>CM056378.1:79658135-79683135 GCA_029718625.1 Synaphobranchus kaupii | reverse complement strand
AAATCAAACCAAAGCAAGCGATCCGTATTAGGGAACTCTGGTTCGATCAATGAAATACATAAATATCAAGTGTTTCAAATCCTTTAACAGCCCACAGTGGATTAATTTTGCATCCGACACAATATGCGCAGGCTGTATGAATTAAATTTGTCAACTGAAAACACAGGTGACGAATTGCAATTATGCATCGTGCATGCACTGTCAGATATGCCAAATAAGACAAGCAGGATGTAGGCTATTAGTTATGAACACAAACCGGTTAAGCGCCGTACACAAGAGCAAAGATGAAGTTGCTATACAGTGAATTACCAAGGGAAACGTTTTCCAAGTAGGCCTAATGAGTGATATGGGTTATGGGTTCTAGACGTGTGCAATGTTAATGTCAGAAATTGAGGAATAGAGATGAACACGTCATTGTGCGTACAAGGATCCAGTCACTGGCATAAGTGTAGGCTACATATCGACTAATATATCTACTATCTTAAATGATTATATAAACTGTAGTTATAGTTATTTATAGAGCGTACCAACGCATGCAGTTACTGTTATATTTACGAATGTGTCTGTGTCTTTTGGTAGTCAGTCGTGGGGAGAATAGTCAGTGAAGAAGTCCGTGCGTCAAGGTAACTTTTGCTAACGTCGTTGTTGGTAACACGGACAATGTTATTTATAGCCTACTAACAAGGCTTATTAATAAGATATACTGTGGGAGATAAGCTCAGAATATATTGCTAGCATTTTTAAGTATTAGCCTAGATAAGAAAAACTTTCAAGAGTAAAATATTACATTTGCTCAGAAATCACCATTAATAAGAAAAAAAGACCTTTTTAAAGACCTTTATTCTAACACAAATTATTTCTGACTGCTGACATAAATCTTCCTTAGAAGATAAAACGTGGCAGAAAGAACTGCCCATACTTTTCATTAGTTCAAATCATACAGTCTTTCAAATTCATTGTTCTTTGAGATTCTGATAACTAGCCTGATAACTAGGGCCTTTAAATGTGGATTAAAAGGTTTTTTTTTTTGTAGACATGAAACCATCGTCAAAAATCATAACATGGTTGTCAGCATTCAACTGTGTGGTTTTTAAGAAAGTCATGGTCAGCATTCAACTGTGTGGTTTTTAGGAAAGTCATGGTCAAGAGTAATGTTAGATTCTTTTGAAATATGTAATCAATACTGCCAGTGAAATTGTGTGCGCGCAGGCATATGCACAGATAAATGTTAAGTACTGTTAATAATCACCAACACTTATCAATTAGAGAGAATATAAAGAGAGATTATTAAAACTGAGGTTAGACAGGTGCATGTTTCCATGACACCAGAGAACCTCCTACTGCAGGACACAATTGAAGGGAGGCCCGATTTAAGAAAATACATTTTACATTTCCATCTTTCTGTTTATAAAACAATAAATAATCAGTAATATGCACATGTGTATGAACAACATAGACAGGCATGAATTCAATTCAAACTGTGCATTGAACTATTTTATTCAGTACAATGCACAATTCAATGGAAGTATTTATTTCAGAAAGACAGTCTACCCAGTTCAGCAACAGCCAAATGAATCATCAAACAGTGTTAATGAAGAAAATAAGTTAGACTTGCAATTAATTTGCCAGTCAAATTTAAGGATTAATATTCATTCAATCCAAACCACATTCTTAAAATATGCATAGTTGTTATTCAAGAATAATTGGAGCCTTTCAGGCCTATTTATTATCATGTGTAGTACTTTATCAATTTAGAGCAGGTAAGTTCTCATAAAGGAATGTAACAAATAGTGGAATAACCCAAAGGTTGACAAGAGGGTAATGCATATAGCTAGTGCTATCTTGGATTCCATCATGCAAAACTCAGACTAACACTTAAAAATAGCAGAGCTTTGGCAAGACTGAATGACAATTCAAGGGTTTAAGTAAAGCCTGTCACTGTCTCTGGCGGGATGTAAGCTGATGCTGGCTTGAACATTATCACATTTTTTATGCTTATTAATGAGGTTTTTTTGTCCTCAGTAGTGAAATAAGCTTAGTCCATTTCAGGCCACGATGGCCCAGGAGCAGGAAGCTGAATAGCCCTGGCTTATTCTTTGCAATTACCGCCATGGGATTTTTAATGATACCAGTGAGACAGGACCTTGGCTTAACAGTGTACCCGTCACTGTAATGGGGAAATAAATTCTGTTTAGTCAAGATTAAATCCTACTGGTACATTGATGTCACTCGCTGAAGCGACCTGATTTTCCAGGTAAATCTCATAGGAAAATGTGTATCTAACCCAGTCTCACTTGGTGTACAGGTAAATGCAAAAAGAAAGGAAACACTTAATTAAATGAGGGGCACAAAGTATATTGAAGGCAAGTGCCCTTCATTGTGGATACTATGCCAAGAAGAATAGATTTCAGAGAATAGATTGTGAAAGAGGGGTGGTTTTTTGGGGAAGACTGCTGAACAAGCAACTCCTTCCTTTTCCAAGCCAATCCTGAGCCTGCTGCTGCCCACCTGCCACTGTCGCCTCTGGCTTGCATTGTAGGGGTTTTTAGGCCAGGGTGTACCATGCAGCGTATTGTAACAAACTCTTTGTAAAATGCGCTGAATAAGTAGAATTTGATTGACTGATTGAATTTGATGTTTCACAAGGAACAGTGACTAAGGCGGTGTTGACATAGAAGTATGGGGAAAGACAACATTGACTAGAGTCAACTATGGTTGAATGTGCATACTCCTCGACTTTGATGTCTGTGCATTCGTTCAAGATCCAAGGCAAAACAGACGAGCAAATCCGAATCAGTTGACTGCAAATATTAATCTAGGGCGTGAGCAGGATGTTTAATGAAGCACAGTCTGCTGAGAGGGATACTACGGCTGGTGTTTCCTTTATTTTGGCAGTTACCTGTAGCTTTAGCCACCAGGCAGTTGGAAGTCACAGGCTATTTTGTTGCTATTGAATGCAATGCAATTTTATCTGTCTCAGACTAAGTATTTGTCTATTGTGTGCTGCTGCTGGGAGACCATGCTGCTGTTATTATGTAATTTAGCTTTGCCTGCTTTCTTTTACCTGATCAGAGACTCCAGATGATAACTAGCCGCTTAGCTAAATCTGCTTCTCTTACATAGACACGCCTGTGGAAATGCTGACATTGTCCCTGTCAAATAAAGATAACCAATAAAAATAAATATGTCAGGCTGCTGGTTGGCTCGCCCTGTCCAGTGTGTGATGGACCCCAGTCTGGTATGAATCCGGTATTTGCACGGCAGCCCCTCAATCTGCTGCACAAGCTGCACATGTCTTCCTCCAAAGCATACAGTATCTGTGCCGGGCACAGCTTGTGGACTGTACAAAAGAAACCACAGTTTGTTTTCACACCACATGTTTCGGAGGAGAGCACGTGCTTGTCTGCACTGTCGTGAAATCATAGCGGAATTGATGTTGCATTTAAAGATGTGGCTAGCGAATAACATTGGACATGAAAAGGATTAGACATATTAAGAAAATAAATGTGGCTCCTAGCTAGACTGTTATCACAGTCATGATGTAACATCTTGAAAATTTTACAGCCACATTACAGTGTGTGCCAGCAGCACCTGGTAACCACAGAAGCATGCAGTTCAAGTTGTTTTAAATAAAAGTACAGTATTTTAGGACCATTAAACCAAAGAAAACAAAGATAACATTTGCACAGTACATCATTTCATGTTTTTGCCAGATAGAGGTCAACAACTGTATCAGTAAATTAAGCATTTAAGTGTTAAAAGTGTTTTTGAGAGCAATATATTATAACTATGTACATAAAAATACACAATTTAAAGGAATAAATTAATGTATTCAGGAAGGGAAAACAGAGTGAATAGATGACTATGCAAAAATGACGGAACAGAAGATTTTCTGTGTCACAAAATGTGATCTTTTCTCTTAGAAGGAAATCATTTCAAAAGTGACCACAGGAAAATCTAGGGCAAACGTCTATTCCTGGACAGAGGAGATGAGCTCTGTAAACAATGATTCAACCTCCTGTGCCCAACATTTCTCATTCTAGCAGGTACCTCTTGAGCACTGGATTATGTGTCCTCAGTTCACTCGACCCTCACATATGCTGTTTGTATTTGTAAAAACCCCAGAGCCCTCTTTCAGAAAAGAACCAGTGATTTACAGGATGTCATGATTGTAGAGCAAATATTCTCACTTATCAGCTGTCAGACAATTCACTCAGTTGTCTGGGAAAATATAATTAGCAAGAGTGGATTCTTGGTTTCCTTTAATATGGCAACAGTTTTGGAGTTTTAGCCGAGGGCAAATCTTACCTGGACTGTGACACAAGTGATACAAACCCCATGAATAAGAGTCAATGCGTTCTCCACGCGTGTGAGCATGTACATAGATGGAAATTGGCAAAAAGCCAATTCCACACAGACATCAGGAAGTATTTCTTCACACAGAGAGTAGTTGCTGTGTGGAATAGCTTTCCAGGTCATATAGTATAAGCAGAAACTCTGGGGGTTTTCAAGACCTGGCTTGATACAGTGCTAGATACAGTTGAAGTCGACGTACACCTACATACACACCAAATCCATTTAAACTGTTTTTCACAATTCCTGACATTTAATCCAAGTAAACATTCCCTGTCTTTGGTCAGTTAGGATCACAACTTTATATTAAGAATGTGAAATGTCAGAATAATAGCAGAGAGAATGATTTATTTCAGCTTTTATTTCTTTAATCACATTCCCTGTGGGTCAGAAGTTTACAAACACTCTGTTAGTATTTGGTAGCATTGCCTTTAAATTGTTTAACTTGGGTCAACGTTTTGGGTAGCCTTCCACAAGCTTCTCACAATAAGTTGCTGGAATTTTGGCCCATTCCTCCTGACAGAACTGGTGTAACTGAATCAGGTTTGTAGGCCTCCTTGCTCGCACACGCTTTTTCAGTTCTGCCCACAAATTTTCAATTGGATTGAGGTCAGGACTTTGTGATGGCCACTCCAATACCTTGACTTTGTTGTCCTTAAGCCATTTTGCCACAACTTTGGAAATATGCTTTGGGTCATTGTCCATTTGGAAGAGCCATTTGCGACCAAGCGTTAACTTCCTGGCTGATGTCTTGAGATGTTGCTTCAATATATCCACATAATTTTCCTTCCTCATGATGCCATCCATTTTATGAAGTGCACCAGTCCCTCCTGCAGCAAAGCACCCCCACAACATGATGCTACCACCCCCGTGCTTCACGGTTGGGATGGTGATCTTCGGCTTGCAAGCCTCACCCTTTTTCCTCCAAACATAACAATGGTCATTATGGCCAAACAGTTCAATTTTTGTTTCATCAGACCAGAGGACATGTCTCCAAAAAGTAAGATCTTTGTCCCCATGTACAGTTGCAAACTGTACTCTGGCTTTTTTTATGGCAGTTTTGGAGTAGTGGATTCTTCCTTGCTGAGCAGCCTTTCAGGTTATGTCGATATAGGACTCGTTTTACTGTGGATATAGATACTTTTGTACCTGTTCCCTCCAGCATCTTCACAAGGTCCTTTGCTGTTGTTCTGGGATTGATTTCCATGTTTCGCACCAAAGCACGTTCATCTCTAGGAGACAGAACGCGTCTCCTTCCTGAGTGGTATGACGGCTGCATGGTCCCATGGTGTTTATACTTGCATACTATTGTTTGTACAGACGAACATGGTACCTTCGGGTGTTTGGAAATTGCTCCCAAGGATGAACCAGACTTGTGGAGGTCCACAATTTTCTTTCTGAGGTCTTGGCTGATTTCTTTTGATTTTCCAATGATGTCAAGCAAAGAGGCGCTGAGTTTGAAGGTAGGCCTTAAAATACATCCACAGGTACACCTCCAATTGACTCAAATAATGTCAATTAGCCTATTAGAAGTTTCTATAGCCATGACATGACATTCTCTGGAATTTTCCAAGCTGTTTAAAGGCACAGTCAACTTAGTGTATGTAAACGTCTGATCCACTGGAATTGTTATATAGTGAATTAAAAGTGAAATAATCTGTCTGTAAACAATTGTTGGAAAAATTACTTGTGTCATGCACAAAGTAGATGTCTTAACTGACTTGCCAACACTATAGTTTGCTAACATGAAATCTTTAAAAAATCTGGTTAAAAATGAGTTTTAATGACTTCAACCTAAGTGTATGTAGACTTCAACTGTACTATTTAGTTTGTAGGTAAACGGTGAGCACTAGGTACCCTTTAGTGGTTGGAAAATGGCGAGCATTGTTGGACTGAATGGCCTGTTCTCATCATTAAGCTATGTTATGTTATGCTATATATGCATACACATGCAAACAAATACATACACACACACATATGTACACACAAGCGCACAGGGACACACTCATACAAACACAAACAGACACGTACACGTACATAACACTCACATTGTAATGTTTGGAGTTTTTTTGTTTCGGAGAACCAAATGCGACTAATAGGGAATCAGAAAGCGAGTTAAATACAAACTCACCACAGAAACGGAAAACTAACCGCAGGGGAAGGAGTAGAACAAAAGATCGGGAACAAAACCTCCCTGACTCAAGCCAAAATAATAACCAATCTCAAAAGGAGGAGAATCTCGATTAAACAGCGAGAATAATAAACCAACCAAAAAGAAACCTCACGCACTACCTAGTAAGCATAGACAAGTGGTAACTAGAACGGAAAAAAAATAAAGACCCGAAGAAAACGGGAAAAGGAAAGAAAGAAAAATGCGAACCTGTATCTTTAAACTCAGTAGAGAAAACGAGTTTAAAACCAAACGATACAAGGCAGCCAAAGCAAAGGAGGAGAATAAGATAGGTTCTTTCTTTTCCTACCTATCTAACCCTATGTTTGATACTCTCTTTAAACGGACTTGCTGTGTTCTCTATTAAGACAAACCAAGAATGCAGTGACCGACAATCCTAAACCTTTACCGACTTTGTTGTCAACATAACACCTGACAATATCGAAGTGCGGAAATGCGGAAGTCCTGAGCATTTATAACCGGCAGAAACACCGCACAGGTGTGGGAAATAATTGTTGGGCGAAAAGCAAACACCGGAACGGAGGCGGAAAAAAATCCGATAGAGCGTCGAGACGACACCCAAACGAGAATTCAAACAGAGGAATCGCAGAGGCAGCAATAACCATGACACACATGTGCAGACATACACATGCATGCGCATACACAGGCGCTCACAAGAAAACACACAAACGGTTAGTTGGCCTAAACACACTATTTCATAACTCCTAATTCAGCTAGACCAGACTTAAAAAATTTTTTTTTACTGTTATCAGTTTTGGAGGTGACAAATGCGATTTAAGTGTAGTCAGTTTAGAGTTGTTTATTTCTTTCCCAGTGCTTTCCAGTTCTCCAATCTAGCCTCATCATTCGCTGAAATGGCTCCTCTGGGGAAGGTAGCGGTACCGTGAATGGTCTCCATTTCAGCTGACTTCGTAATAGAGAGTAAACGCCATTAAAATTCAGTCGGCAGCCCCCAGTATTGTCTTTTTTAAAGTCTATGCAGTCTATCGGGGTAGGAAAACAAGATTTTAGCAAAACTGTAAAAATCTGGAATCTTATCATAGATTAATACTGCAGTATTAATTATACACTGTAGTGTATCATTTGACAGACAGATGGGCTGACAGATCTTGATGAAAAATACCAGATGAAAATATAATATGAAATGAATGAATTAATGAAATGCCTTATAAGAGAAACGACCTCCAGAGGGTATGCGTTACGTAAACCGTGACAATTTGTTCCCCAGTGTTTGCGGAAGACCGAAGTGTTAGACTGATGACACTAGTTATAGAGTGCGTCTCTCTTTAGCTCTCTGTGCCATTGGCAGTAGCCCCAGAAAACTGATGAAGCTGCAAAAACACAGAGGAATCTGTGAGAATCTCATGGTGATGCTTTTAAACACAAGCACAATCATATGATTCTACACATTTGCACTCATACCAAAGCTGGATCGGCCTTGCCGAAAACCAGTTAGCCTGCAAATAATGGGGTTAGTGACATAGGTACACAACGGGGGAGGGGAGAGCATAGATTTTCAGGCCATTTGTACCAAAACGTTTGCAGTAACAGGGGGCTAACGGCCACAGGCGAATCACCTCTGCGGGCTCTAGGTGAGGAGAGCTTCTGGGAAATTTATTCGTCTCCAGGCAGCGCTAAGAGGCCAAGCCGAGAAGCGCGTAGGGGCCAAGGCTCTCCTTCTCTCAGCTTAAAATCTCGGTGATGTTGCTCAAGGAGTTAAACAAGGTCCCTGCTGGGGTTCGCCTGATACTGGGTGGCCCCATTTCATGGGCCGGCCACGGGTGTAATGGGAGAGCCTGGCTCTCATAACGGCTAAAACAGGGGCATCGAAACGAAAGCGGCTGCAGTACATTTGAGAGGAAGAGGCTTACTGTGCAAAGGCTATTCAATCCCTTCACTCACGCCTGGCTCCCTCTGTGGAAAGTCTTATAACTAGGGCACTGGAAGTTGATTCAAGCATTAAAGCAATTCTTTTGTGACTCAATATAAGGCGAAAACTCATAGTTGAGAGGACTTGACTCCTTGCGAAAATAACAATCTATCATAAAGTTTTGCAAATGTTTCTAAAGAGTATCATGATGTTTTGGTGCAAGCGGCACAAATCTGAAAACTGTACTGTGTCTGTACTGTTCTTCATTCTAGTCACGTACTGTTTTTTTTTGTGTCAGTGCTCCATTTTGCAGCAAGCGTGAAATACGGCAATGATGTTGTCAGTATGTGAATCTGTGATGTGTTTTTCTGTTACTTCATTTTCAGTTGTGTTCGGTTTTGTTTGTGTGTTTTTGTTTTAGTTTTCCATCTTCCATCCATGTGCTGTTGTTTTCACTTCCCCATTGTGTCCGCCCCACCAGTTCCTGATTACCTATGTGTTTCACCTGCCCTGCTGTTCACCTGTTTCTCGTTTGCTTATTAGTTCTGTGTATTTAAGTTCCACTCTGTCTTGTGTTTGTTGCGAGTTCGTCTCAGTAGATTCTTCTCTGTTTCGCTACAAGCTTTTTTCCCTGCTACCTGTGTTTGGATTGTGATTTTGTACTTTTGCCGTGACTTCCTGCTTTGACCTCTGCCTGCACCCTGATTACGTATTCGTGTTATCCCTGGTTTTTGACCACAATAAAATTCGGTTTATTTTTACAAGCTGTCTGCGCCTGAGTCCCTTCCGCACCCTGACAGTTGTAAATACCATCAGGAATAGTCCATCTGAAGTGTAAATTCATAGCAAATGTATATGAAATGTACATTATGAGGGTCAGTGCATAGGTGGGAAATTAATTGTGATTGTGTATCATGATTGCTTTGTATCATCAAAATGTTTTCTACACATCTTATTGAAGGTACATTCCTTGCATGAATCACCTTATTCAATAATCAATCATGGTTTACATCATTTACAGCCAGCAATGCATAATTGCCAACAGGAAATATAGTCAGGTGGTCTTGGCATGAACTGTATGAGAAGATTGATTGTTAAGAGATGCAGCATTACTGGTTATTGATGGCAATTGATTGATTTCTTAATTAGCAATCTAATTAATTGTTATATTTTGCTTTGTGCCAAGCAATTATGTGTTTCACCTGTGTTAAGTAAGGAGCAGGTGAGGGGAGCAGTAGCAAGCTTTACTGGGCTGCGTTCAGATCTGAAATTTATCCTTTCTTCCTGTCGTTCCCTTCCCTTTCTTCAAGGGGGGAATCCCCAAAATGCCAGGATGAAATATGACAGCCACACCAAGTGGGATTCGGTTCCAATTTAAGAAAGGGTAGGGAGTAATTATATTCCCTCACTCCCTCGTTTATCCTCCCTTCCACCAAGGGTAGAAAATGCAAGCTTCCAGCAAGAAGGGAATCCCACAATGCAATGCTCCACGTGGAAAAAGTGGGTGGTCACGGTTAAACTCTATGGGGTTGCACTTCATATATTGGTTGCGAGGGCGGTTCAGTTCCATTTTTGTTTGTTTCTTGTCAATCCTCCCTTGCAGAGCACCTGTTAAGTTTGCTGCATGTTGCTAATTTCATCACAAGATAGTTCACTCAAGGGAAGAGAGCAAGGGAAGGGAATGTGTTAAATTGGATCCAAATGCAGCCCAAGTGAGAAGGCGAGAAAGATTGTATCATGAGGACAGCCCTTATGAAAATGTAATATACTGTAGTATATTTTAAATATATTGTGAAGATAATTTTGATATATTTACAATATACTGCAGCATATTCTTTTTCCATAGGGGAGTGGTGGCAATTGACCTGGATTAAATCAACATTTGTCCTTAACTTCGCCATACAAATAAATACTTGAGTTAGGTCAGCAGTCTTCACAAGCACATTGGGCAAGGTTAGCTACGTCCAAAATTAACTATAGTGTTTGTGAAGAACACTAATGCAAGCATTTATTTGTACGTCAAAACTGAGACCAAATGTAGATGAAAATACAGTAATTAGTCATTTCTTTGTCGGTCTATTTTTGCTCTTTTCCTGTTTTGCTCCAGTTGTCAAGACAAGCTAATTTTTAGTGCTGCATGCTGGAAGTCTGGGGGGGAAATATTTATATTTTGTAATCCAATTTTTCGGTTTTGCTTTGCACCCAAAACCTTTTTAATAATGTCTGAGCTACCACCAGCCTGCCAGTTAAGAAATGTGTGACTAATATCTATTGTTCGGTTTGTGTTCTGTGGCTTTCCACCAGACTAAGACGTACAGTTTAAGGAGAGACAAAAACAGACATAAAATTACACTCACAGTATGTACGAAAAGCATGGAGAGATATAGACTAGGGCTGCCAATAATGTAATTGCAATTCACCTTGCAGTTATTTTTTAAGTCACCATTAATCACAATTGAAATGTTTAAGACTGTACAGGATGCTGAGTAAACTAAACCGACTAAAGTTTTAAATTAATGTTTTTGTCTGGAAGCACTTCAGAAAAGGAAACAAAGGAATGATCTCATTCTAATGAAAATCTGTTCATTTCAGCGAGGCAGTTCAACAAATAAGCAGCTTGCTTCCATGTCTGTGTTTCTATAAAACTGTGCAATAATCACAAGAGTAGATAAGGGCTGGCTGCGCAGTGGCAAAACATACGAGATGTGACAGCCTCTTCAAAATGGTACGCAATAAAAAACATTATTTGGCATTAAATAGTTATGACAAAGCTCCCATATTATTGTAATTCCTGGAAATAAATCCGTACTGTGTGTCAATGACCATTGGGAAAAGAAACAAGAGGCTCATGTTGTGCAGGGTACAATCAAATAAGATAATAAAAGAGCATACACAAAAACATAAGAATCTAAGAATTCATAATGTCAAGAACAGGCTGTTCAGCCTGTAATTTCAGGCTGGTAATTTACTTAAACAAACTAGAGAATCTCTAAGCACTCTCTCTACTACATGATCTGGCAAGCTGTTCCATGAATTGACAACTGTTTTCAATAAGAAATACCTCCTGATATTCCTGCGGAATTTACCTCATGCTAATTTTTGATATTCGTAAGACAAATTAATTTAGATTTGTATTGCTATGTTACTGGAAGAGCTTGAGATAGTTGCATTTGTGAAAAACAAACCAGTGTGAGGAAAAATATGTATGTTCAGAAATCTGAAGAGATTAAAAGCCTGACATGACGCAATTTAAAAATCAATATACTGTTTATCTGTGTTGCAGGCTTCTCTATTCAGTGTTAAATTATTCATTAAAAACAAACAGTACATTCTGGAAGAAAGCCTTGTAGTACCATCTCTTAGATACTGTCAAATGTACATTCTTGATGAATGATTTAAAATTGTATTATTGCAGCTAGTGTGATGTGAGCAAAGGCAGTTTATGATTTCAAGGAATAATGGCACCAACTCCTTTTGTACAACATTATCAGAAAATGAGAAAACGAATTCATAGTAACACTATAAACCCAATTACAAATAAGGATTACATAATGAATCCTTGCCACAGCAAAACCATCCTTTTACACAGCCGAGAAACTAAGAAGTCTTCATTCTCTTGGTTCCCCCCTCCACCCCCCCCCCCCCCATCTCATTCACGCATCTATAAATACTCTTTTCTAAAGTAGTATATTTTCTGATCTAGAACGTGGAAAAAGATAACACAGTTGTCTTTAACACAACAGTCAGAAGCTTTCATATCTGACTTTTAATCCTCGGTTTATCAGGAAAATCACGAATTGCAGGGCTTAACACTTCTAAACACTGCATGTGCAGCTTGTCTTCAAAGTCTGCCACATACTAAATCTATTATCTCTCTTTAATACAAGAGAGGCGTGTGAGATATGAAAACGCTTCAAAGTGAAAGCAACCAGCTTTCAGTACTTACCTTTTGACATGACAGAGTGAAGTCATGGGTTACATATGAGTTACATAAGTCATAAAGAAACAAGGTGACTCTTAGGTACTCATGGGAAAAGCACACTTGCATTCAGGCTTTGAAGAGCAGATGAAATGCGCACTTTGGGTGTAGCCAACAGCACAGTTGCATCGGTACTACATCCACAGCCCTTAACATGATGCAGGGCAGAGTCCGGCATATTTTACAGGGGCCTAGTTGCCCAATGACTTCAGATGACTCGAGACCACCATTTTCTCAATTTTATCAAAAGAGATCAAAATTCATACCATGCCCAACAAACACTACACTCATAAATCCCCCCCCCCCCCCCCCCCCACTGTTTACTCCTAACATTGATATTCAATTATGTGGCCTGGGTTCAATCAACACCTGTCTTAAATATGAACTGGAACAAGGAACTTCAAATGTTGCTTGGATACTTCAGTGTTGTGTCAAGGAAAACGGATGTCTTTTCCATTCCTTTTCCCCCTGACGTTTCAGTTTTATTTGTTTCATCTGGTGATCATAAAAGAACAACAAACATTTTCATTCAGTTGTGAGTCCAGGAGAATCAGTTGTGAGTTGCAGAAAAATGTTGATTGAATCCAGGCCAATATTTAATCTCAATAGGAATTGGAATGCATTGTACATTGCACAAAAAGCTTGTCAAGATTATAGTACGACTCTCACTTACAGAAATGGAATATACTGCAATATACTGAAATACAAATGTATTATCAAGATATTATCAACACTTCACAATATATGGCTCAATATACTTAAGAAATATATTTACAAATATTCGCAAACATATTCACAATATATTGCAATATATTCCATTTCCATAAAGTTTTGGCAGTTTTGCTCAGATTATGAATACGACTGAAATTGAATAGACAATAGGGGAAAATCTTTTAAAATATATATACTTCACTGTAAAAATGCTGAATTAAATAGAAATTGTAATAATATGAAACGTAAGCAAATGTCTGGTCAAAGTCATGTTTAAAAGATACACATAATTATTCCTGTGTGTGCAGATTTGCTTTAATCCTCTGCCACATAATGCATAAAGCATTACAGGCAATTTATATAGAAAGATTTAATTAAAATAGAATTTTCATTTTACAAAACATTTCAAGTATGCAATATATAAAATTGCACCCCTGGCCTGGGTCCTGGGTTCATTATGGGAGGCACTCACTCTAAAGCAATGCTTTTACGCTCTTCCAATTAAAATGTCAGGCACAAAACGACCTCGGCTCATCTCAGGCAAAATCAATCTGATATTCTCAGGACCTTTTCGAGCACCACTTTCAGCGTCTATTATGCCACAACAGCTGTTTCAGGACAGAGAAAAAGAAGACGCGGTTCACGGATGTGAACTGCTTGTGCAGCATTGGGGTTATCTGGCCTGCCAAGAGCTTCCAGATGTTTCCAGTGGCACGGTTTGGTCGGGCACCTAAAAGGGCCTTTGAGAAGCTCCGCTTCTCGACTGCAGCGGGTCAGCTTCGGCCATCAGACTTTTCCGGGCTGGCGCTAGACTCACTTGTAAGCACTCCTCTTTGTGAGCCTGAAAATCTTGACCAAGCAGTGGGTCGATCAAACACCTGTTAAAGCCCTGCATCAACAGGGCCTTTTAATAAATCACCAGAGGCTTAAAGTCCAGATGAAACACTCACAGTGGCAGTGGGAGAACAATCTTTTACGGGGAACCACAAACCCCCACGTTACGGGCAAGCCCGCTGCTTGCTATCACCTGCCTCACAGCCTACAGACTCTCGGTGACGGTAATGCCACGGTATTGATCACGGTCAGCAGAAGTCTCAATGCAATCACGGTTTACTGAGAGCTAAAGGTTTAACAATTGAAGAAAAAATTATATATTGTATATAAATTATATACAACTCAATACGATAAATTACCTCAACATAATTCATCCATATAAAATAAAGATTACATGTACAATACATGATTTTTTTTTAAATGTTCATATTTCCATTTTATGGTACCGGTTGTTTAAAGGTGCTAATATAGTGTGATAAGGCACAGGTCCGTTCTGCACTTTAAGTCCAAGAGTTTAAAAAAAGTAAGAAAATAACTTGGAATGTCCTTTTTCCAAATGTCAGGAACAAAATAACTCTGAATTGCTTGTTTATTTAGCAAAGACTCAGAGAAAAGTCTTTGGCATTGGCGTAGCCTGTCGGTTTGCTGCAAGTAGACATATCTACCTCGTTGCTCATGGACATGCCCCATCGGGATTTGAGCACAACCTGCTAAGGCGCAGTTCCCCTGACGAGCTTCTCTTAAAGGGCGGGGCTGTGTGAGCAGGCTTTGCGCGCCGTCACAGCGTCATTTCGGCGTGAACCCTCTTGAAATCGGCGGCGAACGCACACACCCATCCAAAGAGCTCCTGGGAGTCCTGTTCAGGCGGTTCTCCAAATTTAACCTGAAACAGAGAACAAATGACACACAGAGCAGAATTACCACAAGCCAGTGTTATGTGTCAAACTGCAAACGTGCACTATTTAGGCTTACACATTTAGGCCTGAACACCATCAGCGTTTGTCCAGCACTTCGACTCATTAATAAAGGCCATTGCAAGTTTTTTTTTCCCACAAACACACTTTGACAAGCTCATTTTGGTGATCACCGAACCAAGCTTGTGACTGGAGGGAAAAAGTACCACTTTCTGTGTCACTATTGAAAGAAACCAGGCCTGAGTTTGATTCCAAAGGGAAAGCCCCATCAACTTTGTTCTTCCTGATTTTTATTCTTATTTTTCTTCCTGGTGTTGGACCCGACATCATCTGGCAGGCATTGTACAACTGCACCTAGCATGGGCAGCTGTGATGAATGTAATTTTTTTTCTCTCTGGCTTTTTCACCCCCCCCAGTTCAGAGTCTGGCAAAACCCCCCCAGTCGACAACTGTGTCTATTCAGAAGTTCATTTGTTCAATTCAAATTAATTTCTGGCTCAGCCACAGCAGGGTTGCCCACAAACCTCACTCTGTGCTTCCATTTAACTTTGCACGCCTTTTAATCTTGTAGAACCTGTCATTAATCCTGTCATGATTGCGACTACGAGCGCATCGGCAATCAAAGCTATCTATCAAAGAGCCTGCACTCTCCCGGCTCCCGCCAGTCGCCAGTGAGGGCGGTTCCTTTCTTGGCCTAAGACGCTGGACCTGAAATTTTTTTGAAGGGGAAAAAAAAACATGCTGGTACTCGTATGGATTTTTTTAATACGTTTTCAAACACAAACAGAGACAAGACGGGGCGGCAATAAAACAAATTCTGACTGCACCACTTAACATCAATGCCGTTCTATCGATTTCAAGAGATGAGACCTCCGTCACATAAAAGAGAAGAGCGGCCTCCTGGGAGGGCCGTCCCGCTAAAGTGCTTGTCCTTGGTGCAGGGACACTCCAGGCAGTCCGGAATAAAATCCTGACTGTGTCAGTGCCGTGTGGCCCGACACAAAGCACCGCACCAAATCCATATGATAATCTGGGCATCAGCTCTGTGTGTAGCACTCCTCACGGAAATGAAATATACACAATATATTAAATATGGACATATGGGGGATCTTTAATGAGGAAATAAATTAAGCACGATATATTGCCGCTTTCAGATATTTAAATATTTTTAAATACATTGCAGTTAAATACATTTAGGAAACACAATTGTTTTGAAATATGTGGACTTTCTAGAAGTATATTTTGAAATATATTTTGACTATATATAACATATATATAGATATATCGGAAAGCGGAAATAATTTGTATATTTTCCCCCAGATTGTGAATGTTGCAACTTTATATTTATTATATATTGCAGTACACTACAACTGTGTATGGGGCAGTCCTCCACTGTGGACTACAGGGTAAAAAGAAGCCGGCGGCTGGCTGCAGGCATTTCTGTGGAAGTGTGAGCTAGTCTGCGCCTTCCCAGAACGACGGGTGATTCTGCACTGAAGGGAAGAGCCTAAAGCTACGCTCCAGTGTTCCGAATGTGTAGTATTTGGATTAAGAAGCGTTTGCCTGCACAACATCAACACTGACATTGAACACTGACATGAGATGAAACCTGCGCGAGTCGGTCAGATAAGACAAGAGATTTGTAATGTTTTAAAGCAGGTCTTCCTGTCCTGGACACTTCCTGTCCAGCTTCCGCAGACTTGGCACCGCAGTGGAAACCAGGTACAAGCTCGATACCGATAAAGCCACATGCCGGCTGAGGTCCGTGGTTCAACCGTCTGTGGTTCAGCGGACCCCGTGCTGACCACCATATTTGTGCAGTGTGCAGAAGCCCCCCCCCCCCCCGATGCTCTGGGCCCACGCTGTCAGCTCCCGCTGCTCTGGCCGCTAGGAGGAGATGAGCGTCCTCCACGCCCTGATGGAAAGGCCTTGTGGAAATTAGGACAGCTGGAAAATGTGTATAACTCCCAGGAAAAAAATCCATGCAAGGCTCGTTTATGTTCATCTGGACAGAGTAAACACCTGGACTGATCCTCAAAGGGGATTCTAAGAACACCGCAAACGGAAACAAAAACACAGCCAAAATAAAAATTGGAACCCCTGGGAATTTTAGCCGTTCATCCCCATTAGCGCTGTTAAGTCTTATTTCTCAAAAGAATCTTCTTCAAAGTTCTTTGTGTCGTGATTTCCCCGGAGCCAAAGCACACATTATCTCTTTGATTTTGAAGCCAAAATGTGCACTTTCAAGCAACCCAGATGCCGGATGTGTGCTGCGACCACGACACGTCAAACTATTCATATTGTGCCATGTACTGCGACCACGACACGTCAAACCATTCATATTGTGCCACTCAGCCGGTTTGCCTCGGTCTGTGTTAAGGGGAATATCAATGCTCAGATCATATTTACTGTGCGACCGCAAAACAAAACGGTCCCTTGAGAAACGGCCCTTAAAAACCGCTGCGTGAAACTTTGGTCAAAACAAAAAAGGAGAGGTGGTGTACAGTCGGGACAGGCAAAAATACACCAAATACACCTCCCAAATATGTAAACTACAATCAAAATGGTGGAAAGGCCTTTTCCAGGATGCAAAGAGTATAAGCATACAAAAAGAGGCAACCGGCCCCTATTATACATGAAATACACACATGCAAATATGTGTATTGCAAATACTGTCCATCCCAGGCATATAGTTAGTGGAGGGGATGGGGCCGCAGAGCTCCGTTTGCCGCTCATGCTTCCACTCTGTGGAACCCGGCAGTGCTGTTTCGGGAGTGTGTGTGCCGCTGCTGACAAAGTTAGTAACCTTGAAGAATCGTCTGCCTGAAATACGTCTCATCACCACCCTCCGTGCCAAGATAAGCCGGGAACAATCGAAAGGAGGCGGCCCGACATTACGGGAGTGGGAAGCCATCTGTCTCTGGCGCCGGAGCTGCACAACAGAGATATTGAAATAATAACTCAGGGATTACCAAGACGTCAGCGTAGAGTTTCTTCATCTCCTCGCACTTCTTCGTCAGCTGGGAGAGATCAGCGCTGTACCTCTCAATCGCCGTCTATCAGCTGGGAGAGATCAGCGCTGTACCTCTCAATCGCCGTCTACAGCAGAGATTAGGGCAGAGGGAGTTACCTACGAGCTCATTAATTCACTGAAATATGGGAGTGTAGTGGCAGCCATCTTGGGCGCCTCAAGTCGCAAATTATGTTACTTGCTGTTACCTGACTGTCACTGCGAAAAACCAACGTCTGGAACACATCAAAATAAAACGGCTTTGCCCTTAAATCAAACACATCTTTAAACGGAATAGACGTCCCAACTATAGGTACATTCCGTCTGTCAGTACCCGGCCTAAACAATGCAGGATTTTGGAGGGGAAATAAAAAAAGGTTTACCTTCAAGTCTTTCGAAAACTTGTGGTGTTGCGCCCCTTGGTTTTTCACCTTTTGTGTTTTTTTGTACTGAACCACCTTCTGCAGCTCGTTCTTCAGCACTGGAAGGTGACACATTGTGGACATCATCAATCTTCTCTGGCCACTGAAGCGTATCTCCACCTAAAATCTTTCCTCTCCACCGGCCCGTCCGGCCCCATAGAGTACCTGCCCTCATGTGGACCACTCTAAGTCAGAAACCGAGCTATCCGCATAAAGCACAGTATGTTTTTACACAGCTCAATGCATACCACTGTAAAGAGGCTTGTGAGACAAGACAACCCATTTACACCAAATGTCTGAAGAACTTGAAAGCAGAAATGGTCCCAAATCACTTTTGAGTCCAAAACTAACTGTTATATCTTTCTGGTTAAGGTGATCAAATAACAGAATGTACTGTGGATAACGTCCCCCACAGGGTATGCAGACCCTAAACTGTTTCCTATGAAGTAGAACATACAATCTACATTCAGTATAATTTGTAGTGTTGTTTTATTATATTTCTCGTTCGGAAGACTCACCATCCACCTCTACTACAAGACCTTTAATGGAAGCTGCAGGGGGGAAAGACATCACAAAAAAGAGAAAAAAGGTCAATTTGACTGACTGTGCTACAGAAACAAAAAACGGCAGCAAATTTTTCGGTTTTCAATAAAACTTTGATAAGCTCACCCCCAGGAACAGTCTCAAATTCTGTCAACTCCTGGGAAAACGTCGCCAAGTGGGGCTCGTGCAACACGATCTGTTCAACAAGGGCATGGAGCAAGGTGAACTTCCTGCTTTTCCCACGGAGCTGAGAGAGCTGTAGGCGTAGATGGGGGGGTGGGGGGGGTGAGGGGTTAGAAAAATGGAAAAAGGCAGGTCGGAGCCCGGCTCCTTTGACAGGGGGAGAGCAGAGCCTCATAATCCCACACACGCCGGGCCTTGACATGCAGAGCAGGCTCACAAAAGAGTAGCATGCAGGCTCATTGCATGATCCCCTGCCCAAGGTCTCTTGCTGAATGCAATTCAGCTCCACACACAGACACACATGCAATTTCACACACACACACACACACACACACACACACACACACACACACACACACACACACACACACACACACACACACACACACACACACACACACACACACACACACACAAACACGTACACAGAACTTTGGGGAAGTGCTTCCACTTAGGGCATTTCTTGTGGGTTTCATTGAAAGTAATTAGACTTTGCTCACAAAGTGTAATCTCAAAAAGATCTTATTTTTTACTATGTTTGAGTTTATTTGAAAGCTTTTTTTCAGATATGAGCATTTAATGTTGCACATCATGGCCTTTACTTTAAATGCTCATTAAGCAGGACTTGTTCAGCGTGGCACTGTATTTTACAATTAATTTTTTTCCTCCCAAAAGAAAGCAAATTAATGATTATGTTTCACAATGTTTATATATTTGGCAGTCAACAAACCTCAAAACTAGCCAAACTCAGTTTGTACCACCTACTGTGAGCCCCAAAAGCATTGGCACCCTTGATAAAAGATTTGCAAAAAGGCTGTATAAACTAAACACTACAGGTAATGAGCTATATTATATACTGAATAAAATGGGAAAATTATATTCTCTCATAATAATCCAATTGCTCAGAGAAAAGGGGTTTTTGTTAACAAGTAATAATTTTACTTCCCAAAAAGAATTTGTCAAATTTATCGGCACCCCTATTTTCTGTACTTTTATGCATCCATCCTTACACTACTGGTCTTCTATAGTGAGATTAGTGAACATATAGGGGGATCTGTTATGAGAGTAGTGAACATATGAGGGATCTTTTATGAGATCAGTGAACATATGAGGGATCTTTTATGAGATCAGTGAACATATGAGGGATCTTTTATGAGATCAGTGAACATATGAGGGATCTTTTATGAGATTAGTGAACACATGAGGGATCTTTTATGAGATCAGTGAACATATGAGGGATCTTTTATGAGATCAGTGAACATATGAGGGATCTTTTATGAGATCAGTGAACATATGAGGGATCTTTTATGAGATCAGTGAACATATGAGGGATCTTTTCTGAGATTAGTGAACATATGAGGGATCTTTTATGAGATCAGTGAACATATGAGGGATCTTTTCTGAGATTAGTGAACATATGAGGGATCTTTTATGAGATCAGTGAACATATGAGGGATCTTTTATGAGATCAGTGAACATATGAGGGATCTTTTATGAGATCAGTGAACATATGAGGGATCTTTTATGAGATCAGTGAACATATGAGGGATCTTTTATGAGATCAGTGAACATATGAGGGATCTTTTCTGAGATTAGTGAACATATGAGGGATCTTTTATGAGATCAGTGAACATATGAGGGATCTTTTCTGAGATTAGTGAACATATGAGGGATCTTTTATGAGATCAGTGAACATATGAGGGATCTTTTATGAGATCAGTGAACATATGAGGGATCTTTTATGAGATCAGTGAACATATGAGGGATCTTTTATGAGATTAGTGAACATATGAGGGATCTTTTATGAGATTAGTGGGCATACAGGGGGATCTTTTATGAGATCAGTGAACATATGAGGGATCTTTAATGAGATCAGTGAACATATGAGGGATCTTTTATGAGATCAGTGAACATATGAGGGATCTTTTATGAGATCAGTGAACATATGAGGGATATTTTATGAGAGTAATGGAGATATAGGGGACCATTCTTCCATACAGAATCTTAAAAAATCCTTCAGATCCTTCAGTCTGCACTTGCAGACTGCCCTCTTAAATTCAAACCACATTAAATCTACATTTTACCTGTCGGCCCAATAATGAAATACGCAAGATATGTTTTGGGAATCTGTGATCAGAACCAGTGTTCATTAAGCCAAAGTTACACTTGACAAACTGAAAACCTCTATAAGCCTATCAATCATGGTATATATTCATGTGCAAAGTTTTTACATCAAATTAATACTCTCTGTTGGCTTTATGGGACCCATAACTGTCAGACACCCATCACTTATTTAAATACTTGGGGAGAAAAAACAATAACCCGCAAACGTAATTGAAGAGGCTCTTAACATTTTCGCTAAAAGACGAGCGCCTCTGCGTGTCTGCCTGTGCCTCTGAATTAAAAGGCGAAACAGGAAATTTCCTAATACTGTGATTGGATTCATTTTCTTTTTAAGGTCACGTTGTTTACCGATTCCGAGCCGGGGTCGGTCCTCTGGGGATGGGGCAAGTAGAGACGTGCGGACGGCATCAAAAAACATTTCAGCCCACTCTTCTTTTGAGATAAACGCTGTTCTGAGAGTGGTCGTGTCCTCTATCTTTCACGTCGATTTTCTGGCTGCGTATCTCAAGGAACTTGCCCTGAGAGGGCAAACGCTATCCCTCTCACCCGAGCAGGTCCGTGGGAGTGAGATTCGACTTTCATTAGCCTGGGATGCAGTCGTTTAACATCCAAGAAAATAGTTTTTTTTTTTTATTTCTTCACCCCAGGTGCCTCAATGCAGACGCAGTTTGTATATATTTGAGTTATGGGCAAAATCGATAGAAGTGACAGGGGCCTTTTAAACATCACACGGACACCCTGGAACAATTTTACTACTGCAAAAGACTGTCGTTAAAAAAGAGAGCAGGGTCCCAAGAGGAAAATTCTGAAATTTCGGAGGTGTGTCATTATTAATTGAAACTGTATAGGTAAATAATAATAGCTTATTTACAAATTCTAAATGTTTCATTGTATTTAATGCTGTACAGAACATTGAGGATGGGAAAAATACTACAAATGTATTTTTATTATTATCTCCATATCTGCTGTAAAACAACTGCTAATACAGCACCTAATCTACCACGACTGCAAAAAAAATAAATAACAGATGTGATTTTATCTGACTAATCAGGAAATATTTATTTTCACAGCCTAAAAGTCCCTGCGTGCCACTAGTATGGGGCCTCATTGTTCAACATCCTCTTCTACTATCAGCTGTCAGAGAGTAATAAAATGTATTTATTAAATCCTTATTTCCTGATTAATCAGGAAAAATCTGGGAAAAACACATCTCCGAGCAGCCGCTCTATCACACGACTGCTGGGGAAGGAAAAAAAAAGAAAAAAGGCGGCCGAGTGGCCCCAGGTGATTGACAGGAGGGATGGAGAGGAGGTCCCTCTGTGCGTGCCAGTGAGCATTCTTAATACCCCCCTCCCTACCCCGCCTCCACCCGGGGTCAGGCTGCATGCGGGCGGAAAGAGGCCTACTTTAGTTAAGGAGGAGAGGCGGAATCCCTTGGCCTTTTCCTTCCCCGCGTTCTCGTTGAGGTAATTGCCCACGGCGAGGAGGTACTCCAGCACGGAGACTAGCGCCCTGCAGCCAGACAGCTGCGCGCACATTCTGATCTTCTGGTTAATCAGCTGAAATGCAAACAGAAGAGGTGCAGAAATGAGTCATTCCTCAGCTTCCTCCTCCTCTTCTCCCCCTTCCTCTGCCGTCTTTCAAGAGTCCCCGCCGAGACCAACCGCAGCGACATAATTTTTCAATAACGAGTTACAGGAAATTTAAAAAAAAAAACAGAAGTTTTTCTGAGGACTGTTTTGGGGGCAAAAGAACTGCAGACAGACACATTATTCCACTCTGGATTTATACTGGGAATATTTTTAGCCCAAAAGTAAAGAACTTTACAACTTCCCCCTCTGACGGCCACATCTTACATTGACAGTTGATGTTTATGGAGAAAAAAAGAATATTAAAGAATATAATGTAATTTCTTGTTACATGCTTATGTCGGGCAAACGTTCTCATCCAGTGACATACAAAGTTAATCACAATGCATTAAATACAAGATGCTTGCTGAAAAACTATACGACATGCACAACAGTAAACAAGCAACATACCTAAAATCACGCTCAATTGAAGGTGTGGAACCTAATGAGAATCTAAAGGGAAATTAAAAACTTGAAACTACCTCAGGTATAGTGTCAAACAATGAAGAGGATGAACCCCCCTTACATCTCTCTATTTCTCTCTCTGCACCTCCCAAAGGCATCCCTCTGCAGGCTGCGAGTGGTGGTATTAAGGTTTAATATCGTTACGTTTTTACAACAGCAGCTGAGGAAAGACTCAGCCCGGCAGAGCCTCCGTATTAGGTGAACCATTAATGCCGCAAAACACCTCGTCTGAACCTTCAGCCCACCCTGCTAGGAAAACAACATCATCCCTGGCCAAAATGATTTAACTATGCAATGCTTAATGAAATGTATCCACGCTTGGTGTTTTATTTTGACACCGCATTCATCACAATACTGATAATCACTTCCCTCTTTTGGGTTCTCCCTGGCAGTTTAAAAAGTAGCCTAATCTGTCGGCCCTCAGTTACCTCTCCCTGGACCGGGGAGGACGGGGTGGGTTCGCGCTGGAGGGACAACGTGGCCGAAAGATTAAAAACAGCCGGTCTTCCTGCGAGCACGCCTCGCTGCGCTTGGTCTTGCCGCGCACGGTCTCGCCCTCCCTGTCCCCTCTGGCTTTGAGAACCAGCCGGCAAAAGACGCGAAACGCGAGCCTGGTTTTAGTTCGCTTCGCTGACAATGATGCATGGGCTTCCTTCGCCTTCCCCTCACTGGGGTAGGGGGGGGGGGGGGGGCGGCTCTGAGCGAGGCATCTGGCAGGGGGAGGTGGCTGCACTCTGCTATTGTGTAAGGTCAGGCAATATACCTGTCCATATGTTCGGGTTTGTCTGGCAACCTCGGGACCCGTGCTCTTGCGCGCACAACCCCACTCCAGAGCGGCGCCCTGGCAGCCCGGACATCTGCTTCAGCGCCAGGCGAGGCGGAAGCTAGGCATACAAATTAGCGTTCCTCGAAGCGGCCTCGCCAGCAGTAAACGAGAGGCAGAGGGCGTTTCGCCCGCGCCGGGGTCCGAGGAGAGCGGCCGGAATGCAAACGTTTCATGTTCGCGAGAAACGCTTACATCGCCGCCAGAAATTTGCCGCTGCTCTGGCAACCCAGAGCTGCGGAAAAAGCGCACCTTTGTGAGCCCCGAAGGCAGCCGGCACCACCGCCCCCCCCCCCTTCTCCCTCTCTCACAGCACGGCCTGCCCAGCCCCCTGAGACAGGGATCAAATCCTACTTAGCGTTCGCGGTTTAAACAAATCAGCGTATCAGAAAATCCCAGGACTTTCACTATTTTCAGAGAACGCATGAAAGTTTCCCATATATCCCTGGCACACTGGCATTTGAGATCACAGCCCATCTCCAAGCACATTTTTCCCCATCATAGAGATGCTAAAATACTAATTATGCACCAACTAAGAGATCCATGATCAACCAAAGGAGGATATCATAGCATGTATAGCATGTATAGCATGTATCATAGCATGTAAGGATAATGTGTTTGATTGTTCTTAATGTACTGATTTAATTACCACCCTCATCTTCAGGCTGTACCATATAACACAGTACAAACCTATTTGGATACTCCTTATTGCATGTGAACATAAGCCTATACACAAACAGGCACACATTTCATTTACTTTGACCACAGAATGCATTGTGTAAATCCACACATTTGTCCATTATCAGAATGAGTAAACTGACTAATATTATGCTTCAATATTCTTTCATCCCTTATTTTAAACCCTTATTTTAGCTAAACAGGGACAAAGGCGTGCGCGGTTAGCCTACCCGTTGTGTCATGTTTTTCGATGTGCCGAGCCATTGTCTATC
>CM056378.1:79335144-79657635 GCA_029718625.1 Synaphobranchus kaupii | reverse complement strand
AATAATTTTTTCCACAAGGTTGAATGTTTACCGTTTTAAAGGGAACGTGCAGAATTGTAAAGCTTTTAAAAGGCACATCTGATTGCTTCAGGTGAGAAAATTCAGAACTTATGCCACCCCCCCACCCCACCCCCCAGAATACAGTTTTCCTATTATTTGCTTGTCGGTTGCCATGGGGAGAAGAGTCCCATGAGATTACTCATGGTTCATTGGGGGGAAAACATGCATTCCCCCAGGCCTCAAAACCCCGGAAAAGAATTACAGCATATTGGCTTTCAATCTCACTAGTGCAGGTAAACGGATGCAGAGGACATATGACAGCCCTCCATGGATTTATCAGAGGAAAAAGTCAACCTCCCTACACGTGCTAGTTACCGGGGTGACTAATACCGCCACACTTTCTCATGTCACTAAGTGACAGGGCAGCAGCAACGATATTGTGAGATATAAGAACTGTGGCAGCACGGACAGGTAAGATGACTCCCCTGGGAAACGCCTGACCACAAAAAGGGGAGTGGATGGCATCGATTGAATCCAGCTTTCGAAAAACACAAAGATGCGTTAAAAAGGACCTCTGGGTCATGCTGTCTTACTGCATCTGAAAGCTGCATCTCCTTGTAATTTGTGCTGGTGTACTATTTTGTATATATAAAGATGTATTGTAATATTTACATACATGTTTTCTTTTTAACTTGACATTTTAGTCAGTTTGGACTATCATAGTGCAACATTTTGTTTTCTTTTTGATACATTTGTTTCAGTGCAGGTTGATACTTCACTTGAGGCTTGTTAGAGGTGTGTGATGTATTTTTATCATGCGTAGAACTGTAGGCACACCTTTCGTTGCCTGACATCCTCACATCAGGTAACCTGCAAATCTGTTCATATGGGAGCGTTCAAATACACTGACGCTGATCTTTGTGTTGTGAATAAATTAGTCCTGGGAGCAGTGATCACAGACTGTTCCCCCCTTTTCACGTTACCACTCTCCTGCACCTGTGTTATTTATTTGAATGCATTTTCTTTATGCCTCTGAAAAGTAACAGACTTTCCTGTGCTGCAGACTTAAACGTTGATATGTACCTTAGAGATGTATTGTGAACTAGAAATAAAGAAAATATTTCCAATGTTACTTTGATGATGACAAGAGTTGAACACCTGCTCTTTTTCCTACAAAGTACATAAAAGGTACACTCGTTATTAAGTATATGTGACTTCAACTGATTAAGTTGAAGGCATCACATATACTTAATAATATTGTGTGCAACCACTGTACACCATTTTATTTAAGTAAATCCAATGAAAATTATAAAGTAAATCCAACAATTTATTTGTTGAGTGTATTTAATAATATTGCGTGCAACCACTGTCCAACAATAATTATTTTGAGTGGTGGTACATTCTGTTAAGGCACTGTGCAAGTGTGTAGACAGGCCCCAGAGCCTGATACAGAATTGCAGGGCTTTGCATAATAGGCGTGGTGTTGCCTAGGGAGGGAGGGCTTTGGACGGCCAGGATGACCGAGACTAATCGCTCCCCAATGACCCCACGTGGTCAGGCGGCCACCCATGGCCTGCTTGCTCAAGCTGAGTGGCTGCTAAATACAATTTGCCATTCCAAATTGGGAGAAAAGAGGAAAAGCATTAAAAAAAGTTTTGAACAGAAAGTCTTCTAGAAGCAGCTGAACCAGGAGAGCATTCAAGAATGACACAGACTGGCCCAAGGAGGCAGGATATTGGTAACACCGTGCTAATAAAGTGCAGTAACTTAAGCACAGCCTAATTAAAAGCCATCTTGGTGACTAGCATATAAATGCTTTATCTCTTTTATATGCAATGTGTCCTTGAAAAGGCCAGGGAGTTCCCAAGCGCTCTCACACCGGTATTAGAAGTGCTGAGGTAAATAGTCTTCGAGAAGAGGCCTCCCAAAATCCACAAGAGAACTCTGCTGACACAAACTGTGGAGCGACTCCAAGTATTAACGCCGACAGAATCGCTCGTCCAACAGAGCTGGCCAACATCGAAGCGGCGATGCAGGCAGCGGCAGACTGTTAGAGCTTCGATTTTTCAGGCAGCCAAATGAAATAATGTGCGATCCTCACTTTTCATCATTTCACTTTTCCCTGCCGAGAGCTGTCTGTCGGGCTGATGTTCACACGAGTGCCTCTGTCGTTAGCTTTTTTTTATTTTTGGGAAAATACACTGACGAGACTGTGAACTGTTATTTGATTTCCTTCCGAGTCTGAGCCTAATCCTAAATGAGCTTGAGGTTATGATATATATATATATATATATATATATATACATATATATATTGCAGTGAACTGTTTCCATATTATCCATTTATAAGGCTTTACATTTTCTCATGGATACAATATAAGTGACTTATGGAAATGGAATGTGCAATATTGCAACATGCAATATATCACAAATATGTGGGTAATATGATGATAAGGATATTTTTAGAATAATGATAAATATATTTTACAGCAGTGTATTGTAAGCAAATAAAATTATAAAATATATATATATTTTTTATATATTCCCACCATCACCCCCCATCTTTGGAGGTCAACTTTATTTTAATTACAATTATATTTTTAACAAAACATCATGAAAGATCTTTGGGGGAGGGATAGAACAAAAACAAAATTAAGAAAATAAAATAAAAGAAGACAAAATACAATAGGTAGAAGAGAGAAAAAAATTGTAGAAGGGGGAAAAAAAGGGGGAGTAACAGATTGGTCATGTGTGTGGAATCGGATCATATACATGTACAGTATATTTGCTGTGTGTGTCTCTGGGTATGGGTGTATTCTGTGTTGTAGGATTCCATGCAAGTAGTTATGCGTTAATGGATGTGGGTTGGTGTGTTTTTATGTGGATTGACATGGCATTAGTCCAGAGAATAATTTAGATTTAAGAAGGTTAGAAATGGGGTCCAAATTTCCTTGAAGAGTGGTATACTGTTTTTTTAGAGAAGCAGTCATTTTCTCTATGGATATGTATTCTATGAGAAGGCTGAGCCAGTGGATGATATTTAATGAATTCAGTTTAGAAGAACTGTTTTCTTGGTGATAGAGTAATGAGTATAGGTGCACTGTATTTTGTTGGTAGATCAATTTGTGTAAGATCTCCAAGCAAACAGAGTGATGGGGATGGTGGGATTCTGCAACCCAAGATAGAGGATAGTTTGTGTGTGACTGTTATCCAAAAGGAGTGAACCGGTTGGCAAGCCCAAGTGGCTTGAAAATAATTATCTGTGGTACCCACAGTGCATTGTGAACAAATGTCTGTGTTGACTTATCTAATTTTAAACATCTTACATTGCCATTGAGTAACGTGTGTTGTGTGGAGGATTTTGTATTGTATACATTGTAAGTCTGTGTTGTTGGTCATTGAAAAGGTGTTATTGCAGATTTGTGTCCAGACGTTGGAGCTGGGAAAGATAAGATACGTACATCATTTTGATCATTGTGGTTGGAAGTGTTATTGAGTCGAAGTTTATAGAGTTTAGAGATTTGTTCATTTAGGTCTGTGAGTTTAATGAACTTCATGAATGAAGCATCAATGAACTTGGGGGGCTGGAGTGAATTATGATGTATATTAATTTTGGACTTGATTAAAGTTGTAGGTAGGCTACTGTAGGAAGTAGTGTCTCCCAACTCCATACTTCTGGGTTAAGTCTGAATTAGGGCTGGGCGATATATCGCAACGATAATATAATTATCGATTGCAATAACGGCCGTTGCCAGCATGTGGGGTATTGCCTTTCTTTTCGTCTTTTTTTCTTTAATTATACCTGATGCGGTAGTAATCTAAACTTCAAAACCCGTGTGAAAATCTTCCGGGGAAAAAAAAAAGTCATCACTGTCTACTGCGTGTTGATACGATGGACAATCACAGAAAGGCGTTGCACCTTTCATGCGATTGACAAAAACACATCACATGATCACGTGAAAGCTGTATGACCTTGCTGCTGGTTGGCTGTCTTATCAACACTCAATAGATATCAGCGGTGATGTTTTTTTCCGGAAGCATTTCATGCGGCCTCTGAAGTTTGGATGTTTACTGCCGTATATAAGGGTATACTCAAAGAAAAAAAGACGAAAAGAAAGGCGCCCCAGACAGTATTGTATTCGATAATTATCGATGCTGTATATCGCACAGCCCTAGTCTGAATTGATTATTTTGGAAGAGGTGATGAAGATGAGTGATCCCTTTTTGTTCCCATGTAGTATAGTGAAGGGGGGGTGCTATGAATTTGGAAGTCAGGGTTGTTCCAAATAGGGGTGTATTTACAAGGAGTCAGTGAGGGCTTAGTGATTTTGTTGATTCCAATATATTTTCAGTATACAGTGCATCCGGAAAGTATTCACAGCGCTTCACTTTTTCCACATTTTGTTCTGTTACAGCCTTATTCCAAAATTGATTAAATTCATTTTTTTCCCTCAAAATTCTACACACAACACCCCATAATGACAATGTGAAAAAAGAAAAAAGATTTTTGCAAATTTATTAAAAATAAAAAACTAAAATTTCTCATTTACATAAGTATTCATACCCTTTGCTTTAACGTATTTTTAAAGTATCATATTTCATATTTGGTCGCATATCCTTTACATGCTGTTACTTCCTGAAGTCTGTGACCATCAACATCAAAAAACTGTCGATATCTTATTTTCAGGTACTGTTACAAGCGATACTATAACCTCTCTGCATTTGAATGGATCTCTATGGAAATTGGGGGGTGAGACTAGATTCAGCTGTAAATTACACTGGTACAGTATGGAACACATGGCTGGCTAAATGGCTGTAAGTTATCAAGGGTCTGAGCTATCAAACGAGCCCCAAACCATCACTCTGTTGCCAGATATGGAGTAGATGTGGATGGATCACTGCAAGGGTTATTTCTCCGGACTCATTTTCCTATAGAACTCTATGGGGAAAAAAGTCAGGAGAAACAACCCTTAAAGTGATCCATCCACATCTACTCCATATCTGGCAACAGAGTGATGGTTTGGGGCTCGTTTGATAGCTCAGACCCTTGATAACTTACAGCCATTTAGCCAGCCATGTGTTCCATACTGTACCAGTGTAATTTACAGCTGAATCTAGTCTCACCCCCCAATTTCCATAGAGATCCATTCAAATGCAGAGAGGTTATAGTATCGCTTGTAACAGTACCTGAAAATAAGATATCGACAGTTTTTTGATGTTGTTGGTCACAGACTTCAGGAAGTAACAGCATGCGAAGGATATGCGACCAAATATGAAATATGATACTTTAAAAATACGTTAAAGCAAAGGGTATGAATACTTATGTAAATGAGAAATTTTATTTTTTTATTTTTAATAAATTTGCAAAAATCTCAAAAAAACTTTTTTCACATTGTCATTATGGGGTGTTGTGTGTAGAATATTGAGGGAAAAAATGAATTTAATCAATTTTGGAATAAGGCTGTAACAGAACAAAATGTGGAAAAAGTGAAGCGCTGTGAATACTTTCCGGATGCACTGTATATTTGGGGGAGTTGGGCGACGTTTCTTTTGCACGTTCTGACCAGGTCCCACCAAGCCTGAACGTACTCACCGGCTGCAGGTCCTCCATGCTGATGGGCAGTTCCCTCAGGGTCAGCAGCAGGTCCAGGCGAGCACTCAGGTAGGGGATACTGCACATCTGCAGGGGACCAGGAGTGGGAGTACCCTGGGTTAAATACTCTCATGTGTCTAAAATATCACCTATCCCTGGGGAGGAGGTTGGCCAATGAGCCGTTAGCATGCGGGCTATAAAGGGGAACTGCACCCAATAAAACCATACCCCTTAAGAATAAATGACCAATCTCATTTCTAATGTGTCACATGTAACACTTTAGCCCACATAAAAGGAAATTAGCCTCTCCCCAAACAGTGTTATATATATATATATATATATATATATATATAAGTGTAACACCTTCCCTTTGCCCCCCACTGTAGAGAATGGATTCAGAGGCTGCAGTTCATGAAATTTTACCAAGACTCCAATTCATTTACCTAATTTATATCTTATGTCTTATGTATTGTGAATGTGACTTCAGAAATATGGTAAAAACAATCGATTTATGTCAGTATTCTCCAGCTAAAAGTAATCAAAATTCACTCCAACGGTAAGTGGAGGTATATCCTCTTAAAGTGACATTGTCACTTCAAACGGTCTTTTGCAGATACGGTTGAATGATGCGACATATGTGTTATGACACATGAAATGCACTTTAAAAACCCGCAGGAGTCCCGCTGCGGAGCTATGATGTGCGACCCGTTGCTCAAATGGCTGCCTCATTACGGCGCGCTCGCTAAGGTGCGGGCGGCGGCTGCGCACGGCAACGGCGACGGCAGGGGGTCTGCTGCCGCTTTTTCCTCAGATCGCCGCGGAATATTCCAAGTGGTGGCGGAATGACCTTCCCCACGGCAGATCCGCTAGCCACCTCCAGTAGGACACTGAAACCCCCGCTTTTCAGATTATATTACACTACATTAGGCAGACGCTCTCATCCAGAGTGATGGGCACTTACAGAAATACACTTTTTACACACATACATACAATTTACATACAATTATGTTTCTCTGTATTTACTGAAGCAGTTCAGGTGTACCTTGCTCAAGGGTACACCTGGAAGTACCCCACATGGGAATCGAACCTCTGAGTTAGGTTCCGTAACCACTGCACTACACTGCCACTGTACTCTCTACATTTCAATGAAATGGTGAAAAAAAAAAAACTTTTTTGCAGTTGTTGCAGCATGCATCTCTCTAACGGCATCGATTCTATTGCTACTTTACTAACCTCTTGCTGTAGGAGTGGTTTTGTGAGCCTCGTTATATGTACTTACAGTAAGTCCCTTTAGTTTAAAAGCATCTGTAGTATGCCGAAATTCTACATTTTAAGGTGTTCTGGGGGGTGACAGAGGCCCGTGTAACGCCCGTGGAGCAATGGCGGCCCCATAAGACAGCGCACATGGAGGGGACCGCAGGCCAGAGGCTAGAGCCCGGCGACGAAATGCAGCACGGCCCGATGAACCTTCAAGTCTGGGCCAGAACGTAATAAATCACTCCAGGCCGTCCTTCGTCTCTTCACGGTCTACCGCTTCCCACAATCCCCTCGGGTCTGGAGGTGACGGGCGAGTTACACACATGGAGAAGCATTTAGGGTCGAGCTCTTTGTCATCCCCCCCACCCCCCTCAGAAGACCTGAGTGTGTCAGGTCTTCTTGGTCACGGTGAAGCGTCATCCCGCTCTCCACATAAGCAGAGGATTTTTTTGCTGCTCCCGTGTGAGAAAAACGCCATGAAAAGTCTTGTCAACAGCATCTGTCACTGGGTCTGTCTGGCGCGACGTGAGGGCGACGCCCCTGGCGCTCGAAATTCAGAAGTATCAGGCCTTATGTTCACAAACAGGAATTGGTAAAATATGCTCAAATATATCTCTATTACAACAAAAAATGTATCTCCCAAATAAAGGTGTCTAAACTACAATCAAAATGGGGTAGGTCACAGAATGCTTTGCAGATGGCCCAGGTGTAAACCATACAGAAAAGTGGGAAGTGCATTTAATACAAATTTCAAGACTCACCTCCATCATGTACTGGTCGACCACATGCAGCTCAGAGAGTGGTCCTTTATAGGATTTATACATCTCCACGTCATCAAGGGTGGGTACATATCTGTGAGCGAAGCCAACAAAACAGGTAGACAGGAACATACTTTAAAGGGCACTAACTGCAGCCCAAAATACTTATTTAGTATGCATTTAGTATTTACCTTCAGAGTAATTTATCCATCTCATTTCTGACGTGTTACTGTAACAGTTTAGTCCACAATGCAAATGCACAGAGCCCCACACCAAACAATATAGGTTTAACCCCTCCCTTCTTCCCCATTGCAGAGAATGGATTCAGAAGATTTAGAGCAGTTCAGATTAAACTAAAACAAGTCCTCGCCTGCTATTTGCCTCAAGATCAAAAAAGTAATCGCATAAGACGGCAACTTCCAAAAGAGCACAAGCATTCAAAATTTGTTCAGCCGTTCAGTCGTATTCCCCTGATTAAACACAAGGCTGTGTCAAGTGAACACCGCAGGGGGGGGGGGGGGGGGGGGCGTGGGGGGTGGTTAGTGTCATTAATGACTGTCTTGTTAGCCCGTTTTACCCAAAGGCTCTTCCCAGTGAACTTAAAAAGGCATCTTTTCTAAGCCAGCAGCTGGTGTAATGACCCGTGTGTGAGAGTAGCTCCCCATTTCCATGCGACCGGTCATGCTACACTGGCTTCCACTGGACTGAGGACAGAGGGGATTATTATAAGCCAAATAGTTCTGATGGCTCGAGTCAAGTTCCATCAAGCGAGCAGGCCCGTGATGTCTGGCTCCAGCTCTGCTTGCACCGCGTTCGAACCCGGCCCCATAGTGCAAACTCCAAAAGATGATCACTATTTCATGAGCATTGGGATGTAGCGCAAGACTGGCTATAGCCGCGGTGCTTTATATTTTGCGCGCCGCTAGGATTCACCCGCCGTTAGCATTTGCCTGCGGTTAGCATTGTCGCTTGGGGGCTCACAAGATGGTTCACTTTCCGAGCGTGCGCTCGCTATTCGACAGTGAGTATGACGTGGCGGTGCACATCTGAACCGGTAGACCGCCCCCAACATCAAAAAACGTTTTATCGGCTTTCAGCTTCACGCTCCGTGAGACCTGTGCAATAGTGTCCATCTCAAAAGAGCCCCTGATAAAAGTTGAATCCCTATGCCCTGATAAAATGCTCTGCCCTCGCTTCTTATTTCCATTATATAAAGTCTGCCATTTTCTGCCCATCTTTCCCCACTTGAACTAGCGGGTGACTCGTGGGGTCTTGTGGTGGCCTCTTGCTCGGCTACGCTTCTTTCCTCCCTCGTGCTACTCAACGTTCTCTTCAGAACCCCTTGGCTCGCGCACTGCCATGCACCTCTTTACCATAACTGTGTGAGTTTACAGGAGCAGCTAGTCCGTAACCGAATTCACACCCACATGCTTTTCCACACCCACATCGCAGGCCTAAGGTGCGAGATACGCTAAATGTGAACCATCGTGAGGGCTTGTTAATGCGCCTTACCTCCTGAGGGAGACGATGTGCTCATCGGTCAGGCCTCCGTCGTCTTCATTAACAATGCACAATCTGTCCCTCAGCTCTCCAGGTGTCACCGGGAAACTTTTGAGGAAGATATCTGGGAAGATGAAAAAGGCAGCAACAGAAACTGAACACATCTGTGCAGCAGAGCTTTTTTTTTTCCATGACAAGGACCCCTACCTGCAATGAAACAGCTCTTCCTCTCCTCAAAAAATGAATAAATAAATAAATAAGCAAATTGAAAAGATGAAAGATTTTTATTATTTTTTTGAAGACATAAAGTCCTCCCTCTTAATTGCCCGCCTGCCTCCCCGCCGCATGGCCCGGGGTTCCCAATCTGCGCGGCCTTTTTCGAGATGCATCAATCGCGAGCTGAAGCGGGACTCGCTTTCACCTTTTCACCAAAGCCACGCGCTGAAGGTGAAAGTGATGAATTCATAAATAAATTACGGACGGGAGACACCTTTGAAAGAATGGGGGGGGGGGGGGAACGCTCAATGGGAAGATTATCCTCCCGTTGACGGTCGTGCCGAGGGGCATCGGGTTCACCGAATAAAGCCGAAGCCGGTGGGCAAGCCTCTTTTGTTCTCTTTTTTTCCCGCTTGGCAAAGTTCACAGACACTGACAAAGAGCTTCAGTGCCTCACCTTCCCTTATCGTTATCCAAGCTCCCTTTCATGTCGTGGAACGGTGCTTCATCTGGAAACATCTGGAAGCCTCTCTCAGTGTTCGTCGGGACGCGTGTCAAACCTTTTTATTTTATATATGTTGATAGTCTCTCACGGGAATGAATCACCAATTCCAACTCACGTCAGTTGGGAAAGCATCAGGAACCACGTCGCGCAGCAATCAGGGAGTCTGCTTTCAGACTTCAGCTCAGATATAATGGCTGAAACGACGCTGCGCGTCAGCTCCGGTGCAAACTGAGGCTACATTTGGAAACACCTGCAAACCACGAGCACGTTGAACCCTTTCACACGCTGGCTGCGAGCTATACGCTCATCTCTCTTCGGGAACACTGGACCCCACGGATCCCGACTCGTGACAGTCGAAAAAGTGACAGGAAGCACGTCGGCGTGACAATCGGGGACTCTCTTATTGCACTTCCCTGGGAGTTAACAGCTAAAATGGCACACCTGGCCCTCATCCAGTAGTTTGCGCAGGCTGCTCCGAGGATCTTTTCTGGCACTGTAATGGCAACCACCGCTGTGCTTTTATACCGCCATCTGAATGAATGACCTGCCAGGCACATCATTTGGGGCCATTAGCAGTATGAGGAAACGTATCGTATAACCCTCGATAAGCCATTTTAATTCCTGCATTTCAAAAACGGCAAGACTGATGAAAGAACAAAGCTGATTCTGAAGCGGTTAGGAAGCACAGCGCCTCAGCCAAGTGTCACCAAACCACTTTGGAGGTGTACCCCAGGGATAATTCACTTTCCCCCGTACTCACAGAGAGCTTTCATGTGACACATTAATCTTAAAAAGAAGTAAGTAAGTAAGTAAGTAAATTTTATTTATATAGCACCCTTCCCAGCACGGATGCACAGGGTGCTTTACAAACCATGAGAATAAAATAAAAACATATTAAAACAAGAATAAAACAGAAGAACAACAGCAATAAAAGTCAGTGAGAGCCTTATGAAGGTCCGAACGCCTGCCTAAACAGGTGCGTCTTCAGCCTCTTTTTAGCCTCTTGGTTCCCCACCGTGCATCCACACTTCAAAACCGGCCATCGGCGGTATCTTTTAAAAAGACTGAGCTTAAGGTCACGTCATTTGAGCTCTCCGACCCCGATGCCATCTTACAAGGACATCTTCTCCAGGACCGTTTTGCGGGCGGCATGCAAACGATCAGCTTATCGAGGATTTGAACGGTTACATTTTTATTCACCTAAAGATAAAGCACTCGAATGAGGTGGAGGAGAGTGCTTCAATGGCAGCATCGCTGCTCAGGCCTGAATTGTCACTTTCCTCTGGGAGGAGCGAGGGAATGGCTCCATTCTCAGGAACTAACAGGTGTGTCTACAAACGCTGGGATTTTCAGTACGCTAGAAAAGCGTTCTCCAGGGCTATGATTTTTCACCCCCTGCATAAGTGCAACTACTAATGCTAAATGTTTGAACCAGGTTGCAGGTTTTTTGGAAGAGAAAACGTGTAAACTGTTACCATCTCCCTCCTACCCGCATCTCCATCTTTCCGTCTACTACCCATGGCTTATCCATGGCTGCGGGGAGGGGGAGCAACATAAGTATATTCAACACTCAGAACGGGCCAATTCCGTCAATCAATTGAGCTGATCATTTTACCCAGAGTGTCCAGCACTGTGCCAAGTCCGAACATGACCATTTTGAGGGTCTCTGCTTTGCCTACATGTACTGTTCCATGAATTAATTGCTTGTTAATATCAGTGCTAAATATACCCTTGACTAATTTCCACCTATTCGCTCGTGTTAGACTAACAAAGATTCAACAAAACCTTGTAGCCAGGTGTGACTCCAAGCCACAGATAATATTAGCAGACTATTTCTGTTACATATAATACTTTAACTTACATATATTTATAAACACTATTCGTCAACTTACTGTTTGCAGGGTAAAGAGGGCTCCTCCCAGTGGGAACCTACGTTCGTTGGCGTTCCGGCTTTTTGTATTCATATGCCGCAGTTATGACTGATTTGGCCTTTTTCTCCTGGGGAGCCCAGGGCACAACGTCACAAGAAGGAGAAGGCATGGACGCAAAGGTGCAGAATGATGCTGTGCTGCGACATCGTAAGGCAGGTTTCCCCACCAGCAGTGCACTGGTTAATTACAAAACTGGATAGTTTGCCACAAACTTGCAGCAAATATGTAGTGCATTTGCCGCAAATTAAATTGTTTTCCAAAAACTGTTGCCAGAGGTTTGTTAGAGTTTGCCAGTAGTGGTGAACTAAAAACTTTGCCAGAAGTGAATGGCAGTTCCCACAAAGCTAATTTCCATGTGAAAATATGAGCATGCCGCAAACATGAGGCAACAATGCTAAAGGTTTGCTGCAAATTTGCTAGAAGGCCATTATTTTTGTAAGGAGTTTTTCCACACCAACACTGCACGCGCTCTGGTTAATTACCTCCATTCCTGCCTTCCAGAGATGAGCAACGAGCGGACGGGGAAAAAAAGCAATGCCCATGCTTCAGTCCTCTAAGGCCACATCGCCAGTCCCTCAAGCGGCGTTCGCTGATGACAACCAAAAGCCCGCTGCCTCTGCCATGACAAGAAGGCTCTCGAATTCTCTATGAGAACTGGCTGTTGCCTGAGGACAATGCCACAGTATACCTGATTCACACAGCTTTAAGGTGAAAGAGTGTGACTGCTCAAATTACGACACTATTCAGGAGCTATTTTCACTTTCCTGTCTTATACACTATGGGATAGGTGCTCATGAAATATTGCTGGGCTCACAGTGAAACGTTCTGTGCCAGCTCTGCTCTAACACTTGATGTGAGCGCAAAAGAGGTTAAGTGTGCTCAGAGGTGATTTAACATTCAATCACACCAAAATAACCAAGTGTCTAGTCAAGACCTTCATTTGACAGCCTTAAGGGCGTGAATCAATCCATCTGAAATTATCCACCTCATTTTGGGCAGAAACGAGGGCACGGTCGTGTTTGTTGTGTTCATTTTGAGGGATAAAAGTTATTATATTGTGATATCTAGCCTCAATTCTCCAAGCTGTTAGCCGGCTCAAGCTTAGTGCAGTAGGTAATTCACAAACAGTTAATACACTGCTTCATAGTTGAACTGTCTTGAAATGTATTTTTATACAGGTGAACAGGAGGAAGTGGTAAAGCAGAATCTCTCCTCATTAAGGCCATGACTGGCATTGTTGTGAGGAAATAAAGCTGGAGAATGCTCTTCAAGACTACATGTACTGTCTGTGGGGTATGTACTACTGCATAAATATTTGAGGGACTCTCTCTCTCTCTCCCTCCCCCTCTCCTTCTCTCCCTCTCTCCCTCTCTCTCTCTCTCTCTCTCTCTCGCACAGCGGGGAGTTGAAACGCCTGTGGTTAGCTGCAGGCGCTCAAGTCTCAGAGCGCTGTGCCTCGAACTCTGCAGAGCCCGGCTGGGCGAAGCGGTTATATATTCCGTGCAGGCGAAGAGGGTCATTCCCGTGTGAGATCAATCACGAAACAGGCGCTTATGACCTCACTCGATTAGATTTTTTAGGAAAGAAGACACAGTTTAACTGTTAAAAACTTTTAAACATCTATGTGTAGGCAACTTCTCTGACAAAATGATTGTCTCTTGGTCAGCTCAGAAGGGGTTAATGTAGACTTCGCGTGTAGCCTTTGTTGTGACTGACACCACCTGCTACGTTTATGATGCATAAGGCCTTACAACATTTGTGAAACTCTGTGGGCCTGCGAACCTCTGTTCCTTGCATATTAACCAAAGCCAGCAACGGCACATGGTCCCCTAAAATCCCACAAAATGGCATTTGGTTTCTAGAAAAAAACGGTTGTGCTTTGAAAGAATAATTGCAAATGTGTTCTCTGGCCCATCCCTGCTCTTGGTGACAAAGTGCTCCCTGTTTTGGAGGCAAGCACACCCGCTGGTGCAATAACCTGGCCGCTACTGGAAGCGGAAGGCAGGTTTCTATTTTAAAAATGCCACGGGATTCACGGAGGATCAGTATGTTTACAAACGGCATTACGAGTATTTAACTGGTTTCCAAGAAAACAGAGACGTTGGCAGGCGCAGATACCATTTTAGTGAGACGCAGCAGCGTTTTCCCTGTCGAGTTAGCTACACAGACTCTTGGAGCTGGAAGTCAGCCAGTCCAGATCGTTTACGGTCGCCTCCATCTAGGTGAGACTGAGCCCTGCGCTTTCATCAGCACCGTCTCTCGTCACGTAAGCTCATTTATGCATGTCACACATAATGCAAAGCGCAGCTATATTTACATACGAAAGAGACAGACATTTCTTGCGTATTACAGATTAAACGTTCATCGCAGTTATTTCTGTAATAACTGTTTAAACATGCTGAAATGAAGCAAGCAGGGTCATTCCCAAAACCACGAGTGCCCGCAATTAATGACATTCGGTTGATTTAACAAGAGACAAGAAATTTCGGCTGGCCCACCTTCATTCTATTCATATTATTTAGTTATTGGAACTCATAAATGCATCTAATGGAATTCTATCGAAATAAACTCAGATGATTGGTCCCTGTACATTTTGCAGCACTGTCGCTGAGTAATCTGTACCCCTGTATCTTATTAGGATATTCTTCTCACTAATCTGTGCACGTTGAATTTGATGGCAGTGATAGTAGCAGATGAAAGCCTTGCCTCACATCTGTACAAGTCTAAGTCCTGCATATACACAGGACTGGGACGGGAGCAGAGAGCGTTCTTATCCTTGGTTACCAGAATAAGGCCATATTTCCTTTCACATCATTGATGGGCTTGTTATTTCTTATTTATTAAACATTTGATATTGACCGTTTTGATTCAAAGGTTCGACATATCTCAAGCATCCTGGTGATCTGGCTCCATCTCGTGGTTTTGTTGGGAAGCGCAGGATATTGCATTTCTCTATTTGGGTAACGTACGTGGAACCTGGGCTGCTAGTCTATGACCTTAGAAAAACTACAAGTCTCTCACAAGAAATGCATGATCAATATATAATATGAAGTCAATAATATTCTGCAAGATGCGAAAAATATGCTGCAAGTGTCTCACAGAATTCAATGAAATGAATATTAAATGCAATCAATATACAACTTTTATTAATTGCATTGGTTCAAGGCCTGTATTTCTGGGTTTTTTTAGGAATGAATAGACATCCCTATCATTTCAGAGTGTCTAAATGACACATACCAAAAGAAACGATACAGATAACAACACCTAGAGAAGAGTGAGGGCTGGCATGGCACAGCTTATGAATCTAGCCCAGAATTCTTTTAGCTTTGTTTAGTTTTTTTTATAAAACCCCTCCTCCCTTTAGCTTGGGGCTAAAGCTAATCAAAAGCAGCTCTTTCAGGAGCCTGTTGTCCCTCTGCGCCCCTCTCTTCAAAACCAAATTGAAGTCCATCTTATCGCCTGACCTGCGGAGAACCCTGTCTGCTGGCCAGACATCACGTTGTGCTGTTTGAGTTAATAAGCCTAGCGCCTTACCAGCCATGAACATAGTTATAAATCACAGTCCCGGTCTATGAATCATGAATTTATGTGTCATGTATAATGATTTACTCCAGGTATAAATGAATGAGGAGTGTCCTAGAAGAAACTGGAGACATCCTTACGGAAATGGAATATACTTCCATATAGTGTATATAACTTTTTTTGAAAATACAATGACAAAATATACTTCATAGCAGTGTATACGTATATGCTAAGGCCCCTTATCATCGGAGCCAAAACAGCTGAAAGAGTGGAGGAGTACAGATATTTGGGTACCATCATTGATAATAAACTGACCTTTGAGGCAAACTGTCATTGAGTGCATGCAAAGTGTCAGTCAAGGCTGTATTTCCTCCGGAAACTCAGGAATTTGGATGTGAGCCAGTCAGTACTGCAAGCAATTTACACATGCTTCCTTGAGTCACTGCTGACCTATAGCCTAACAGCTTGGTTTGGCTCATTAAGTGAAATCAGGCAACTGAAGCTGGAGAGGGTGACAGTACAGGCTACTACAATCGTAGGGCACCAACAAAAACCACAGAAACATCCGTATGAGGAGCGTACAATTAAAAAAGGAAAGAGGTTTATGGCCCTTACATCACATCCCCTGAACTTTCTCTTTGAGACTCTTCCATCAGATCAAAGATTAAGGTCCCCTTCAAGCCAAAAGAGCCCGAAACAGCTTTGTCCCTACAGCTGTTAGACTGCTTAATGACACTGGACATCTCAAGACAGTAAAGACAGATGAGGAACTGTTATTGCTTTTGATGCTCAATAATTAACAATGAATTAATTTAATATAATTTTGATCATAATCCTAATAATAATAGTCATTTTAATCATAATCATAATGTATTCCACTCCACTCATACCTTCACTATAATGTGACGCATCTTTATTTAACATGTTTGTTTGTGTTTTGTGGGTCTGTCTATGTATTTTTTTACTGCTGGCAACTACAACTGAAGTTCCCTCATGGGAAAATAAAAGTTAATCTATTCTATTCTATCAGTGTATTTATCCATCCATCCATCCATTATCTAACCCGCTTATTCCTGGTCAGGGTCGCGGGGGGTGCTGGAGCCTATCCCAGCATGCACTGGGCGAGAGGCAGGAATACACCCTGGACAGGCCGCCAATCCATCGAAGGGCACACACACCATTCACTCACACACTCATACCTATGGGCAATTTAGAGTCTCCAATTAGCCTAATCTGCATGTCTTTGGACTGTGGGAGGAAACCGGAGTACCCGGAGGAAACCCACGCGGACACGGGGAGAACATGCAAACTCCACACAGAAAGGTCCTCGGCCGGGATTCGAACTTGGTACCTTCTTGCTGTGAGGCGACAGTGCTAACCACTGCACCGTGCCGCCCCAGTGTATTTATATATATATATATATACAGTTGAGGACAAAATTATTTGCCCCCCCTGTAAAGATGAGCAAAAAGGGTTATAAAAAATTCACCGTTTGGTGAATTAGCTTAATCTCACACTGAAAAAACAATAAGAATCCAACCTTTAATTGACGTTAATTTATTATGAGAAAAAAAAATCCCTCATCAAGAAATAATTATTTTTAACAAAACCACATTGGCCACAATTATTGGCCCCCCTGCATTTATATATAGAATAAAGTAATAATTTTTAATATTTGGTCACATATCCTTTGCATGCCATGACTTCCTGATGTCTGTGACCCAACAACATCAAAAGACTCTTGATATCTTATTTTCTGGTACTCTTACAAGCAATACTATAACATCTCTGCATTTGAATGGATCTCTATGGGAATTGGGGGGTGGGACTAGATTTAGCTGTAAATTATGCTGGAACAGTATGGAATACATGGTTGGTAAAATGGCTGTAAGTCAACAAGGGTCTGAGGTATCAAACAAGCCTTAAACAATCACTCTGCTGCCAGATATGCAGTAGATATGGATGGATCACTTTAAGGGTTGTTTCTCCTGACAAATTTTCCTATTGAACTCTATGGAACAATAAGTCAGGAGAAGAAACCCTTCAAGTTATTCATCCATATCTACTGCATATCTGGCAACAGAGTGATGGTTTAAAGCTTGTTTGATACGTCAGACCCTTGATGACTTACAGCCATTTAGCCAACCATGTGTTCCATACTGTTCCAGCATAATTTACAGCTAAATCTAGTCCCACCCCCCAATTCCCATAGAGATCCATTCAAATGCAGAGATGTTATAGTATTGCTTGTAAGAGTACCAGAAAATAAGATATCAAGAGTCTTTTGATGTTGTTGGGTCACAGACATCAGGAAGTCATGGCATGCAAAGGATATGTGACCAAATATTAAAAATTATTACTTTATTCTATATATAAATGCAGGGGGGCCAATAATTGTGTCCAATGTGGTTTTGTTAAAAATAATTATTTCTTGATGAGGGATTTTTTTTTCTCATAATAAATTAACGTCAATTAAAGGTTGGATTCTTCTTGTTTTTTCAGTGTGATATTAAGCTAATTCACCAAACGGTGAATTTTTTATAACCCTTTTTGCTCATCTTTACAAGGGGGGCCAATAATTTTGTCCTCAACTGTATATATATATAATTTTTATATAATTGTGATAATGTGTATATTTGCCAATATATTGTGAAGTGCTGCAATATTGTGGGGGTATTCTTGTCTCAAAAGTAAACAAATACTCAAGTGTTGTAAGTGCATTTGAGATGAGCGCAAAATTAAAACTTCCTGGTTCAGATGTACTCCCCATAGGTTTCTATTTGCCTCACTGTCTCTACATGTTATATACTCTAAAGTTGCAACTTGTGGGGCCACGTTGACCATAAGTTACAGCTTTTTTTCGTCAGCTCCTCTGAAATGCTAATAGGATAGCACTAAATATAAGATGATGTGGTTTCACTTTGTTTTAAGGTTTGAAGGCTTCCTTCATTGATCAAAGAGACAGCCATTACAGCCATCGTCCCGACCAAGCAGGGTTCTTGTTGCTACACAGAACCCTGAAGTGAGTACATACAAGCTATGATTGGTCGGAGTAAAGTGGGCGTTAGCGAAAGCATGTCTTAAAATTGCCTGGATTAGAATCAGTGGGGGAAAAAAACCTATTTCTGGATTTCTTTGAACATCTTGCTGTTAGGATTGTCTCAAAAATCCACAAATAAATGCAAGCGATTCCACACACGGAAAGTGTTGCGTACGTGCACAGTCATTAGTTCAGAAGACATTTGTTTGTGAGTGTAAAAACATATTTGTGAATCAGTTGCATTTATTTGTGAATCACATTTTACTTGTGGAAGGCTCATCCTACTTATTTGTTTATTTTTGAGACAATAATAACCTCATACAATATCTTGGTAATATATTATATATTTTTAATATATATTTTGAGTATATTCTTTTTCCGTAAGGTACTTGCCAAACACTGAGTCTGCTGGAGGAGTTTTGTAGATGGATAATAATAATAATAATAATAATAATAACGATAATTATTATGGCAGGCTATACGTGTTTAGTCACTGGCAGTGTATTTTATGCAGCACCCGTAAACATTCTGGAAACATTTTCCTTGAGTTGAACGGAACAAAGATGCAACGTTTAACAGCAGAGCCGTTAAAGGACGAACCGGACCTCTGTCCGGCTCCCTGAAACAGATGGTGTTTCGTCTACTCACTGAAGTTGTGGGCAATCTTGTCATTTAGCATGATGTGGAAGTTATTGGTGGACTCCACCCCTCCGAGACATCCCATTTCCTGGACGGCAAATTGCTCATATAGGTGCAGTGTATCAATCTGGACCTTTGAGCTGCACCGCGCCCACACCGACTTCCCCATCTGTCCAGAGGCAAAGGAAGTCATTCTCAGACAGCGCTTTAAAATGTCCTCATGACATCGTCTTCTCTGGCAATAACTTTCCTTTATAAAATAAACAGCCTACATCCCAAGCAACCTTTCCAATCTAACCACAATGATTTTTTTGTTCTTCATTTTGGAAACCCTTTCTGAGCTGTAAAACAATTGGTACGTTCTTTTAATCTCATACACATTTATCACTTGCTGCCACACGTACTTGCACAAGAAGCTATTGCCTCTTGCTTAAGGCAAAGTCAAGCACAGAGTAGGCCTATGGTGAATTTGGACTGCTGTTGTCTGTATGTGAATTGTGAATTAGCATCAGTAGGTTACAGCTGTAGAACGTGCTGCCTTAATCTGCAGCATTGCAGAACACAAATGGATACTAATTTTGTCACACGGTACTGAGACATGTCTGTAGAGTATATCATCATGTCACTGTTGTTTATTAGGTAATGCATATTTGATTGTTAAGCCATTCTAACTCTATCCTTAAATTGACTGTATGTACTTCTGCCATTTACTCTGTACAATTAATTGAGCATAGAAAAATAAAATAAAATGCATTATTGTCATTAATATGATTACTAATACTTTGCAATATGTATTTACTGTAAGTCACTTAGATTTTATTATTATAATAAATATATTATTAGTATTATTATTATTAGTAGTAGTAGTAGCAGCAGCAGCAGTAGCTGTAGTAGTGGTTTCATTACTACTACTACTACAACTACTACTACTGTTACCATTTGTAGTAGTAGTAGCAGTAGTCGTAATAGTATTACTTTGTCTTGGGGTATCAGGTCCCAGTGGAAGGCTTTGGTCCTCTTGGACAGGGGCTTTATGCTGAATTTTGAGGGCAGCAGGGGCGGGGCCATGGGTGGAGGAGGCGGCGGCGGCCCCGTGGCAAAGTGCAGCGCGGGCCCGGCAGGTTTGGGGACGAGCGGTGCGGGCGGGAACAAGGGCCCATCACCGTCAGAACAACCCCCCGGCACCGCGTCCTCCGAGCGCCTCCTCCCCGCGTCCTCCGAGCGCCTCCTCCCCCCGTCCTCCGAGTGCCCCTTCCCCCCGTCCTCCCCGCCGCCCCTCCAAACCGCCGGCTCCGGGACGACCTCGTAAATGTTCTGGCTCTCCGTCTGTGACCTGCGCTTCCACTCCAGGCACAGCCTGTCGATCTCCCGCACCCAGTCATCCCTCTCCTTCTTAACGGCATCGGTGCTTTTCACCTGATCTGTCACCGGCACCCGGAACCTGGGGAGAGAACAGGAGGCTCGTCAATCTGGCAACCGGCACTTTAATATGATCGCGACACGGTATCTGTTAGCTCTCTCTGACGGGCAGCTGCTAAATATGCCAACTCCTCACCATCTGGCCTACAAACCTCAGACTTGGACCCAAGCTAAAAAGTAATGAGAACAAGAGTAATGAGAAAGACTACGAAAATAACATACATTTTAAGAAAAGGTTTTGTTCTACAATTCATATATTAGGACAGCAAGTAACTACTACAAATTTATTGAACAAAAGCTCCATTTCAGAGGTAGACAATGGTCAGAGCAATAATAAAACCATTATTATCAAGCTATATCATAAAGAGGACTGGAGCATTTTATGAACGTTACACACTTCGGACTAAATGTTTTCACAGCGGTTCTTAAAATATCGAAGTCCTACGTACTTCTCAGATAACTGTAAAAACTTTTCATTCAACTTACGAATTGACGTATTTTCATTCTGCGATTTTACGCAACTGTTCCTGCCATTACAGATGTCCTCTTTAAATCTGAAGTATCAATTTGTTTTCCCTCAGCAAATACGCGATGCTATTGCAGTCAGACCAGCATAACATAGCACTTCTGTTTTATTTTCCAAAACCGGTGCTGTATTATTGAGCTTAGGCATTATCAGGAAACTTAAGCTACTATTCAAGATGACATTTGGATGACTTTCACCCAAAGCAGGAAGCGCTATCCTCCTATATTTCTCATTTTCTATCCCTCTGCCCGAGCCAGTTTCTCATAGATCATGCTACTATATCTCCATTACGAGACAGAAATGGGCAAAAGTAACATTTTGCCTCAAGATTGAGCACCTTTCCCAGTCCAAAATGGGATTTAGACACTAAAACAGCCCAAAGTGCTAAATATTACGAAAGCATATCTCATTACTGAAGCAGAGGCTATCTGTGTTTTGTTCCCCATAAGTGTCTATAACTTACTTATATGTCCAACAAACCTACCAAATCCATTTAAGGTCACACTGCAGGGATCACAAGAACTTTGTGTTGTGCTGGATGGTATGGTATTGTATTGTATTGTGTTGTATTACATTGTATTTTATTGTATTGTGTTGTAATGTATTATATGTTCTGCAAAAGGTGCCACTCACTGTTACACGTTCTTGTTGTATTGTATTGTGTTGTGTGTATTGTATGTTTGCGAAAGGTGTCACTCACTGGTAATCATTCTTGTTGGTGAGCAGTGTGAAGGTGTCACAGCTCCGCGGCTTGTCCACGCTGGAGTTGCCGTCAGAGAAATGGATGACCACAGACGAGGGCGTGGGCAAGGCACAGGGGGTGGAGCCATCGCTGTCCCCGGACCCCGGCAAAACGCAGGGGACCAGGATGAGCTCTGCCTCGTGGAGCCTTGCCACAAACCTACCCGAAAACAGGAGGGGAGTCAAGGTCATTCACTTGCACACGCAAACACCAGGAAACGAGGACACAGACCCCAAAATCAGTGTGCGTAATTCACCCCCATCTGACTGCCGAGTCACTGGCGAATATTCAACATTTGCGAATAGCTCATAGACTGCTATGTCTTTTCATATGACTTGACAGCACACAGTGACAGCTTCAGCTTCTTAGCCACTATAGCACACTGCACACTGTACACGGTAAACACTCCAAACTTAACACTACCGCACATTAACATTAGATTTTAACATTGATTTTGACATTCCCGTACACACAGTATACTCCAACATTATTCTATGTTTTAGATTCTGGTAAAATTTTAAATCACACCCATAGAACCAAAACATTCATTACTATAATGTGAAAAAAGACGTGACATGTCACATCTGCTTTACAGTTTTTTACGATTGCTTTGACTCATTTTGCACAACAGAGTTTCAATGTGCAAAACTCTTAACACAGAATGCTATACTGCTCATTTTGGGATCAAAATGTAATATAGCATGCAAAATAAAAATACCAGTGTCAAATCAGAGAATATTATATGCAAAAGTTTATCACAGCACCAGAACATTAGATATTTCAAACAATGAAGTTAAATCATTGCTGCATTTTCAATATACAACAGTCATCATGAAATAATGCTGCCAAACACAAAATCCTTCTGATAAAAAAAGAGTTTGAAAGTGTTCTTTGGTCATAACGCAAAATGCTATACTCCTAATCTTGGGCTCAAAATCATATATAGCATGCACAATAGAAACAACTGAACCAAATTAGATTGTATTTCATGCTAAAGTTTATCATAGTGTCAGAACAGTCAGAAAGTTCATCGTTGAAGTTTAATTATTGGTGCATTTTGAAATACAACGGCCATTATCAAATAATGCGGTCAAACACAAAATACTTGCTACCAAAAAAGACTATGCAATGGTCATTTCCTCATAAGTACTTGAAATTATGTACAGCAATCATCCCCTGTGATAGACTGCAGTTTTGCGCTTGTGTTTTTATGAAAGACAAACAAAATATTAGATTAGATTATATGGAGTTTAATCATTAAAGAAAAATCATACAGTAATGCAGTACTGTAAACTCAACTGTAAAAGCAAAAACAGTTACAGTAACAACAAACTTTACTGTAAAGTAAAAAAAAAAAACTGCTTCTCGTTGCTTAAGCAGCATTTTGCCTCTCCGCTGCATTTGGCCACAGAATTTTGTCGACGTCGCATCTGATGTCTTTGTTGGCAAGACAGCGCTGGTAAAATCTTTTAGAGTGCCTTATCCACCCCTGACACTGCTGGGCTGTAATGTCATCGCATGCCTCATCCATGGCCTGAAGGAGCGTTTCCTGCTCATATGGACACCTATCGTATACCTTCCACCTCCAGGCCGAGAAAAACTCCTTGATGGGGTTCAGAAAGGGGGAGTAAGGTGGAAGGAATTGGAATCAGAACTCTGGATGGGCTGTAAACCAGTCTTGCACAGCCAATGCACAATGGAAGTTTACATTGTCCCAGACAATGATGAACACCATCTGAGCATTTGGCTGTACGAGGCAGTTGTACAGCCCATCCAGAAAATGTATGAGGGGCACGGAGTTGTATGCCCCCAGCAGAGGGTCAGGCTGACCAATCAGGGATGGATGTGTGTGGGCCTGCCCAATGGTCTCAGGGCAGGGTCTAGGCAAACTAGGTATGTACAGTACCTATTACCTATATACTTTATATTTACGGTACATGGTCCACGACCATGACCATGACCATGACCACGATCACGATCACGACCACGACTACGACTACGACCACGACCACGACCACGACCACGACCACGACCCTGTCCTTCATTACCAACCTCAACCTCACTGACTTGCTCCATGTTGTCAGAAACTGCCATTCAGGTTTCTAAGCAGCCTTTTATGTAGTGGTGAAGAGATTATCAATTGTGTTGCAATGCTTCTCACCTGGGCAAGGTTGTTGGAAGTACTGAGACATGACTACAAACACCTGTTGGAATTGATTTAATGATCTGCATTTGTAGTAATAAGCATTTGAACATTGTTGTAATATTAGGTGGCTGTATTCTGAGAATGGAGCATATGATTTAGAGTTTGGCACTTTGTATTAACAGTTTTGTACTTTGTATGTCAGCATAGGATGTAGTGTCTTAAGGTAAGAATTCTGAAAGTCAGTTTAGCACTTTGCGTTAACTGTTTTACACTTTGTATGTCATCATAGGATGTAGTGTCTTAAGGTAATAATTTTGCAAGTCAGTTTAGCACTTTGTGTTAACAGTTTTACACTTTGTATGTCAGCATAGGATGTAGTGTCTTAGAGCAGTGGTTTTCAACCCTGGTCCTGGGGACCCCCTGTGTATGCTGGTTTTCGTTCCAACCACAATTGCAATACTTGAATTTTAACAAGCTGTTCTTTTTCTTAATTAGGTGTTTTTAATGTTTAGAAGGATTATTTACATTCTTAAGCCACATTATGTTAGTAATAGCTATGCATGCCATGAAGAATAAAAGTCCAATATTCACATTGTGCTGTATTGTAAACAATTAAAAGGAGGTAAAAAATGTTTTAACTGATCAAATTAAAGACTGAGGTGAATCAATTGGCTCATAATTGGTGAAATTGTGGACACATGGCCACTAAAACTAACCATTTGGTAAATAATGAAGAATTCAAAGACAAAGCAAATGATAACGAGCCAAACCTGCATTGTGTTAACAAGTTTAAGGAAAAAATTATGAAGGAACTTAAACTTGTGTTCAATTACCTAATTAGGAGCCTATTCACCTGAGTTCTTACCTCTTCTTTGTAATTGTTTGCAATATAACACAATAAGCATAACGAACATGGGATTTTTTTTCTTCAAAGCATGCATATAGCTATTGCTAACATAACGTGGCTTAAGAGAGTAAAGAGTTTAAAGTGTTCTCTCTATACAATAAAAACACCTAATTAAGAATAAATAACAGCTTGTTAAAATTCTGGTATTGCAATTGTGGTTGGAACGAAAACCAGCATACACAGGGGGTCCCCAGGACCAGGGTTGAGAACCACTGTCTTAGAGTATGAATTTTGAAAGTCAGTTTGGCACTTTGCATTTTGAGTTTTGTACATTGAAATTCTGCTGTGTAAAATGAGTCAAAGCAATCGTAAAAAACTGTAATAGTAGACATGAGAAACCCTGGTGCTAAAAGTACTGAAGTCACATTTTTAGACAATTCAAGTTGAGAATAGAAACATGTTGTATTTGTTTAGCTAAGTCCACCCTATAAATATTGTTAACAGAAAAGGTGCGTAACGCCCCGAACCCGTGCACTGCTGCGCTTCACTTCCGCTCCCATGTTAACAAATTGCCGCGGTTCTCACCGGCTGCGCACGCACAGGGCGGAATTTTCTGGGCATGCTCAATCTCATAGAAATACATTGTATATGCACAATATCTGCATCATATCACCACATACTAATGTTTTTCAACCTAGTAATAGTTTTACTATTGTTATTAATTATTTTAATACATAGGCTATTACATTTTAATATAGGCCCTCACGAAAAAGGGAACAAAGGAACATTGTGGGATGAATTAAGTTAAATCAAGTCATACATTTTGCATATAACCAGTCCCGTTTTTATAATGCGTTTTCTTTATTATAGTATACAAATTTATATATATTTGTTCAATTAATTAAGACTATGCTTACTGTTTTTATTATAGCCTACTGATATCACTGTATCGATTTAAGGTACTACAGAATCAAAATAGCTGCTAATTATGCTATAATAAAATGTTTAGAACATGTTGATTACTGTCCCAAATAAATAAATAAATTATATAAAGTGAACTTTATAAAGGAGGCATTGTCTTCTTTGCTCCATTTAGCTTTAAAAAACAACATTCTCTATAGTTTAGATATTTGTTTTAATATAATCAAAAGTGTGATCAAAGTAAAGTGTGATCAAAGCGGTTTATGGGGTGTACCCACATTCTTCTCCTCCTCAGGAGCATTCGGAGCAAGAGGTAAACCGTAATTGCCTTCCTCATGTTTACAACTCATACTGAAACAAACAAAAAAAAGGACTATATTAATATTGTGAGATAAGGTAATCACTCAACTGATTTTGTTATAATGACATAATTACAGTGAATTAGTAAAAATAAAAAGTAGGCCATTTGCTGCCAGCCATTGAAGATTTGTTTGTTGGTTTGATTTATGTGTAGCTATTTTCCCATGTACTAATATATTGACAGTGTGCAAGTTTTAATTTTAATTAACCTGTCAAGCAGTAAGACATATGTAATAGCTTAAATGAAGCTCACAAATCCGGAATGTAGACTGTATAGCTTGTCTCTCTCGTTCACGGAATGCGCTCCAAAAAAGCTGTGCCGTTGCGCGTCTGGTGGGTTCAGTTCTGCCCAAATCTGCGCGGGTAATAAGCATCTGTGTGCTTGAGCGTCTGGTGGGTTCAGTTCTGCTCAAATCTGCGCGGGTAATAAGCGTCTGCGCGCTTGAGCGTCTGGTGGGTTCGGCGTGTCAAGATAAAATCATTTCAACCCCATGCACACCAAGCGTTTTTATAAAAACAGCGAGGTGCCCGATGAGCAAATCAGCGTGGAAAACGCTTCAAACTCATTGAAAACAATTCTAAAAATGGCGCCCCCAGCTGTTAAAGCGGATCCGGTGTGATCGCGGCCTAAGCTATGCATAAAAACAGCAAAACTTTTAATGGCTGATTTTATGGATCAATGATATTTTCGGATTTGATTTTCTCAAAATAGACATTTTGTGACTTCAGTACTTTTAACACCAGGGTCTTCATATGGTTCCTTTAAAACTGCAATTATTTGAATTGCGCATGATAAAATGAATGAATTCCACCTTTACATGAAAAACAGGGCACCATTTTCCTTTATATATTGCGAGAGGCCACCTGGTCCTTGGAAACAAACACATTTAAAGGTGCAATCTCGCCTGCTTTTGTCACAACCTCGCCTGCTTTGTCACAACCTCGTTCTGCTTTTGTCACAACCATGTTCTGCTTTTTTCCCCTTTTTTTTTTAAACGTTCACACGAAGCCTGCAGGGGTACTTGTGTCTCTTTGTCAGCCGTTATCAGGCCATATGTTTGCAGAAGTATGTCCCCTGATTTGCGCAAAACAAAAATAGGAACACAGAGAGACCAGGAGGGGAGAATGTGAAAACCTGGGGGCGCGGCCCAGTACCATCAAAGGCCTAAGCTTTATCAATCCCGTTTTCATTTCCTTTTTTTTTTTTAAATCCTCTTGTGATACCTGGCCCTCCATTTTGATTCAGTTGTACAGACAATGAACCATACACTCTTAGTACAGGTAGTACATTGCAACCCAATTCTAAATCATGATGTCAATATATGATGGATCAGCACACAATAACTACAACACAGATACAATCTATGTAAGCACAGATCTATTTAGTAAAATATAAATATTTAACCATTGCAATGATTACATTATTAGAGGGTGTATAAATCTGAACAATATATTTGATATATTATATATTAAAGTCAAGAATTTTTTTTTACATTTGGATAATTAAATCTAAATAATACCTGTAAAAAAAAGAATAAAAATATGTAGTGTGCATGTATGTCACATGTATAATGTTACAGACTGCACGTCATAGAGAAGGAGGAAGGAGAACATGAAGGAGGTGCTTGCATACTTCACCCATCTGAATGAGGCCAGCCCCCCTCTCTGTAGATATAGCTGGCCTTCCCGAAGGCTCTCAGTGACTGGAGCCGGCTTGGACTCCTCTGCGCTGGCGTGCACGGGCACCTCATAGATGTTCCCGTGTATTATTTTATGAACCAGCTGCATGATCTGGAGCAGGGGGGGAAATGCGCTACGTTATTTACACTACGTCAGCTGCGTCTCCGTTCGTTTTACTGCGCAGCTGTGCTTTTGGATAGCTTGCTGGGTGGCACAACAGCTGAACAGACTTGAACAAGTAACCATGTGTGCACAAGTTCTTTCCTACAATACTACGACGATGGTGTATACTGGAAGCCCTGCTGTGATAAAGAAGCCTGATTTACAGGTGATTTACAGACTTCAGCTGGTTTTAAGTGATTAAGTCCACAGGCATTTATGGAAGAACCACAAAAACTTCAGGGCTCTTCCTCTACATGCCCCGGCCCGCCCACAGCTTAGTGTAAACTGGCCTATTGTTCTGCAAACTGCACATACACGCATCTAACCTACCCCATGCATACATAAACACAAAACACAACACACACACACACACACACACAGTACACTCTCACGTGTATGCATAACAGATATATACTCTCACTCACATAAAACATAGTCACACACTCTCACTCATACATACACACTCCTACTCACACACTCAAACAGACACACATATCACACACACTCACTCCTATACATACATATACATAGCACATTTGGGTACACAAACTTACTCACTTTCAGTCACACACACATTTTCACTAATTCACTCAACACATACACACATGTGTACCTCACTCAAGCGCGCACACACATGAACACGCATACACACACACACACACGCACACATACACACACACATTTACACACCCTGACTCACACATACTTACACTCTCACTCAAACACACATAAGTACACCCTCACTCACTCATACACTTAGACTCTCACTGGCTCATACACTTACACTCTCAAACACATACACCCTCATTTGCACATGGACGTTCACTCTCAGTCACACGCACACACATAATCACCTTCTGTTTGTCCTCCAGACAGGTCGCCTCCAGTTCATAGTCGTGTCTTCCCCAGAAGGACACAGAAAATTTGGCTCCCACTGCATCGTCGCAGCTCTTCACAGTGGAGAAGGGGAGCTGTCGTTTGATTATGCCTTTCTCAATGCTGCACACCATCTTTGTGTTAAAGTCAATCTGAAAGAGCACATAGGCCAGATGGGTTCAGAAGATTCAGCAGCCTTACAGTTTTTTATGATTGCTTTGACTCATTTTGCACAACAGTGCAATTATCAATTGTGTTGCAATGCTACTCACCTGGGAAAGGTTGTTGGAAGTACTGAGACATGACTACAAACACCTGGTGAATTGATTTAGTGATCTGCATTTGTAGTAATAAGCATTTGAACATTGTTGTAATATTAGGTGGCTGTATTCTGAGAATGGAGCATATGATTTTGAGTTTGGCACTTTGTGTTACAGTTTTTTACGATTGCTTTGACTGATTTTGCACAGCAGAATTTCAATGTAATTCTCTGATTTTTTATTTTGCATGCTATATTACATTTTGAACCCAAAATGAGCAGTATAGCATTCTGTGTTAAGAGTTTTGCACATTGAAACTCTGTTGTGCAAAATGAGTCAAAGCAATCGTAAAAAACTGTAACATTTTTGCACTTTGTATGTCAGCATAGGATGTAATGTCTTCAGGTAAGAATTCTGCAAGTCAGTTTAGCACTTTGCGTTAACAGTTTTACACTTTGTATGTCATCATAGGATGTAGTGTCTTAAGGTAAGAATTCTGCAAGTCAGTTTGGCACTTTGCATTTTGAGTTTTGTACATTGACATTCTGCTGTGCAAAATGAGTCAAAGCAATTGTAAAAAACTGTAAGAGAAATAGTCCCAGATAGCTTGTTGCATGGCAGAGGTGGGCAACGAAGGCCGTATCTGTCTCTGGTTTTCATGCCAAAACGTAAGGTTGGTGAAATAAGTCCCCAGTGGAATAATAAATTAAAAAAACCCAAACAGTCTCCCCAGCATGTAAAAATCCCAGGGGGAGCCCATTCTCTGCGGGCCAGCCCAGTGTTGGCAGTTAAAGTTAAAGGGTTAGTTCGGAATTTTGGACATAATGTCTCATTTACGACTTACCCATGATGTTGTTGATTGATGGAGACCATTTTCAGCTGATTCCATGTTGTCCTTCTTGTGGACATACACACGTTGCTAATGCTAGCGCAACTCTATGGTAACCGGTAGCATCCACTACCAAAGGCACTTAAACACTCCATAGTGCACCCAAAGCAAATAAAATACGACGACAGTCTATCGGGGTTAATTTGAGTGTTTATACCATCATTTTTGAAGTCAAACTATCGTTGAATCCTTTACTTTGTGCTGACCTATATTCTCTGTTGAAGTACGGTGACGGAGCGAACGTGGCCATTGCAACTTGTAGCTCTTCTTTGTTGTTGTAGTCGACCAGTGCCGGCACTACATTCGTAACGTAAAGTATCGCTCCGCCGCCGTACTTCTCTGTATATTCTACTTCCACAGAGAATATAGGTCAGCACAAAGTAAAGGATTCAACGATAGTTTGACTTCAAAAATGATGGTAAAAACACTCAAATTAACCCTGATAGACTGTCGTCGTATTTTATTTGCTTTGGGTGCACTATGGAGTGTTTAAGTGCGTTTGGTAGTGGATGCTACCGGTTACCATAGAGTTGCGCTAGCATTAGCAACGTGTGTATGCCCACAAGAAGGACAGCATGGAATCAGCTGAAAATGGTCTCCATCAATCAACAACATCATGGGTAAGTCGTAAATGAGACATTATGTCCAAAATTCCGAACTAACCCTTTAAGTTCTATGGTAAAAATCCGGCGCATTCCAGCATGAATTACTTAATTAGCCCTAACATTTACACCATCTGACATTTTTAGCTACATTTCTTGATAGGCACATGAATGACAGCCAAAGACTGCTCTTGTGTCCCTACCTGAAACGTTTTACTGTGATCTAATTTACGAGTGTACCAGTTGTGGTGTACAACCAATTAGCTAATTTTGTAATTGGTGGAAACAAAATCCTCCATACACACCGGCCCTCCAGGACTGGAATTGCCACCCCTGTTGTAGGGGGTTAAATAACTAAAAAAAATATTTTAAATACAGAAACTTATATACCTAACTCATTCACTGACAAAGGCAATATGCCAAATCATTCAATCTTTTAGCCTCATCTTAATGTATTTACAGAATTATTTAAAACTATGTACCCTGTTTTTTAAAACCAAAAAGAGCTGAAATAAGAACATAGTCAATTTCTATTTGCATTGTAGTGATTAAAAAAGTAGTCTGTAAAGAGGTTTGGTAAATTGGGTTTGTGAGTAAGGCTGGTGATCTACGATGCAGTGTATATTAACGATACAGGACAGATTTGTGCATGGATTTCTGTATTAATTTATGGAGTGAGCTCACTGATGTCTTCATTTTCTTTACAAGCTTGTACTTCTGTTCTAGGTTCTATTCTGCGTTGCATTCTTTTCTGCAGTGAATATCAGGAGCACACCTCAGCATCTCAGGAACATCTCCCTTTCCTTTGGGTCAAGCATGTCCCTTCCAGGTTCCCTAAACTGGCTCTGGATTGTAAGATTTTCTCTTCTCTCAGGAGAGCACAATCTTATCAGAACTTTCTGGAAAATATTTACTGACTTGTTTTATTGAGTAATTGATTGATTGATTGATTAAGCGATTGATTGATTGATCTATAAAATATTTCTGTATCCTGTGTGACTGCCCACTTTTCACAATTCATCATTTTAAATTTCAAATGTTTTACTTGCAGGGAAGGGGTATATGGAGTGTACCCTGAGTGGTGAATTTGGCAAATACACATGCAGATATTTTGCCTAACTGCAGACTACTAGCACGGGGAATAAGCAAGCTCTTTTTTCCAGAAATCAAATTCTGCAGTAGAACCATGTATTAAATATACTGTTACATATATTTAATATGTATTTAATTAGACCATTAAAGACATACAATATGAAATGACAATTTCTCATTTGTATTTTCAGTGATATTGGCTACAATGTGATTTTTCTTGTTGCCAAAATAACATGAAAAGGCAAAAGAATTATGTTATGACTGTTATGACTCCCCCCGGAGACTTTTGGAACTCCTTGTTCAAATTAGTTATGGATTTTCCAGCAAACCACCCCACCCTAATATTCCCCAGATCATATTTTAGATTTTGCAAATGAAAAACTCCTCAAGTGGACATTTTCTCTGATTTCAGGCCATTGGCAAGGCAGCAGTGTTACTGTTTTGCTGTGTGCTTTTGTGGACATTGTTACATTGTTACGAAGCACAAAAATGTGCCAGAATTCAGGCATAACTTAAACAAGTATAAATATAAATCCCTTGGTAATGCTAACGGTCACGTGTGAAAAGCATTTCAGTCTGTAGTAGCTACTTCATTTGGACTTGTTGTTAGCTGCTTTTTGAATTCAGTTTTATTTGTATACTGAAGTTTACCGAAAAGCTGTCAAAAAGACACTTGAGAATGGGAAAAGCATAAAAGATAAACGAGAGACCTGAACTTCCAAAAATGTAAAGTTGGTGAAAAAACTCCCCAGTGGAATAAAATTAAAAAACCCAAACAGTCTCCCCAGTGTAGAAATCCCAGGGGAAGCCCATTCTCTGCGGGCCAACCCAGTGTCAGAGTAAAAGTTAAGTCCGGTGCATTCCAGCAGGATAGATCAGAGATGGGCACGAGGGCCGTATCTGTTTCTGGTTTTCACGCCAACTTCTGGCCTTAAGCACTTAATTAGCCCTAACATTTACTCCATCTGACATTTTAGCTAAATTCCTTATAAGCACATGAATGACAACCAAAGACTATTCCTGTGTCCCAATATGAAATGTTTTACTGTGATCTAATCTACAAGTGAACCGGTGTTTATACAGCCAATGAGATCATTTAGTCAGATAATTGGTGGAAAACAAAAACCTGCATACACACCGGCCCTCCAGGACTGGAATTGCTCACCCCTGCTATATGGTAATAGGGAATCCACTCACACACACACACACACACACACACACTGTGAGGGTGGGTGTGTGTGTGTTTTCAGGCCAGTGTACCTGTAAACCAGGGGCGTCCAATCTTATCCGGAAAGGGCCGGTGTGGGTGCAGGTTTTTGTTTTAGCCCAGCACTACAACACCTGATTCAACTAATTAACTAATCATGCTCTTCAATCAGACCTTGATAAGTATAATCAGGTGTTGTAGTGCTGGGCTAGAACAAAAACCTGCACCCACACCGGCCCTTTTCGGGTAAGATTGGACACCCCTGCTGTAAACGAACAGCGTTCTTGCTCTGGGTGAGCCTGCACACTCAGCAATTCTCCTTTTTACCCTCGAACCACTAGCGTTAAGGGAATGAATGGAGCTGGCTGTTATCCCAGAGCTGAATCCCCAAGGAAGCCAGTCACTCACTTACCTGCAAGATGCGCTTCTGCCATCTGTATCGGTTGTACTTGTACACGCTGAAATTAGACTGGGAGTTTTCCGCCTGAAATGGACAGCAGAGTGAAAGCTGCATTTAAAAAAAGCATTTCCACAAACATCAGCCTACGTGGACTTTATCCCCAAATAATATCAACGTCTAATTAAATCAAACTGGATGCACCTTGCATTGCCTTAAGAGAGAAAGTTGGTCATTTACTAAATCACAAACATACACACCTAATGAAAATAAGCTGTTTTCCCCAATGAATTAATTTGTTGTATTTGTCTTTCATTGTAAACAGCTCAATGCGCCTCTATGTACCAGTGGTGCAAAAAGTAAAATATCATGTGACATGTCATGTGATTTCAGGCTAATTTCAGGAGAACCTGGGGAAAAAAAGAGCTGAAATGTAAGTAAAGAATACCATTTAAAACACAGGCATATCATCTGCCATATAAAAGGCATATAATAGCACCATTGTACCACCATCATACTCATTCTACATTTATTTTCACAAAATTCTGGAGCGGTTCTTCGGAAAGGGTAAATGCGCCCTTTGTTTCCAATGCTGGCTCACCTACATGCTGTTTCATTAATACCAGACTTATAGTTCCTCATTCAAATCCAGCAACCACCTTTTCCCCAAAAAATAATAGGTTTCTTCAGGTTTAGGTTTAGTCAGGTAATACCTGAATACTGATCCACTGTTTTGCAATACAGGGTTATACTACAAGCTGGTTGTAGTTTAACAATTGGTTATTGGAGGGCTATCCGGCACATGATTGGTCAGCATACAATGTCAACAAAACTCAATTTGTTGCCCTCAGCAACCCTATTCCAACTGTTTTCTCTGTGTCTAATATCTGATGGCGAGCATTGGCTCAAGGGAGTTTTCCCAGGTATCACCCCAAGACTGAATAGGCAACCCTTTCCTCACTGATATTCATACTTGGGTGTGGGATCATGCTATATTTGATCACCACTAAGCCATCATGAGGACTGTTGCATGCGAATGAACTGTAATTCGCAAGCAACAGCCAGAGACTATTTGAGGCTACTTTTCCAGGTTTTTCTGAACCTTCCAATATTGCATGTCTTCATAAAAACTATAATAAATCAGCTACATAATCTCTAAAAATTAAAAGGTTACAAGAGCTGTAAAGTCAACGCAAAGCCATAAGAGGATTAGCATTTCTGTTGGGCTCAAAATATGGAGGCCATCAACATCATGAATCAGGGTTGCCAGAGTAGGGATTTTCCATTGTAGCAGGGAAATCTCTATGACGTGCAGTTTGAGGAAAAACAGTAGTACAGACATTGGTAGATGTGGACTTTTACAAACTGGTATATGTGGAAAACCAATTTGCATAGGAGCCTACTGAAAATGGGGGTTTTACGGAAATCAAAGGAGTATGGTAACACATCCCTCTATCCAGTCAGGGGTTCCCAACCCTGAAGAACCCCTGTGTATGCTGGTTTTCTTTCTAACCTTATTTACAATTCCTGAAGTATGAGCTGTTCATTTATTTCTTTTTTCTAATATCTAATGAGGGATGTTTTATTCTCTTAACGCGACATTATGTCAGAAATAAACAGAATAAATAATCCGTATTATTTTATGGACTTTTAATCAGTCCTCAGACAACTAATGCTTTAGTTTTCTGTAATGTACTGTGACGAATGCTCCTTTTGAAAGATGTTACATTTTGTTTTGCTTAATTGATAAACCTGCTACAGAATGAAATCAGTTGGAACTCCTAAATGCTGACAAATGGTCAATAAAACTAAACGGCATGTGGAGTCCACAGAAAGACCAACTGGCTACAAGCCAAACCTGTGTAGTTTTAAAATTTATCTGACTGAATTTATGGAACTGAAACCCATGTTTTCAATAACTGCAATTCATTAACAGATCGGTTAGAATACAAACCAGCATACACAGGGGTTCTGTAATCTGCACACCAGGGATGGGAACCACTGCAGTGAGTAAACGTAGACTGTTGTTTGAACCGGGCTAGTGAATACGCCGACTCTATGAGTGCTCTGTTCTGTGCGGACCGCTAAGTCCGAGTCCCCGGCGGACACACCATGCCGCTATCTTGCGTAGCGGTGTGTTACCTCCACTCTCTGCTGCTCGCACGTCTCTCTCATGGCCTGGTTCAGCGCATCCTCGATGGTCAGCTCTCCGGTCTTCACCCTGTTCATGATGCTCAGCTGCATCTCGTTGGTTAGCTGAAGTAGGGAATAGGTCAATGCGGGTCCTTAGTCATTCGGGCATGCTTCAAATACACAGTGGCACAAAGCGGTTGGCCTAGGCTACGCGCGGCATCCAGCTTAAAGGGATAGTTCGGAATTTTGGACATAATGTCTCAGTTACGACTTACCCATGATGTAGTTGATTGATGGAAGACATTTTCAGATAATTCCATGTTGTCCCTTCTTTTGGACATACACACATTGCTAATGCTAGCGCAACTCTAAGGTAACTGCTAGCATCCACTACCAAACGCACTTAAACACTCCACAGTGCACCCAAAGCAAATAAAATACGACGAGTCTATCGGGGTTATTTTCAGTGATTATACCATCATTTTTGAAGTCAAACTATCGTTGAATCCTTTACTTTGTGCTGACCTATATTCTCTGTGGAAGTACTGCGGTGGAGCGATACTTTACGTTACCTACAAATGTAGTGCCGGCACTGGTCGACTACAACAACAAAGAAGACCAACAAGTTGCAATGGCCATGTTCGCTCCGCCGCCGTACTTCCACAGAGAATATAGGTCAGCACAAAGTAAAGGATTCAACGATAGTTTGACTTCAAAAATGATGGTATAAACACTCAAAATAACCCCGATCATAACTACATCATGGGTAAGTCGTAATTGAGACATTATGTCCAAAATTCCGAACTATCCCTTTAATCTCAGTTCTGTGTGACTCCACTACATTTTGTGTGGCCCTAAACGGATTAAGGTCTGTGCTACCCTGCCACGGGCTGCTGTTAAGGGGAACTCTGGTTATTACCAAAAACAGACTGTATACCGCTGCACAACCCCCCCCGCCCCGCCATCCCTCAGTTCCTTAGTTCCCTCTTTCAACCGTAAAACAGCAGTTGCGTTGAACTCGGGATATAAACCTATGTAACAGTAAAGAAGATTCCAGTAATTACGGTGTCTTCTGCCTTAATTTGTCGCTGCATTGTTGTACTGCCACCGTTCAAGAGTTTTGGTCTTATCATTTGGTATATTTTCTGCTTGAATTAGTGTTTCTCTGTCTATACCAGGGGTTGGTAAAGAGGGCTGTATCGGTTTCTGGATTTCATTCCAACTTATGCTTTCAATAATGAAATTAGCCCAATCATGTATGTGATCTGACATTTTACCTAAATTCATTGATAACCGCGTGATAACCCCAACTGATAATTGTTTTTTATCTCCGTCCATGAGACATTTTACTGCAGTCTAATCTACAAGTGAACCATAGCTAATTACATCCTTGTCTCTAATATTTTTGTTCCATCTGAGCACTGTATTTACAAGGGGATTTCTGACTTGTGTATGACATCCCTTGGGTTTAATCAGCTTCAATGTGTAAGTTATTCTTAAAAGTATTAATAGCATTTTAACATGTTATTTTAATATGTTGCCCTTATAAATAAGTAAGGAACACAAATGAATATTTAAATGAAACATTACTTTTCAATTCAGACTACCCCTTAAAAACTGATAATTGAATACTGGCTTGTATTTTACTCTCTCTCTGAGTTACACTCTCAAAGTCTTGATGAAAGATGATGATGATTCTATTCTATTATAATTGTTGGATTGTGTGCGGAGACAAGGTACAAGATACGTTTTACATTTTATTAGTGGTTAGATTTAACAGTTGTGGGCCTTGTCCGTTTTTTTTTGGGCCTTGTGGGCTTTGTCCATTTTATTGAAGCAGTGCTCCAATGGTTTTAAACTTCAATATGGATGGATACACCACTTCATGCCATGCTCCGTTTAGGAAATGCTTGCAGTCGAGGTGAAGAAAAGATGTGATTTCAGTGAAAGTTCAGTGAATAAAAACGGCTGTGTCCAGACACGTATGGTGATGGTTCAGGTAAACACAGACACGCAGCCGAGTCAGGGCAGAAAAACTAGCGTTGTAGTCAGTGTGCAATTCACTGTGAAATGCAGGATGAAATTACTTGTCTCACGCCCACTGAAACAAGCTACATACTGGGATTGGACAAAATAACATAAACAACACATGAAAAAAATACTTTACCTTTGAACTACAACACAATTACAAAGGCAGCTATACACAGGTGAGTCATGTTTAGGTGAATGCCAAGCAGTATGTGTCAGCTAGCAGAGAATTTGACAATCAGCACATTGTTTAAAAAAAAGGAACATGAGTCGACCAACAGAGGTGCCGCGAGGCCAAATAGTTGGTGCCCGAATTGTAGATGCATCAGTCACAAAACTGCTAAATTATTTAATGTGGTAAGGGGAACAGTATCACTATTTATGACAGCATACGGCAAACAAATTGCTTGGCAAAGAGGAAGTGGCCGCAGGTTGAAGCTTAACGATGGTGACAGACGGACGCTTAACAGGACAGCTGCTAAACACCCCAAAATTACGATCTCAGAAATGACAACTGAATGGACTTCAGTGACTCTGTACGTGAAAAAAACGTCAGGAGCTTCACAAGTGAGGCAAGGCCGCCATTCGGAAACTGCTTGTATCCAAGGCTAATGCACAAAGGCTCAGAAACTAAGAAAAACCAAAACAGAAACCCTGAGCAATGGGCAAAAAAGTTATATGGTGTGAGGAGTTGTCTTTTACCCTTTTCCTACATCTGGATGGGCTTACATTTGGAGAAAGCCAAAGGAAATCATTCAACCCACAATGACTGTTGCCAACTGTTAAGCATGGTGGTGTATCTTTAATGGTATGGGTAGCCATCACATGGGAGTTACTATATTATTGCTCAGCAATCGTTGGCCAAGAAATATGAAGCCATTTTACAATACCAGGTGCACCCTATGGTGCAAACACTGTTCCCTCATGATGTCCCCATATTCCAAACACCTTCCATGTCCTCCACAATCACCAGATCGAAACATCAGCAGTTCTGGGGCCACATGTATAGAACTCTGAGTAAAAGAATGCGTAAAAGAACGCTCAGGGTGAAAGTTGTAAATCTGCTTAAAAAACGTTTTGCTTTTTCTACCTCTGGTCACTATGTCACCATATCACACAGACGCCAAACATTGCGTACATATGGTGTCCAGCATGTGCAGAGGTACGCAGATTCTCACAGCACGTGTTATTTCTGCGTGGAAACTCCCTTACGCGGCTTTCTGAGGGCATTTTTCTGCTCAGCACTGTTTATACATGTGGCCCCTGGATTGCAGATTAACCTCAAAGAACTGGAGGATTTCCTTCCTTCTTCCAATATCCTACCACACATAGACACAGTACAGAACTTGTATGACAACATTCCAAAAAGGACTGAAGCTGTTCCGAAGGCGGCCCTACTCCTTATTGGTTACTTAATATTAACATGTTAGGTGTTTCCATTATTTTGTCCAAACCCTGTATGAAATTCATCAGGTCATATTGGTTCAATAGAAATATGTATCCATAAAAGAAACTTTTATGAAGATGTAGTATTAATAACTTCAGTCTTTACGTTGTAAAGTTAATAATTCTGCCATCACAGTAATATGACCGTATTGTAACTTTATTATAATTCTGAATATAGCGCTACACCTGCTAAATGTATTGAATTAATTTCGATTCATACGTTTTTTTCTGATACACAAAGAGCAAAATGAACACATTATCTATTCATAAACAACTACTGTATTATGCGAAACTGCCATGCACTTCCTCATTTGTTACGTTCAAAGTAGTATTAGTGCATTTTAAAGTTAATCAATGTCCGGTTCCTACCTGCGGCACGTTTTTGAGGAGTTTGTTGTTATCCATGGTTTTGGAACTCTCGCTCATTGCGTGCACAGCCTGACCAAAAGTCAATTTCCCACTCTTTACTGAATCCAGGTCACTTTTGTGTTGCAGCTGTTAGCGTTCCTGAAGTATTCTGTCTGAATGCCATACGTTTCTTAACCATCCGCGTCAGCAGAGCACACCTTTAGTTTAGCCGTCAGACAACTTCCTTAATCCAGAAATACTAGAACCGATAAGGAGAAAATCACGTTCTACCGACCTCGCGTAATTACGCACCACACAAAACAAACGCGATCAGATTTCAGTTCCCTTGGGACAAATGGAATCCGAACGTGCGCGTAACCTCTAATCAGCATTCATGCAACGTTCCTGCTGCAGAAAAACGGCAATGCCGTCAGACCGTGTGGAGTCTGCGTGGCCATACCTGCTCATTTAAGTGGACTACTAATTAGGCTAGTATCCATTTAATATCGAACTTGGTTAACTCAGTTCTTCTGCACTGCCAGCAGAGGTCAATGTTGGTCTAAAAAGTGAACCAATTTAACCTGATATTGCAAGTTATGTGGGACATTAAGGCATTTGGAAGTTCGACCGCGCTGAATCAGTAGTTCATTGGTCGGAAATTATCAAATAAAATCAATGGACCCCGAATAGCGGTTTAAAAAGAGAAGTAACAGCCCAACACACGATTTAGTCTGCCGAAGGGTCGATGTGCCTCGCGCCCTCGCCAAAGGTACATTCGTACTTACTGTGTGTGATTATGCACTCTCGTACTACCCTTTTTTTTGCCAGACACTCTAATACAAAGTGACTACATTGTCACAAGATAGATGTAGTAGTACAGCTGTTTTATGTGCAATTTTCAGGCATTTAAATGTGCAAACCATTGTGCTAAACCTGTTGTCCAACTTAAGATTGTTTTACTCATTTTTATATTGTACAAATTTCAAGGCTTGCTCTTTGGAAGAATTCCTACTGCTATCATATTATCTTCAATCTCATTATAAAGAATCCTTGAAACATTTCCTTGGAAAAAACTTACATATAATTTTGACATGTCCAGACATTAAGAAGCTCTAGGAAGCGTTGACTTATTTAGTGGGCCAAAAATTTGTTTGTAAAAAAAGAATACGGTGTTTATGCATGCATGCAACTAAATTATAAATAAAATGACATTTCACGCACCATTTCTGAATTTCACCAACAAATATAATTTTTTTATATAATTCCCATAAAAATGTGTTTGAATAAACAGTGTTTTATTTTGTTCCTTCGATCATTAGGGTCATTAACGTTACGAATATACTTTCTTGTTGCCTGATTCCCCCAGTGAGACCTTTTTTCCCAATCTGTGAGCATGTGCGCTCTGTTGATTGGTTGAAGTGCTGTGAGAGCGTTTCCTGATTCTGTCTCTAAACCCTGGGCTTGGTTCATCCCCCAGTGAGACTTTTCCCCAATCTGTGAGCGTGTGCGCCCTGTTTTCTGCTCTTTCCATTCTCCCCTATTGTGCTCCAGTTCACCTGTCCACGTTTGTGTCCTCGGGTGTTCTGCTCCAGGCATTCTGCGCCATGTGGGGGAGACATGGACCTGTCTGATGCTCACACCAGGTGCTGCTTGTGCCTTGGTCTAGGGCACCTGCAGGAGGCATACTCCGACCCCTGCCCATGTTGCATGGACATGTCTTTGGAGACCAAGCAGGCCAGGGTGGATGCATTTATGTGCCATATGCCCCCCTCTGGTAGGGCGCCACCCCCTGTAGGGGCTGCCCTTAAACACAGGGGTGTCACCGCCACTGATGACCCACCACGTAAAAAGGGCAAGTCTGTCAAGGACACTCGCCTTTCCGCGGAAGTCACGCAGCTTTGCTCTGCAGTTCAGCAGCTGACGGCTGACCGTCGTGCTCCCCAGGGGGCTCAGTTTATCATGCCGATATCTACTGATTTTGTGGCAGAACTAGCAAAGTATTGGGCACGCCCTGGCTCGCGGCGGGTGCCTGCAGACTGCAGGACGTTCGCGTCTACGTCAGATGCTGAGGTCCATGGGCTTGACCGTATGCCCTCTGTTGAGCCCGCCATCGTGGCGCTTGTGGTATCTCCAGAGAAGGCAGTTCAGGCGGATGCCCGATGCTCTAAGTCACAGTGCAGGTCATATGCTGCGGCCAGCATGGCGCGTTTTGGGAACTCGCTTTTCTGGCTGATGCTTTCACAGTCACAAACGCTGCTTGTTTCGGGGGGGGGGGGGGGGGATACCCCGATGAGCAACGCATCTCTTCAGGCTTTCGCATTCATGTCACGTGAGCTTGGCCGTGTGATGTCCCTTCTCACGGTGGCCCGGAGTCAGGTGTAGTTGGCTCAGTCCCCTCTCCCTGACGCTGCAAAGAGCACCATTCGGGACCTGCCATTATCCCTGGACAGATCTTCACGGAGGCAGCCAAGCAGGCTCTTGAGCGCTCTGTCGAGGCATCAAAGTACAGGGAGCAGCAGATACCCCCCCTTCGCCACCCTCCTGCTTGTTGGCCCCAGCCTGTGGCTCGTGCCCGTGAGCAGCCCTTGTATGGGAACCCGGGGGCCCCCTCGCTGTTCGGCCGCTCATGCAACGGCGTCTGGGTTGCGTCATGACCTCGTGTCCAAGTCCACTTTTGCTATTTTAACAGCGTGTTTTTTGGGCGCTAAGCACAGCGCAACGTCCAAATGGGCTGAACTTAATGGGCTGAGACTTCTTCATTAATTATAGGTGTGTCTTGGGCGTGACATGCAATAAAATCAAAATATCATATTCCATTTCCTTTAAAAGCCTGCTTTTCCACCTTGGCGGATTGCTTATGATGGCGAAACAGACATGCTCGTGCGTGTTTAGTGCGATCAAGGAATAGGCTATATGGATCAATAGTAGCCTATAATCAATATTATTCGGGCTAACCATTATGAGTTCCCGGTAATTCAGACAGTGCTGTTTACAAAATATATGCGGTAAAATTTTGTTAAAAGCACCTACAACAGCTGAGAATAAGCGACCAATGGCTTCCGTCTCACCTTAGAAAACGCGAAATTAGCCTACACAGACCGGCTCACAGCTACAGACCGGCTCACTGTTACACACCAAAAAGTAGAAGCACAAACGCCTGGTTTAACAACAAGAAAACCCAACAAGGCGAAAGGGAAAAAAGAACTGCTACCCCATACTTCTACAAGCTAAGTAACTAAAAAGCAAGCCGGAAATAACAAACGCCCTGTCTCGGCAACGAGACGCATAAGAACAGGCGAGTAGCATAATGGCACAAATACACACCAACGTACCAAACTACGAACCGGCACACTGTAACACACAAAATAGTACAAACGCCTGGTTTCACAGCAATAAATCCAAATAAGGCGAAAGGGAACAAAGAACTGCTACCCCATACTTCCATGTGCTAAGTAAATAAAAGGCCAGCAATAATAAACGCCCTGCCTCAGAAATGAGGCGCAAGAATAGGCGAGTAGCATAAAAGGTACACATAAAACATATAACCAACAAACACTGAAAACTAATGCAAATTAGAATGCCAGGAGGCGAAAGGAACGGAGATCTAACGTTCCAAGGCTACTCTCAGACTCGCAGTCAAACGCAAACCTGTCAACAAAAACGCCCAGTCCTCCCCATAGGAAGACATGCACTGAGAGACTAAACCGGACCATCGTTCCGAACAAAATCGTCAAACTCCATGTACGGAGACAAAAAGGAACGAACAGGACAGGCTGCACCGGACAGTTACCGGCTAAAAGACCAAAACGAGTTAGTAGAAAATAAAAGCCCTAAAGAGGAATGTAAGGAGGAGGCGAAGGAACAGAGATAACGTTCCGTGGCTACTTCCATAAGCTCGCAGTCACATGCAGAACATAAAGGGGTAAACGCCCGATCTCCCAGGAGGGAGAAACATTTTACAGGCGAGCCGACGGAGCACCGTCGTCCCATAACTTTACTAGCAGAAAGACCAATGCAAGCTTAACTAGAAAACACACGCCCTAGCATCTCAGTAAGGGGAAATGTAACGAGGCGAAGGAACCGATAATTAATGTTCCAAGGCTAAGTTGAGACTCGCAGTCACACGCAAACATGTCCACAACATCGCCCGGTCTCTCTATGGGAAGACATGTACCGAAGGGCGAACAGAACTACAGTTCCGAACAGAATCGCCCAAATTTCCATACACGGAGAAAAGCACAAAAAGACGAAAGGACAGCTGCACCGGAATTATCGGCTAATAGACTAGCACAAGCTCAAACACGAATACAAGCCCTGCCTCTCAGTATGAACAAATTAAACGTACCAAAGCTACTAACTGGCTCCCTGTAACACGGAAATGAGTAGAAGCTTAAACGCCAGGTCTCTCAGTAAGAAAACCAATCACAGGCGAAAATAGAACAAAGAACTGCTACTCTATACTTCTACGAGCTAAGTAACTAAGTAGAAGCGAAACGCCCGATCTCCCTGTGGGAAGACATGTACCGAAGGGCGAACAGAACTACAGTTCCGAACAGAATCGCCCAAATCTCCATACACGGAGAAAAGCACACAAAGACGAAATAGAGCAGAGATCCGCGGTCCCATACTTCTACGAGATAAGTAACTAAAGAGCCAGCAAGAAATAAGCCCTGCCTCAGCAATGAGACGCAAAAATAGGCGAGTAGCCCAAATGGTACGAATCACTCACAGCCAACAATACACCACAGTACAAAACAATAAACAAACAATCTCGAAGCCCCGAACGAAGGAAACGGGAGGCTTAAATAGCTCTCAGTGACCACGCAGAGGTGTGGACGCTAACAGAAGCTCCGCAATCTCAGCAGGGCGGAGCAAGTATCTACCAAAAGGGCAGCGCCCTCGCGTGGCCACTAAGGAAAACGACCGCATAGGGAAACAGGGTTAAAAACCATGACAGTTCAAGCTTCATCCGAAGTTCATTACCTGCATTCTATTTTGATTAATAAAATAAATAACGTCATTTTACCTTAATGATGACAATAAATACAATAAAGCTGTCAGGTTGGCAACCCATACGTTCATGCATATTTTCCCTTGTTTTAAAATGTCCTGCTTATGGAAATGTGACCAACCTGTTTTACTGGTAGCATAATGCTTTAAAACAATCCACTTTCCCAGGAAGACCATTAAAAGTGCGATTTACAGCAGGGGAAACAGACCTGCTCCTGTAAAGCGCACATGCAGATAATGGTATTAAAATTAATTGTGAATTAATTGTAACTTGCTGCAAATTTGTTTTCGTTTCTAATTAGCCGCTTACTTCTCTTTAATATCTTTGGTTCAGTTATGGAATAACAGGTGAAATCAGCAGGGTTTTAATAAGCTGAGGGTATGGAAACCTTGTCACTGTCATTTAAAAAATATAAAGGACGAAGAATAGCTAAGGTTACAATTCAGTTAACATGGTGACATTTATCTCCGTTTTTTAACCATAGGCTATCGAAAAAACCTTATGCACAGTGAATCCGCTGTAGCCTAGGCTATTTGAAAAACAATAAAAGCAATATTCACTGGACAAGGTTTTGAACTTTTTTCAGTCACAAACCATTCTATTTACTTACAGGCTGTATTCCTAGATAAACAGAGCTGTATTGTAATGACATCTGAAGCGAATTTTCAGAATTCAAATGTCCGTCTATTGCAGTGCGCGAGTTTTGCATTGAATGACAATTCACGCATTAGGTGTAAATGACAATTTGCGCATTATGCTTGATATATGTGTTATCACCTCCTTTTTAATGGATAGCCATTGTCCCGTACCATCGCACATCGCCTGGATGTTGATGGAGTGGGCTGAGAGCAATGTAATGTGGCATCGTTTCCCTTCGCTGAGGGAAAGGTATGTGGACCTATTGAACCTTTTATTATTATGCATTTTTGATATAGCCTACACAATAATAATATTTCACATTGTGATCTAGATATTTTAGTCATGCTTGTGCGCGCCCCTGTGTGTAACAGACAGGAGGGTATGCGCGTTGTGCACACGCCTATGTAGATGCACTTATATGCGCCGTTAAAATAACATGTAAACAACTGCGACATGACTTTAGACCAGGTTTGTGGTGGTTCTAGCGCAAGCGCTTTCTGCTGGCTCAAGATAGCAATACGCCAAAAAGAATCCTGGCCACTCCTCATCTTAAGACCAACACGCCCAGTTCACTTGTAATGGGCGCAAGAATACATGCTAGTTAAAGGACGTGAGCGCTAGGCGTTATAATGAGCCTAGCACCCGGGTGTAAGATAGCAAAGACACTTGCGTTTGGGTTAGCGCCGCTTTGCGCCGGGTGTAAGATAGGGCCCATGGTCCCAGACATCCTACAAGGGACAAAAATGAATTGCATGGACTTAGGAGGATAAGACAGCAGAGAGAATTCATGCGTGTCTGAGGTACGAGTAATTTTTTTTTTTCATTCGCCCTGGGCATTCTCTTTGCTCCGCGACCAAGATTTCCTATTTGTGCCTGTGTCGACTGCATCATTGAAGCTGTTCACATCTGAAGTTAACAAGAGAGGTCCAGGAGTTAAACCTCCAGTTTGGTTTACTGTTACTGACGTAAGGGTGGTTTTATGACCAGAAACTAAAGTGAGCTTCTGATTTTCTTTCCTGGCAGGTGCAGCAGAGATCATGTGACAATGCCCTCTGACAACATTCTGTGTGGGGATTTCCTTTGTGTCTAGAAACACAAGAACTGGACTGACTTCCTTCAAAGGTTACCTCTTGGGATAAGGAAATCCCCCATACAGTGAGTAATTGGGCTGCACCCAAATCTTTACTCTCTGTTTCACCCAAAAGTACGGAAATTTCGATAACAGAGCCACGATTGAACAAGAGTAAAACTGTGTTTCTCACATAATAATAATAATAATAATAATAATAATAATAATGATAATAATAATGTATTATTATTGTTGTTTTTATGATTATGGTTATGATGATGATGCCTCTTATTATTATTATCAGTTATTAGTATTATTATTATTATTAGTAGTAGTAGTAGTAGCATTTTCATTATCATTATTATTAAGTGTTTTCATACAAATAGCCAAGTAGCTCAAAGTGCTTTTCAGCACAAGTTACATGTTCTGAACATGTAGCAAAAATGATGGTAACATACATAGAAAGGCCTGTGTCCAATCAACATTTGCCCTTAACTTTGACTTACAAGTAAATGCAAGTGCTACACGTTTTCTCAAGTAAATGCAAGTGCTACACGTTTTCTCAAGTAAATGCAAGTGCTACACGTTTTCTCAAGTAAATGCAAGTGCTACACGTTTTCTCAAGTAAATGCAAGTGCTACACGTTTTCTCAAGTAAATGCAAGTGCTACACGTTTTCTCAAGTAAATTTTTTCAAGTTAGTTCGTTTTGGTGGTTGCCGAACTCACCAAATTGTTTTGCGACAAAAATAATAATAATAATAATAATAATAATAATAATAATGATAATAATCATCATAATTCTTGCTTTTAGCTGTTAGTCAAAGTTAAGGGAATATGTTGATGTTGAATCCAAGCCAAAAAAAAATGTATGCATTGATTTAAAAAATAATAAACAGAAAAAGAGAGGAAAATCAACAATAATTGCCAGGCAGGACTTTAGGTAAAAATCAAACTAAGCAGTTTTCTGATAAATAGTTAGATATTTTCAGTTTTACTTTTACACTACTATTCTTAGGGATTAACATGATGTTTAATGCAAAATACAATGTACAAAATGTTGAATTTCTCAAAATTGATCAAAGTGGACTCAGTGACTTTTGGAAAACAAGTGAGTTTTCTGCTGAGGGTTAAGAATGCCAACAGAGGACACTTCTCTTATTTTTGGTGGTAACACAGTTCCATAATTTTGGTATGCACAGAAGAAGATACTTCACCACTGAATACATAATTCACCTTTGGAACACACACAAGCTTTGCTTCAGCAGATATCAGATTTGACAAGTAACTTGTGGAATCAACCAACAATAAAAATCAACTTTACATCAGATTTACGATTAAATATAATTTATTAAATCGACAAACAAACAATATGAAAGGAAAATAGAAATCACACAGCCAGCTAGGAATGCAGTGTCACTACTTGTAATTTACAAAAATTAAGACAGTAAACAAGACATTCAATTGAAATGACCAGCACAGAAAGTGAGTGACCAGTAAACCAAACCTTGCTAGAGAATAACTCCTAGTTTCAGTGCAATAGGGGTTGGCTTCATTTATGGCAAGGATTGCCTTTTCTATGGTCTGACAAAGTTAATCTTTCTATGTTGTTGATTTTATTTTTCGTAGGAACCAGCTCCTGGTGCATTTCAAATATTAAATATAAAAATATGGGGCCCACAGCGGTGGCACAGCGGTAAAAGCGCCAACCTTCAGGGGTTTGCGCCCCTGAGCCTGCCAGATCCGAGTAGATTCTTGAGCTAAGAATCATTACTCTAGTAAAAGGCTTGCAGTTTGAGCCTCTTTTGAAAGAGACCAAACACAAACATGTTATGAGGCAATTCAATTTATAGCTACTGAAGACCTCAACAATCAAGTAGAGGTGATGCTAAATAATAATTGTTTTGTCCACTGACCTCTCAGGAAAGGAATATTGCTACCACATGATAAGGTCGTGACGCACAAGCCTATACTTTTACCTGGTAAGGCATAATTGTTTTCTTACTGCTTGACTAAAAAAATCACAATATGCTGTGATTTTTTGTGATTTTCTTTTCAGCTCATCTTCTGTAGCTATTTTTCTTTTTAGCACCGCTGACCTGTTTTCTTGCCGTTTACATTTTGCTAGCTAAATGAGATCAATAAGTAGTACACTGCAGACTTGGCTCAGTGGCATTCACATCATGTTTTTTATAGTAGGCTATGCCAAAAAGGCAACGTAAAAGCAAACAATGGTAATGCATGCAACGTCATATTGCAGAGTCTGGCTTTAAACATTTTTATTTTATTAATAGGTTAATACTTTCATTTTAATTTTGGGCACAGTTTCTAACCCCTAAAGAGTGGGGCCCCTGGTCAACAGCTCTTGTAGCCCATTGGTATATGATGGTGATGGGTTCAGAGTTTTGTCTTTAAGAGTAGTTAAGCATGTGTGTGTGTGTGTGTATTGATCAATTATTTAGTGTAGCAGATGAGGGCTGATCATCAGGGCCTTGGTTATAAATTGTATGGCAGGAGGGCAAAGGCCAAGATTGGACCTCTGCCCTCCCTGACCGGACATATACAGTGACACAGTTTTTGTTATTTTGGTTCTGTACTCTAGCACTTTGTTTTTGGGGGTTGGGACTATATTTAGCTGTAAATTACACTGGAACAGTATTAAACACATGGTTGGCTAAATGGCTGTAAGTTATCAAGGGTCTGACGTATCAAAGACGCCTTAAACCATCACGATGCTGCCAGATATGCAGTAGATATGGAGGGATAACTTGAAGGGTTTCTTCTCCTGACTTATTTTTCCTATTGAACTCTATGGAAAAATAAGTCAGGAGAAGAAACCCTTCAAGTTATCCATCCATATCTACTGCATATCTGGCAGCAGAGTGATGGTTTGAGGCTCGTTTGATACCTCAGACACTTGATGACTTACAGCCAATCATGTATTCCATACTGTTCCAGCATATTTTACAGCTAAATCTAGTCCCACCCGCCAATTCCCATAGAGATCCATTCAAATTCAGAGAAGTTATAGTATCGCTTGTAATACAATAAAAATAAGAGTACCAGAAAATAAGATATCAAGAGTCTTTTGATATTGTTGGGTCACATACATCAGGAAGTCATGGCATGCAAAGGATATGCGACCAAATATTAAAAATGATTACTTTATTCGACATGATCATAAACTGCCCAATATTTTTTGATACCCGAAGGGTATGTACAAAAGGTTCTATAATTTGTAAACGGTTCATCCAATATGGATGTAAATACCCTCAAATTAAAGCTGATAGTCTGCACTTCAACCTCATTGTCATTATATCCTTTCAAATTCAAAGTGCTGGAGTACAGAACCAAAATAACAAAAGAATGTGTCACTGTCCAATGAATTATGGTGCTCACTGTAGGTGTTGTTGATGAACAAAAGCATATGTCATTCTGGAACAAAGACATATGCCCTCATAGATAATATATAACACTATGGGCTCTATTTTCAAACCAGCGCAAGGGGACGGTATAGTCAAACGCAAGCTTGTTGACAGCATCAACGTCTTAAAACTGGCGCTATGGCGTTTCTCAGCAATACCGCTAGGATCAACAAATTCTCAACATAACATCCTTTCGGTTGCGCTGCAGTGGGATGGGTGGCGCTGTCTGGGGCGTGTTCTAAAATACTTTCGGCTCAGTGACAATTTGAACCAACGAAAACCCATTGCGTTATGATCAGCTGGAACCACCTCTTAGCGGAAACGCAATAGACTCTGGCAATTTGGTAACTTATTAGTCATGTAGTTCTATGTAGTGTCTATAGGTGATGCCAACATTACACTTCCATTTAATGAACAAATAGCCTATAATTATTATTAATTAATTTTAATTTAAACTACTAGAATAAAACAGGACAGCTTACAAGAAACTTGCGATCATTTAGGCCAATAGCCTATAATATATAAATTACACATTGACACAGTTGAATCATAAGCCTACCATTTGAATCATAATTATGCCTACATCACCTCATGTAGGCTAATGAATGCATTCGCCACCTCCTCCCGTGCCTTCCGAACTTCTGGGAGACGAGGTGGTGTGGATTGTGATCCATAAATTACTAGTCCTAGCCTGTACTTCTGTTACAAGTATGTCTGATTCCTGTGCGGAAAATCGCTCTTGTCGTTGACGGTCCAGTGCGTTTGGGTTGCTCATTATGAAATTGCATGGAGCGATTGCGTTCCAACTGGCTTTTTTTTTAAAGCATGAGAACAACTATTTGATTGGCTACCATAGAGACACACCTTGGACATTTAAACCCAGCCTTTTAGCAATACCGCCATCAGATGCGCCAAGATTGCCGTCATGAAATTGCCAAATTTCTCGCCGACACGCCCTCAGAGCGATACCGCCAAGCGATTACTCTTGCGTTCACCATTGCGTTTGGTTTATTAAAATAGAGCCCTATATGTGTTATATGTGTACTATTATATGTGAGTCAAGTCAAGGTCACCGAGGGTAATTGAACCTGATTAGTCGACCAGTGTGTTGAAGGTTGCTGAACCGTAAACTTGTGCTGGGTTTCAGTGATCTTCCCGCTGGCCGGTGTGACATACAATAATCTTTTACTTTCTCTAGTAACGTGTTTGTTGTGTTGGTGAGTTCCTGCATTGTCCTGACTTGGATTACAAAGAAAAAAGCTGGGTCCTAACAACGACCATGCGTACGACCCGAAAATCATGAAGCACTTGAATCTGGTATTTGAGGATAGTTTTCCTTTGATCTTTTCATTGATTAAAGATGTATTATTTTGCTAACATACATCAATTGTTTGTGAACAAATGAAAGTCATTGTTGAGAATGCCAACAACTACATAGTGACTGACTCATCCTGGGACCATCAGCTTCAGTATTGAGAAGAACACTTCTGGGAACAGCAGGTGCAAAGATAAAAAAAGACTCAAAAGTACCTCAGAACAATAAAGGAAAACAAAAAAGAAAACAAAAAGGAAGATATCAGAATATGTTTAAATTTTCTGACTACACAACCCCCGCCAGCTGCTACACAACCTCCGCCAGCCGGTAGGAAGGAGGGCGTCACGTCCTCTTCAGGGCGCGACTCCTCAAGCTCCTGACCGAGATTCCAACTCGCTCGGGGCCGCTTGTGCACATCGATTCTCCCCCGCCGAGTTCCTCCCCCCACCCGGGGAGCCGCCACCAATTGCCCCACCCTTGCACCGGCCATACTCGGATCTGGCAGGTCCAGGGGCGCGAACCCCTGAAGGTCTGCGCTTTTACCGCTGTGTATGAAATGTACCAGGAGCTGGTTCCTATGAAAAATAAAATAAAAAACATCCAAACAATAGAACATAGATCATTAATGGTCATCTTTACCTCTTTACTTTCCACAGTAATATTCTTGCTTCAGCACCTAAAATAAAGTTCACAACAAATAGCTTCTAATGTGTACTTATAATGAACTGAGAACATTAAATGAGTTCAGAACATGTAACTTGATGAAAAACATTTTACTCACATTTTTATTATTTTATTTTATTATTGAAAGAAACAACACATGGTAATAACTTTTTAGATTTAAAGAAAATAAGTGAGTATCTTTGTGCTATTAATCAAGGACTCCTGTCACAGTTAGCCTAGCATCCTACATAAGCATGTTTTATGTCACCCTGTATAATGTTTAGCCATTAGCCAGGTGACATTGTTGGTTGTCACATTTGGCATATGTTACATTACATTACATTACATTATAGGCATTTAGCAGACGCTCTTATCCAGAGCAACTTACACAACTTCTTATTACGTTTATACAGCTGGATATATACTGAAGCGACTCAGGTTAAGTACCTTGCTCAAGGGTACAACGGCAGTGTCCTACCTGGGAATCGAACCTGCAACCTTTCGGTTACAAGGCCAGTTCCTTAACCATTATACTACACTGCCGGCCCAGATGTTGCATAATAAGGTGTTATGTCACCCTTTATGACGCATGACATTTGCTTATGTATGATTTATGAAGCCATTATTTCATTTTTATAGAGGCTTTATACAGTATATGCCATATATGGAGACTGTAACTTTAAAGTGTGACTGCACTTTAAAAGTGCAATTTGTTCTTTGAACATGTAGACAAATTAACAATGTCATTTCAATTGTTCAATAACCAATCATATACAGCTGACCTGCCTCTTATGTATGTCTTTCACCACTTATGGAGCCACCTATACCTCTCCATTATTTTGATATACTACTGCTTTCAGTCATCTCCACTGACTTGCTGAAAGTGTAACCACCAAGGACTTGAAGGGTTTTATAGACAAAATGAATACTAATAACAACTTTATAGGTAGAATGTGTTTATTACATGGCACACAACATGCTTTACACAACAAATATAAATAAAACAGACACTATCACTGACGTCACTGAAAATTCTAGGATAGCCTGCTCTCTTTCCCTGAAATCACGTGATAATCCATGAAAACGGGATATCTCCCTCTATTCTGCCCTCTCTCTTCAGACTCAAGCTGTTGCAGTAAATTTCGGAAGCGGAGTTTCACCACAGTGGTTTCTCCCGGTCTTTCCTCGCTGGGAAAATACGTTTCAGAACGTGGCGACTTCTGGCAAGTCACATTTTCTGTGCTATAACAAAGAATTCCCCGGTACTCAAGTTGGCACTGCTTATGTGTTCGAACAATAACACATTCAAATGAAAGAGGAAGTTATTTTTCTCGGAGCAAACGTGGGTTAGAGTCCATGGCCTTTCCCTCAAATACTGAAATATAAGTTCACGTCATCTTATGTCTGACAGCGAATAGCAAAGGTCTCTTAGACAGACTAAGAGAGTCTAACAGTCTAATGTATGTTAATGCAATTCTCTGTCGTTCTCTTCCGCAGGCGCTGACGGGCTCTCTTGAATATGATCAATATATTAGTTACGGTTGCTGTGAATCTCTATGCAGTGTTGATAAAACGTAATAAATAGCCTATTCTGCATTTAAAAATTCTGTATTACTATTCGTTAAACAATTCACCCGGAGTTGCGTCCTGTGCAAACATCCAAGATTAGTCGTTAGCGTGGAAAGCCCCTTCTCATAGGGCTGGGCGTTGATTGACTGAGGGGCGTATCCTTTATAGAAAAGACGCCGCAGACCCTCGGTGGCATATCTAGCACTAGTACGTGGAACTTGGACGTGCTTATACGCTTTCATCGGACAAAAGACCACAAGATAAACAGAGAAAATGAAAAAAAACGCCTTTACATTCTGTATAATAAACATTATCCTGGTAAGTGAATATTTGCTGCACCTGCACAAGTGGAAAATAATATCACACTTATTTAAATGGTTTAATATTTGAATACGTTTTACCCATGTACCGTTTACTGTTTACTATTATTTTACTGGATGGCAGTATGGTAGGTTGGAATTTTTTTGTAAATTTGGGGGGCATTAACGTTAGACAATGGCGTTTCTGCGACTTTCACTTTCGTTTCAGTAACGTAAACGTTCCAATAAATGCTGACAAATTCTACGCAGTAGCCTATTTTAATTTATGCACTTGTATAGGCCCATTAAATGTTGATTTTTGCCTGCAGATTTAAAATGGGCATGTAGACTACTTTTTGCATTTATGGGTAGTCACACTATGAGCGGTGTTATGTGCATTGGTGGGGGAGGTTTGGGACTTTCTGCTTTCCGTCTTGCGCGAGATCAACATGTCAAGCTTTTAAAGAAGTTGAAAAAACCGGACTATGATTTTATATCGAGACGTATGATTCGTGTGTACAAGTGGTTATTAATGGAAACATAATACGGGATTATTAAAATGGTGTAAAACTGTAAATAATAACCTGTGCTGTGTGAAGCCCCAACGCCCTTCCACTCGTATAGCGGTTGCGGTTGTAAATCACTTCGCAATGCATCAGAAATTTGCCAACTATATTATATAAAGTGCATAGTTTTACACAGCTGTTATGCAAGGGCTTGTGGGATAGGTAATCTGTATAACGTGATGAAGTCTAGCTACATCTAAAAGCAATTCAGGGTGGCGGGAAAGTAACGTTAACTAAGCACAGGCGCATAAAGATCAGCAGAGATGTAACCCTAACTCTCCTTGCTCTTAAAAAGACTATTTTCATCTGGTTTGCACTACTCTTAAATAAAGCCAATTTTTTGGCAACACACACAGACATGCTTGACAGCAGCATTTGAGCCCAAGGTACTTTCCTTCCTTCAGTGACTACTGGAAGGCAGCCGCCACCTCCAAATGCATAACAGTTATATGGAAAAATACATGCCATTCTTAAACACACACCATCTGCGCACAAGTACTGCTATTTAACTGAACAAAACAAAGACCATCCGTGTGCACAAGGGCAATCCTTCTAAGAATTAGAGAACTACAAGCGAAATACCTAGCTACTGTTTGCAGCCTTAGAGGCAGCAGCTGCCTTCCAGTAGTGACTGAGGGAAGGAAAGTACCTTGGGCAGTATTTGAAGGGTGCATGTGTACCATCAAGTGGTCATACTAGTGTACATAGTGGTCAATTTACTAAAAGTTTGCATGTACAAAATGACGTGTAAAACAACGTGTAAAAACAAAAATCGTCCAAGGTGATCAACTAATGAGGTGCAAAGAGGACGCCGTGTGTTAAAATGGAAAGCATGTGGATTTTTTATTTTTGCGGGTAAGCCTGTATGAATACGCAAAATTGGGCATCCGTACGTTATTTAGCAAAATAGTGGGAGGAGGTCATGCAAATAGATTACTTTAGTATGTGTAACGTGGTTTACTAAGCCCCGAAAGCAGTTTTTGGAATGGTAATTGAAGACCCTGGTGCTAAAAGTACTGAAATCACATTTTTAGACAATTCAAGTTGAGCATAGAAACATGTATTTGTTTAGCTAAGTCCACCCTATGAATATTGTTAACAGAAAAGGTGCCTAAGCAATACATAAAAACAGCAAAACCTTTAATGGCTGATTTTATGGATCAATGATTTTCGGATTTGATTTTCTCAAAATAGACATTTTGTGACTTCAGTACTTTTAGCACCAGGGTCTTCAATTGCATGTGCATTTTAGTACAAATGGGAAGCAGGTATTAAAAGACAAGAAATCGATAAGATGACTGCTGTCATCAAGATGGCGACGCCATAACAATCAAAGCACGCAACATAGAGAGCAGGTATTTTTCACTCCTGCAAATCTCTTTTATATCAGAGTTTTGTTCAGTGTAACAGTAGCCTATATGTAACCATTCCAAACACGCAAACTCTCTTATTTAAAGGAAAGAATACCAAACCCGGACTACTTCGCTAGGACTAACCTGAGATAAGGAGGACTGGAGCACACAGAGCTCAGAGCAAAAAAAAAAAATTTTAATACGACTGACGTTTCCATTTGACTCTGAAGAAGACGTCGTTGACGTCGAAACGTCAGTCGTATTAAAAAAAATGTTTTTGCTCTGAGTGCCCCAGTCCTCCTTATCTCGGGTTAGTCCTAGCGAAGTAGTCCGGGTTTGGTATTCTTTCTATTCACTGGTCCTTCTGTTGAGCACCTACAGTTCCTTGTTTATATAGCCGGCTTGTAGCGCGTTTGGGATCACCCCCTTTTTTCTCTTATTTAAAGGTTTGAACACAGCCTTTTGGTCACCATTCCCAAATCTCTGAGCTACACTACCAATACATCATACATCAATGTAGGTGTCAGCTCTGTCGTGCAAATTTATATTTAATTCATTATTTTAACAGCTCTTCTGTTCTCAGCACGTGGGTTTTTGATGGGAAATGTAAGAATCCCCATTATGTTCTCAGGGGAACTTAAAATAGAAAGATAGAGTGGCCAGTTTTTGCTGTTACAAGAAAGGTCTTGTTCTAAAAGAGGAACAATCAAGTCACTGATAACATTTTTGGCTTGAATGTTAACCTAATTTGTGATTACATGATTCCTGTCATTATTTCGGTGTCACACAATAGAATAACTTTTATTTTCCCGTTAGGGAACTGTAGCCCCAGCAACAACAAAAAAGACATAGACAGTGGGGCAGACCTACAATACACAAACAAACATATTAAGTAAAGACATTCAATAGAATCATTTAATTAATCAAACAAATTAAGTGAATTAAATTGAAGGTATGAGTCGAGTGGAATACAGCCAAGCATCATGATGAAAAATTGAGCTCCTCATCTGCCTTTGCTGTGTTGAGATGTCCATTGTCATTAGGCAGTCTAACAGCTGTAGGGACAAAGCTGTTTTGATTTGAGCAGTAGTGATGTGTCGTTCACGAATGATCGATTCTTTTGAACGGCTCTTTGGTAGGAACGAAGGGAACTGAGTCTCGTAGGTATCTGAGCTGTTCTTTTTTGCCAAGTTTTCCCTAGAGTGTTTCCCATCAAAGATATTTCATAAAACGCAACCATAATGTTTTTGGTATATTATATTTTATATTAGAGTACATTTCAAAATAAAAGATGCTTTTTTTATTTGATACCTTTTCATACTTGAATTTTTGTAGCAATATCCATTCAAAGTATTTGCATTCAGTAATTGCTCTTCTATATGCTACAGTGCCTGTTGCACCTGTCATGCATAGTGCCTGTACAAGCCTCTGGAGGCAGTGTTATGATCTGGGGTTGCTTCAGTTAGTCAGGTCTAGGCTCAGCAACGTTGTGCAGCAATAAAATTAAGTCAGCTGAGTACCTGAATCTACTGAATGACCAGGTTATCCCATCAATGGGCATATTCCAGGACGACAATGTCAAGATTCATCGGGCTCAAATTGTGAAAGAGTGGTTCAGGGAGCATGAGGAATCATTTTCACACATGAATTGGCCACCAGAGCCCTGACCTTAACCCCATTGAAAGTCTTTGGGATGTGCTGGAGAAGACTTTACGGAGTGGTTCGACTCTCCCATCGTCAATATAAGATGTTGATTGGAATTTGACTCAGTGAAGCACTTAAAAACAGAGATAACATAACACAAGAACAGTACATATCACACAGATTGCCTTGTTTGCACATACACTCCTACATTATCATACATTGCATACACACATCATCATACAAGTCCTTAATGAGTCCAGCTACCTTCCTACTTGAATAAAGTGCATACATATTGCTTATCCTAGAGTGCAAACTGCTATAATTATAAAGTGCTTGTGTGTTGTGTACAAAGTGCTAGTGCATCTGCATCTGAATTTAAAAGCCAAACTGCTGCAGGGTATATGCTGTCTCTGAGGCGGTTGGTCCTAGAGATGCTGCTCTGCAGTCTCTTACCAGAGGGAAGGAATTTTTAAAAAGAGCTTGCGGGGTGTGAGGGGTCAGCCATCATTTTCTGCGCTTTGCGTTTGGCCATGTGGTATATATGGAGGCATATGTTCTTGGACGCCATGCGTACAACTCTCTCCAGCTGCTTTCTCTCATGGTCGGTTGTATTGCCGTACCACACTGTGACTGAGAAAGTGAGGACGCTCTCCACAGCTCTGTAGAAGTGCCTCGTTGCCTCCCTAGTCACACCAAACTTTTTCATCTGATGCACAACGTGAAGTTTCTGGTGGGCCTTTTTAATTACGATGCTGGTGTTGGCCTCCCACTTCAGGGTGTGGCAGATGGTGGTGCCAAGGAATTTGAAAGTGTCCACTCTCTCCACTGTCCGATCAGTAGAGATGGATCCTCCTTGCCCCTTCGGAAATCCACTATGATTTATTTTGTTTTAGCTATGTTTAGCTCTAGATTGTTTACCTTACCCCACTCCACCAGGCCCAAACCTCAGCCCTGTAGCTAACTGTCTATGATTGAATGAAAATCACAACTAACGTACAAGTTTGCTTGTGATCATCATATGTCTTTCTGCCTAGTAGCTCGTAACAACTGTTCTGGGATACACCCAGTAAATGCAATTCATGTCCTCTAGTCTTTACCTTCAAGTCAATTGCTTGTGATCATGTAATGTGCAAACAATATGTTAATGTGTGTATAATATGTAAATGCTATTATATTTTCTTATACATTTTATTATTTTTACACAGTGTCAGATCAAGGAGGGGGTGTACATAATGTTAATTTTATGACTGTGTTCCACTCATTTTCCTATTGAGTCAGGAGAAACAACCCTTAAAGTGATCCATCCATATCTACTGCATATCTGGCAGTAGAGTGATGGTTTGAGGGTCGTTTGATATTTTAGTCTATATATACTGTATTTTCTGATCAATTTAATGCTACCTTGGTGAATAAAAGTATCAATTCCTTTCAAAAACATAAAAATGTCTCTGTGATTCCAAACCTTTGAATGGTATTGTGTCACAAAATGTAATTGCAGACACAGTGACAAGGCTGTATGTAACTGTAAAACCATGCTTGGTAATGACTAACACTGATGTTCTGTTGCTCTCTCAGGTCAGAGTGGTCCCAGTGGATGCATGTGATCTAGACACACAATATGAGAAAGATGGCGTGTGCTGTAAAATGTGTGGGCCAGGTAAGCTTTCATCAGGCATTTACTGGTCTTTTTTTGTCTTCTTGTGTTGTTTGTACCAAATAAATCTTCAGCATTTTTTGCACTACACTTGTTCGTCACCAGATAGTCCTAGGCTATATATGAACTTGAAAAATGTTAACACTTTGGAATGCTGGTGAAATCTTTGCAAACCCTCCTGCAGCTGCCTGCCATTATTTGCTTTACTCTTCTCCTTTCCAACTATTAATAAACCTTAATTAAGATGCATTGATGCTATTTACATGCATTGTTTGCAGTACCTATAGTTAACATTTATTAATTCCTTGTAAATGGCTTACGGTGTTAGAAAATGCTATATGACTTGTTATGCAGTGGAATATTTGGAATATTTTGTTAGCCGTTAGTTTCCCATTTTTTATCCCAATTTGGAATGTCAAGTCATATTCACCGGCTGTGTTCATTGCTGCGACCTCTGCTATCGGTTCAGTGGAGCGTAGACAATCACACGCTCTCCTCCGAAACGCGTGATGTCAAGCCTCTGCTTCTTCTCACACCACCGCCAACAAGTTGAGGATGAGGAAGACGCTTCATGTGCAGCTTCAGAAAAGCAGACCAGGGGGCTCGATTGACTAGTACTGGCGAGCAATGAGACGCGGTCATCCATTTTCACCCGATTCACTCCCTACCTGGCCAATATTGCAACCAATTATGCTTCGCCCTGCGGGGGCTGCCGGCCACGCACTGGAATAGTGCCTTAACGCGATGAGCCATCCACCACGCAAGACACTTCTTTTCAGTCTTTTGAATGAGTGTCGTACTCATCCGCAACAATAGAAATGTGACTCCTCTGCATTGCAGGTACCCGGATGAGCTCCCAGCCCTCTTGCGAAGACCCCGTGTGCAGCCCCTGTGGAAAGGACGAGTATCAGTCCGGCTACACCCGGGAGACCAAATGCCAACTGCAGCCCTTCTGTGACCCAAGTGAGCGCAGACCCCTCCACTCACCCTCTGTTTCTTGAAAGGGGTATTTTAACCAGTCATTGTTTCATATGTAGATCTTCACCTTAGGAATAATTTATCTCTCAATTCTGATGTGTCACATGTCATACTTTAGCCAGCCATACTTCAATAAATAATCTGTACAGAGCCCCGCCCCAAACAGCAATGTCACCCTAAGTATGACACCTCCCCTTTTCCCCATTGTCCCCATAATGCCTCTCCTTTTCCCCCATAGAGTTCAAATGCAGATTAAACTAATACTCCAAACTCTCAGTTATGTCTTGCACATTGTAATTTTGATTTCATAAATATAGAGAAAAGATTTGTCGCCATTACACAGTATTCTCCGATTCAAAACACACACCTCCATCCACATAAATGATGAGGAGGACGATGACATCATCACCTCAAGTGGTATTAAATTGCACATACTGACAAAACATTTGGTTTTGACGCATGAAACACCAATTAAGATTTTTTTGGGGGGGGGGTGGAGTTCCCCTTTAATACTCGAGCTAACATCGCTCTCCCTTCCAGATATGAATTTGGAACAGAAGGTGCAGGTCACCACAACCAGAGTTCCCTGCACATGCAAGTCTGCACACCACTGCTCTAGCAAGGAATGCCTGACTTGTGTGCCAAACACAGCCTGCAAGGCCGGAGAAGGAGCATCTAAAATCGGTAAGACTTTGTGCTTCATCAAGCCCTCCAAACGGTGCTCAATTCCATTCTCTCTGACGTGGTCTCAATGTAAAGGTATTTTACAAGCCATTTCCCCAAGATGGCACTGACAGTAATGGATGGATGGATGAATGGATGGATCCTCTCTGTGGCAGCACTGTATAATGCCATAACAATAAAAATACTTTGAAATTGAAACTTATGGATAAATAGATGGACAGATACTTTTTGTCCTCCTTTGAGGATATTACTAAGGCTAATACCACCACAGATTCCCAAAACTTCAGCAGCGGTCCTCTAGCCTACTGGACAGTTCAGTAGAGCTCACAATCAACTTATAAAATAATGCAAAGCAGTCGGTGTAGGGCCCTGCTACTTGGTGGCAGACTGCATTCATGGGTAAACTACGGTTTTCGTTGTCTGTCGAGCTGATTTGGTGTGAAGGTCAGGTATGTGAGGTGTAGGCAGGCTTCCGGGGGTGTGATGTACAACTTTTCGGTGTGTGTACCTCCTCAGCTACGCAGATCAGTGACACCATCTGTGAGGCGTGTGGCGGAGGGACGTTCTCCAACGAGAGCTCCGCGGTCGAAGGTTGCCGTACGTGGACGAAGTGAGTACCCCTGAAACCCTGCCTTGTGACATCTGTGACTCCTCCGGTTTTACACAGCAATGCATTTCCACTTGTCTGTGGACTATTTTTTCCAACCCCAAGTGAAAGAAATGAGGAAGAGAGAGCCCCCCCCCCCCCCCCCCTCCCCCAAATAAATATACATACATACTGTACATTAAATATAGTGGTTTGGATAGAGGAAGGTCCCATTTTATACCTTTATTATCAACAACATTTATTTTAAATCAGCTAAAGTTATGCGCTTTGACTCGGCAGGTTATAATACTTTGTTGTTGGGTCATAGAAGCCCACTTGAAGCTTTGTTTGTTTAGTATATCCAAACAGTTTTCTAAGGTTTTGTTTCTTGTTGACACTCAGGTGTGCTGAGAAAACGCACAAAATTAAGAAAAGCGGGACTCCAACATCAGACGTGGAGTGTGGTAAGTAAACAAACATCACTATTTTACAAAGAAATAAGCAGAACTTTGAATGAGGGAATACTGATTGTGGAAGTCTATTACATAGAGGAACATTGAGTACGGAAATCCATTTAGTATGGGAATCCATTGATTGCCTCCCAAAAATTGATCAATAAACTACAATCAAAATGGCGGATGCATTGGTTGCTTTACCAGTGGTACAGAGGTTATAAGCCATACAAAAAGGAAGTGAGAAACCTGCATTACATATGAAATGCATGGCTGCAATTACATAATTGAAATCCCTTGTAATGTCAACAATGTAAATGGACAGACTCCTGTGCCAGGATTCCTGAATCTGTCCCTGAAATGCACGGTCAAGAGGTCAGAAGTCTGGGGACAGTGGTGAGCGTAGGGCCTCCAACTGTGGCAGAGCATCACAAGGGCCTTTCTGACGAGGGCTCTTAAGAGGAAGTGAGGTCTCAGTGCTGAACGGCCAATAGTCTCCACCTCTCAGTAGTATCTGTTTGAGATCACATTGTGGGAATCTTTCTCACAAAAGAGAACTGAAGAAAATGAGGCAATGGAGCAGTGTTCACCCAGTTTCTGTTCCCTAATGTGGCGGTCGTTGGTCTATGACGTGCATGCGAGTGTGCATGTACGTGTCTGTCTGTGTTTGTTGAACCAACTGTGGAACCAGTTAATGCCATTCCATTTATTTTGCACTTTCCTGCCAAGTCTACAAGGACGTTTTGTATGTTTTTTTCGGGGTTCTGCAGGTTTTTCCACTGCTACTCTGCATTGAATTGATGAATGCAGCAGTTAACTCACCTTAATGTGTCTGTTTCATGGGCCTAAAGTGGTGGCCGATTTCAAAACTTAAAGTCAGCGTACTCTGCATCTCTCCAGTACCAGTAGTGAACACCACTGCTACACTCTCAAAGAAAAAGCTACGAAAAGTTACAAAGCTACCTAAAAAGGTACAAATGCTTGCCACTGGGATGACACCCTATGGGTACGTTAAATTGTACCCCTAGTCAGCAATACATAATTAATTTGTACCTTTTTTGCTTGAAAAGGTACTTATTAGTACCCATATAGAACATTATTGTACTTTCATAGTACATTTTGGAAATTTGTATCTTAAAGAAGAAAAATGTACCTCCACTGTACCTTTATTTCTGAGAGTGTATATAGGAACATATCTACAGTATATACGTATACATGTATATATATATATATATATATATATATATATATACAGTCAAGCCGGAAAGTCTCCCCACCCTTTCACATTCTCCACGTTTTATTACGTTACAGACTTATACTACAATAGATTGAGTTCATTTTTTGCCTCAAACATCTACACACAACACCCCATAATGACAATGTGAAAAAAGTTTTTTTGAGATTTTAGCAAATTTATTAAAAATAAAAAACTAAATTCTCATTTTCCTATAGAACTCTATGGGGAAAAAAGTCAGGAGAAACAACCCTTAAAGTGATCCATCCACATCTACTCCATATCTGGCAACAGAGTGATGGTTTGGGGCTCGTTTGATAGCTCAGACCCCATTTGAATGGATCTCTATGGAAATTTGGGGGTGAGACTAGATTCAGCTGTAAATTACACTGGTACAGTATGGAACACATGGCTGGCTAAATGGCTGTAGGTTATCAAGGGTCTGAGCTATCAAACGAGCCCCAAACCATCACTCTGTTGCCAGATATGGAGTAGATGTGGATGGATCACTGCAAGGGTTATTTCTCCGGACTCATTTTCCTATCGAACTCTATGGGGAAAAAAGTCAGGAGAAACAACCCTTAAAGCGATCCATCCACATCTACTCCATATCTGGCAACAGAGTGATGGTTTGGGGCTCGTATAGCTCAGACCCTTGATAACTTACAGCCATTTAGCCAGCCATGTGTTCCATACTGTACCAGTGTAATTTACAGCTGAATCTAGTCTCACCCTCCAATTTCCATAGAGATCCATTCAAATGCAGAGAGGTTATAGTATCGCTTGTAACAGTACCTGAAAATAAGATATCGACAGTTTTTTGATGTTGATGGTCACAGACTTCAGGAAGTAACAGCATGTAAAGGATATGCGACCAAATATGAAATATGATACTTTAAAAATACGTTAAAGCAAAGGGTATGAATACTTATGTAAATGAGAAATTTTATTTTTTTATTTTTAATAAATTTGCTAAAATCTCAAAAAAACTTTTTTCACATTGTCATTATGGGGTGTTGTGTGTAGATGTTTGAGGCAAAAAATGAACTCAATCTATTGTAGTATAAGTCTGTAACGTAATAAAACGTGGAGAAGGTGAAAGGGGTGGGGAGACTTTCCGGCTTGACTGTATATACAGATCCTTTCCAAAAAATTTGAATATCATGGAAAAGTTGTTTTTTTCCCCATAATTCCATTCAAAAAGGGAAACTTTCATAGATTATAGATTCATTACACACAAAGTGAAATATTTCTAGCCTTTATTTGTTTCATTTTTCATAATTTTGGCTTACAGCTCCAGAAAACCCCCAAAACAGTATTTCAAGAAATTAGAATAGTGTGTCGAAAATCAGCATTTACTTCAGTTATTTCAGAGAATGAGTGGAGTGGCTTGACTCGAGGAATCCGACAGTTGTAGCCCATGTCCCGGATACGTCTGTACGTCGTGGTTTTTGAAGCACTGACTCCAGTCACAGTCCACTCCCTCTGCATCTCCGCCACATTTTGGAATCGTCTTTGCTTGACAATCCCTTGAAGCCTACGGTCATCTCTTTTGCTTGTGCACCTTCTCCTGCCACATTTTTCCCTTCCACTAAACTTTCTATTGACATGCTTGGACACTGCACTCTGTGAACAGCCAGCTTCCTTAGCGATGACCTTTTGTGGCTTACCCATCTTCTGGAGGGTGTCAATGATGGTCTTCTGGCCAATTGTCAAGTCTGCAGTCTTCCCCATACTGAGATAAACTTTGAAGGTGTTTTGAGTAAATTAGATGATAGTGTGACACTCAGTCTAAGACATTCATTCTCTGAAATAACTGAAGTAAATGCTGATTTTCGACACACTATTCTAATTTCTTGAAATACTGTTTTGGGGGTTTTCTGGAGCTGTAAGCCAAAATTATGAAAAATGAAACAAATAAAGGCTAGAAATATTTCACTTTGTGTGTAATGAATCTATGAAATTATCACTTTTTGAATGGAATTATGGAAAAAAAAAAAAACTTTTCCATGATATTCTAATTTTTTGGAAAGGATCTGTATATATACAGTTGAAGTCGGAAGTTTACATACACTTAGGTTGAAGTCATTAAAACCTATTTTTAACCACTCCACAGATTTTATGTTAGCAAACCATAGTGTTGGCAAGCCAGTTAGGACATCTACTTTGTGCATGACACAAGTAATTTTTCCAACAATTGTTTACAGACAGATTATTTCACTTTTAATTCACTATATCACAATGCCAGTGGGTCAGAAGTTTACATACACTACGTTGACTGTTCCTTTTAATTTTCTTTTTACATTTTTTGGTCGCATATCCTTGACTTTGCATGCCATGACTATCTGATGTCTGTGACCCAACAACATCAAAAGACAATAGATATCTTATTTTCTGGTACTCTTACAAGCGATACTATAATGTCTCTGCATTTGAATGGATCCCTATGGGAATTGGGGGGTGGGACTAGATTTAGCTGTAAATTATGCTGGAACAGTATGGAATACATGATTGGTAAAATGGCTGTAAGTCATCAAGGGTCTGAGGTATCAAACGAGCCTCAAACCATCACTCTGCTGCCAGATGTACAGTAGATATGGATGGATCACTTTAAAGGGTTTCTTCTCCTGACCTATTTTTCCATAGAGTTCAAATAGGAAAATTTGTCAGGAGAAACAACCCTTAAAGGGATAGTTTGGGGCGTGTATTTTCCTGTAAACTTGCATTAGTCATTCTGCTAGTAAAGTTATGGGACGACGGTGCTCCGTCGGCTCGTCTGTAAAATGTTTCTTCCTTCTGGGAGATCGGGCGTTTACCCCTTTATGTTCTGCATGTGACTGCAAGCTTATGGATGTAGCCACGGAACGTTATCTCTGTTCCTTCGCCTCCGCCTTACATTCCTCTTTACCAAGAGGCAGGGCTTTTATTCTCTAACTCGTTTTGGTCTTTTAGCCGGTAACTGTCCGGTGCAGCCTGTCCTGTTCGTTCCTTTTGGCACCTATCTCCGTACATGGAGTTTGACGATTTTGTTCGGAACTATGGTCCGGTTTCGTCTTTTAGTGCATGTCTTCCTATGGGGAAGACTGGGCGTATATTGACAGGTTTGTGTTTGAACGTTAGATCTCTGTTCCTTTTGCCCTGGTATACAAATTTGCATTAGTTTTCGGTGTTTGTTTGCTGTGTGTTTTGTTTGTGCCATTGTGCTGCTCGCCTGTTCTTGTGCGTCTTGTTATCGAGAGGGCGTTTTATTTCTGGCTCTCGTGTGTAACAGTGAGCCGGTCTGTAGCTGTGGTGTGTGTGTGTTCCTTATCTTGTCTCCTTCCCTTATCTGCGGGGTTTCCCCCTTAGTGGCCTAAGGGCTTAATGAATCCCCTTGCTGCGTTTGGCTCCTCCCACGTCACACGTCACTCCCCCCTGACATAAGGGAAAATGGCCTCTGTGTCACCTCATATTTATAGACCAGTGAAACAGGAAGTCTGCTTGAAAGTTCCTAAACATTCTGCTCAACTTTAAAAAGTAAAATATAAATGGAAAAAATGCTTTAGTTACATTTTGTTCATACAAATTTCTAGGGGTGCCAATAATTGTGGCACACGTGCTTTTGTTAAAAATAATTATTTCTTGATGAGGGATTTTTTTTTTCTCAGAATAAATTTACTTTCATTAAAGGTTGGATTTTTCTAATTTTTTCAGTGTGAGATTAAGCTAATTCACCAAAAGGTGAATTTTTTAAAACCCTTTTTACTCATTTCACTCTTTACCAGGGGTGCCACTGTGTGTGTGTATATATATATATATTTAAAAAACAGCATAAAGGTTAGATTATGAGAGTTTGAAAGATATTGCTTTTTATCAATTTCAATGTGTTATGTGATCCTGAAATAGCCTCATCTCACTTTGTGTGTATATAAGGAGTGTGATCCTGTTTTTGGCGTGTGATTCATATCCCATTTATAGCAGAGCAGGTGCATGCAGTTATCAGAGATCATTCAATGCTAGATTAATTTATCAAATCATAATTCATGTTCCTGAAACGGAGTAAGCCCAAATTTATTTAATGAAATAACTTGATACGACACACGTCAAATTATCCGGGATGTACGTGAAACAGGGTCCAGGGCATGAGAACCACCCGCCAACCCGCAAAACGAGTGTAAAAATTTGCAGAAAAGACCCCAAGTATTTAATAAGAAATGACAAATTGGTCATGGCTGGCTTACTGACCATTCAAGGAACATAATGTATTGTCAAGTTTTTTTACACATTATCTGCAGTGTAAATCTAGAAAACAAATTCTTAGATATTGTATGTGATTAGGGATGGGAATCGTTAGATTTTATTGATACCGATGCCATTATCGATTCCGCTTATCGATCCGATTCTTTATCGGTTCCTTAAATATTATTTGTTCCCAGGCTATAAAAAGACCAACTATTACTATTGGGTGGTCATCTAAAATGGATTCAATGACACAATATTTATAAAGTATAAAGCATTCGTTTTTCATTCATATTTCTTAGTCATATCATGGAAAATATTTATCTGCTATATGCCTGCACAAGTGGCAGAGTATCCAATAAAAGTCTGAATTGTATAATTCTGTAAATTGAAATGGCATTATAAATGTAATTTGGCTTGATCAATACGAGTGCTTAAAAATATCAGACGTCAAAGAAAATAAGACACCGGAAAATAATGAAAAAGGACGCGAGAAAAGAGGATAAATTATCAGTCTAACTGATAAAAAAAGATGGCCAAAATATTGTTGTTTAACCGCTGCTCTGTGATTGGGATATTTAGTAGTTTCATTCTCTAACGAAGATCGCAAACTTTACTTTTTGAGTTAGTTACGCTCCTAGGTGTGTTTCATAAGCTGCACCGTAACGCTTGCATTGGTTTCTGTATTATCAGAACAGTTTCAACTGTCACCATTCTCCCCTATCTCATTTAGCCTATACATTTACATGGAAGAAAGATGAGATCTTTAACATTACCTGAGGCAAGCTGGCTTCTCTTATTAGCTGAAGATGACGAAGATTGAAGATTATCATTTAGCTAATTCACTTTCCAAATCTAGGCTACTCATCTGTGCATCGCCAAGCAGGCAATCGTTGTCAGATTAGTCTACTGCCAATCAAAACACTGTAGTTTTACACTTGTAGTTGGTTATAGACTCCCGAGGGAAGTCCACACACTCCACAAATCTGTTATAGTTCGGAATAGTTGATCATTTCCGAAGACGGATCACAAAATGGAGCTCACGCGAACACATTTTCTATTGATTTTTAAATGACGTAGCAGTAGTATTCGTTTTTTTAAAATGACTACATTTTATATTTTTAGATGGGGCGCCAAACTCTGCCTGCCATCATGCGCTGACTGAATGAAAAACGACGGCGCGTATAACGTGACGTTGTTTTGCTATGCGTAGCTGTCGGGAATATATGCTGGAATCGATAAGATAATCGATAAGCTCGAAGGCGTACGATTCCGAGGAATCGGACAATTCCCACCCCCATATGTGATCATTATCATTACTAATAAATATGATAAAATGGATGCACTTACACTCTCTCTGCTATACTTTTCTATTATATCTTAAGAAAAAATGTTTTAGCTAATGAAAATTCTGAGTGGCTGGTAACTACACAGTGGCTAATTAGCCAAAATGTTCATGTCAAGCCCTGAGGATGTAGTTAAAATGCACTAGAGAAATACAACTCAGCTGTCCTAAGTTCATCTGATTACCACTCTTGAGTTCCTCACTATGGTACAATTAACAGCAAACTGTCCATTCATTCAGCAAAAAGTTAACAATTCATGCAAAGAATATGGCTAATATGTTCATTTTCTTCTTTTTTATTCAGAGGAAAGACCCTCTTACGTGGCATTAGCAGTGAGTCTCTTTGTGATTCTAGCTGTTTTTGCGATCATAGGAGTCTTCATTTTAATGAAAGGTAATGTATACTGCTTTATAACCTTTTTGTGCTTGTAAATTCTGTTTCCCTAATGTACGATTGAAAAGCTGCGTAAACTCCTGTATGTGTCCCAGCTGATTAATGTGCTTGCACATCTCAATGGAATTTAAAAGCAAACATTGAATGATGTCATATTGTTTTTGTATTTTTTTGTGTTTTATACAGTCAAGGGAAAGCTGAAAAACTGTTTCAAGGTAAGGGATAAGATAAATAAGATACAATTTGTCCTCTAGGTATTAACACTCTGAAGCATGACCAGTCATTTACTCTTACTCTTAACATATACGTATGTGTCACCTGGGCCCAGAAATTGATTTCACCTGGTAGTAAGGATCACCTATAAATATTCAATAATGAATAAATCATATTTTTTATAATAATGCTAATGATAATCATAATAAAAAGATGAAGAAGAAGAAAAAGAATATTTATTCACAGCTTTCCTTACATGACTTTCAAAGTATTTTCCAAAATAAAAATTTCAGTGACACAGAGTGGAGCAGGTCATGTGTGTATTGTTCCCCTTGTGCATTCCATATGAAATCATTTAATTATAACAAGGTTGATATGGGACAGATAACAAAGGGGTCACATTCATTCAGTTAGCAAGGATGTGGCATTAAATATATAACAAAGATAATCAAAGAGCGGCTTTCCAAATGTTTGTCAGTTAAATGTAGTCACCTCTTTGGTCCATGATAAAACAGTCTACACTAAAATCTGAAACCTCCCCAGCCTAAACACTTTGAAAACATTTATTGCTTTCATTTAAAGATTTAGGCTATTTAAAAACGCATTCAGTACCATGCTATTGATAGGAACCTTACATGTGTTCACCACGGATTTCCTGCAGTGTGTCTGCAAATTACACTCTAATTGGGTTTATGATGTGGCTCACTGGCTGCCATTGATTTCAGCAAGGAAAAACAACCGATCACATATGAAGCTACTCAGGAACAGCATGACAGTTGCGTTCAATAGTTTTTTTGAAAGCAGTGAAATATGCCCTTTAATGTAATAGTTATAGTGACTTAACGGCACTCACCTGTAGCCCTGTATCATATGTATAGCTGTGGAGGGATAATATTTAATAATTTTAAAAATTTAAATGCATAATCAGGATCATATTGAAATATTTCCTCCAGTATACACTGTTATAGTGGGTCTTGTGGATAATGGCAAAGGCTCACTTACTGCTGAGGTAATGCCCTGTCTCTTTTTCCCTCTATGAAGAATTCTGGTGGTGGGGACCAACTGAATCCGCTGGAGGTGGGGCTTCTGCATGTGAGGCCACTAGAGGAGGTGGGACCTCAAAATGGGGTTGGACACGATCAGGAGGGATCGACACTGCCCGGAAGAAACCCAGAAGAAAATGAGGAAGCCCACAACCCAGTTCAAGTGAAAGACATGACAGACAACAACAAGCCATTGAGACAGGAGGAGGGCAAAACAGAGCACATCTCTCAGCCGGAATCTGACGAAGCTGAGCACAGTTGCTTCACAGATTGCTGATTACAGGAAGGAACTCTTTAAAGGCTGTGATATCTGCTGTATTTCCACCTGAGGACAGTCGCCTAGGTTACCAGGTTACAAAAATGGTTTAAAGGACCTCATAACAATGAGTGAACAGCAACTGAACAGATGGGGACTTTGGAGGGTTGAAGGCTTAAAGAACATTCCAATGTAAAGAGATTCTTGGAAGTGCGGGCTGGTTTATGTTGGTCAGATCATCTTCCCAGAATGTCTCCTGAAAAGGAATGCTAGGGAACCAAAAGAGGGTTCCCTAGCATTCAAGAGGAGCCCATACACATTGCTAAATGTTCTTCTCTGGCTAGGCAGCTAGGACGTAATTCCTTGTGTAGGTTATCATGTGGCTTATGAAATCCAGTGTATAAATTAAGGCACTTTCATTTATACATATTTTAGAACGCTCAACTGTCACACATTCTGTTAATGACAGTTGACTGCCCATCACGAAGGAAGACCACTCACATGCAGCTGGCATGCAGACCATGGGTGTCCAGTCACCCAGCGGGGTCGCCCGATGGGCATAACAACTTATTTACACTCAAAACAGTCATCAATATTTCCAGTTACTAAAAGCTTTCATATCAGCATGCCCTGAAATGAAAGAAAATTACTATTTAAATATGTTGATGGATCGTGTTCTGGGAATTTTTGTGCACTATTCAGCTCTCTTTAAATAAAATGATTGTGTCATAATCATGAGTCACGTCTACTTCATGTGAAGCAACAGTATATTCTAGACCAGTGGTTCCAAAACTGTTGGTGTAGGCGCATTGGTGAAGAAGGCTTATGAGATACATATGAAAGAAAACTATTTAGATTCCCATTCACAACAGTCAAATTCAATCACTACACCGGGTGCATGCACTACAGTGCACATGCTGTTTTGACATACAAATTACATAAATTGGGTTATGTTTTAAGAACGTGTTTGTTAAGTGCGGTTGTAGGCTTTGAACATTTGGGAATTGTGGTTCTATGGCGTAATGCAATGTTACACTGAAATGGCCATCTGTCAATGGTAATATGCAAAATTTGGGCTTCAAAAACTTTCCTCTGAATATGAATTAATCTTTCGAAGTGCATTTATATTTGTGATTTTGTTGTAAGCCTATAAGCGTTGGCGCGATTAATTGTGGAGGCTTGTTTTCTTGTCACAAATATGTATGGTTACTATGTGCTCTGTAAATATCACTTGTGTACTAAGCAAGGTTATTATCGTTAACGAAAACTAACGAAAATTAGGTGTGAAAAAACTGAAATAAAAATGATAACTGAAACTCTATTGTGTGTTTACAAAACTAACTAAAATAAACTAAAATTATAGAGAAAATGTCTTTAGTTTTTGTCTTTGTCAATTTATTTCATACATAAGCCTAGTATTTTTGGTGGATATGAAATCTATCTTCCAATGTTTTAGCTGTGCCAGTTTTAGTCCACACCCTCACCTGGCATCACGGTGGCGAAAGTCGGGAGAAAGCGGCAGAGTCCCATTTGGGATTACTTTGAATACGACTGTGTCTCAGATAAGAGCAAGTGCCTTGCAGTGGAAGGTGATAAAATATGTGGAACATTTATCAAGGGGAAAAATCCCACAAATCTAAAAAGCTTGCGCAAGAAGGCTAACCTAGCTTACCTCGACAAGGTAGCCTAAGGGAGAACGCCCAGCCCCCTCCCCGAAACAGAAGCTAACCCCAGGCCAGGGCCAGGCAGCATGATGGAGCACGAGAGAAGCCAGAAAACACTAATGCAGTGCTTCCACCGACGACCCGATAGCTGCTAGTCAGTAAATACGCAGGAACAGCGGCACCGGAATCATTTCAAAAGTGCGGGGGCCAAAACATTTTTTTTTTCATTCATATTATATATATAGGCTATATATACAAAACCGCGTGCGAATTGTGAAGAAAACAGAGGAGGCATCTCCACCAAAGTCTTTTACCGGAATATGCGGGACATCATGTTGATTTTTCGAGGTATTTGTGAGAATCGTATACCCTATGTTCAAATTAGCCCATAAAGCCTAATAACGTACAGGAATCAATTACCATGCACTTTACTTAGGTCTACGTCATTTAGATGTAGCTTTCCTGAATGTAGCTATGGCCGAATTTAACAACAAACAAGGTTGCAAGCAATCTTCTTCTTCTTCTTTGGGGTTTTACGGCAGCTTGCATCCTTAGTGTTGCACTACTGCCATCTTCTGGAGTTAGTTAACTCCTACATTGTCCGGTTTGTTATATTTTCCCTATTAGTCCTGTTCTCTTAAGATAGCTGATCAAACATTTCCTGCCTTGTCCACTTTCACCACACTCCAGTATGCCCTTTACAACTCCTCCTGCTAGTCCTGCTCTTCATTCCCTCCATCATGTCCTTACGTTCTAGTATGTATTTTCTACAGTTAACAAGTACATGTTGTACTGTTTCTGGTGTCTGACAATGGTCACATAATCCATTTTGGTGCTTCCCTATAATGTGGAGAGTCCCGTTCAGGTTGCTGTGTCTTATTCTTAGTCTGGTCATCACTGCCTCCTCTCTTCTATTTCCTCCCCTGCTTCACCCAGTGCCCACTCTACTCTGTATTGCATGTAGCTGTCTTCCTCTTAACTGATCCCATTGTTGCTGCCACTCTTCATTAATTTTCTTCCATGCAATACACTTTCCTTCTGATTTTGAAAGTTTTATTTAGTGTCTATGTTTTCCTTTTTAACAGCTTGTTTGGCTAGGTTGTCCACTCTCTCATTACCCATAATTCCCATGTGCGCAGGCACCCAAATAAATGTGATCACAATGCCTTGTCTTATTATTCTCGAGTGCATTCTTATTACTTCAAATAGTAGGTCTTGTCGTTTTTTGGATGTGCCTAGCTTTAGGCTGTATAGAACAGATGCTGAGTCACTACAGATCAGAACTCACTTGAGGTTTGACTTGCTCAACCCACTCTAAAGCCATCCAAATGGCATACAACTCAACAGTATATACACTTAAGGAGTTTGATGTCCTTTTGCATACTGCAACTCTGTGGCTAGGAACTGCAACTGCAGAGCCAGTGCTGTCTGTTATTGGATCTTTTGATCCGTCCGTAAACACCTGAACATACCCTGTGTATCTACTTTCTGTATAGCTATAAAACTCTTGTACAAAATCTAAATTTTTCTTTGCCTTATCTTGAAGCAGCTCTAAATCTACCACCAGTGTCTCCATTTCCCACACAGGGGTTGGAGGCCACATCACCGTCAGGCAGAACTCCATCCCATACACTCCCAGGTCTCTTGCTGCTGCATCCCCTGTCCAACCAAAACTTGATTTTACTGTACCCTCCCTTTCCCAGCAGGCCTGTAGTACTTTTTTGGTTGGGTGGTTATCTCCATGCCCCTTCAAATTCATCCAGTAGTTGACTCTGAGCTGCTTCCTGCGTAACTTCAGCGGCATTTATCCTGTCTCAACTTGTATGGCACACACAGATGATGTTCTGTTTGCCCCTATGCACAATCTGAGAGCCCGGGCCTGGATCACATCTAATCCTACAAGTGCAGTTCTTGCTGCAGATCCATATACAACACTCCCATATTCCAGCCTTGATCGAATTAGTGCTATATATATATATTTCAAGGATGCTACATCAGCTCCCCAATCCAAGCCTACAAGGCATCTCATCACATTTACAACTTTTTTACATTTATCCATAATACATTTAATGTGTTCCCTCCATGTTAGTCTGGAATCAAAATGCATTCCTAAGAATCTAAATGATTCTACTGTCTCTAAATTATTTCCATATATTTTCAAATGAGTATTTCCTCTAATCCTCTTTCTTGTGAAGAACATTACTTTAGTCTTTTCAACTGAGAACTTAAAGGCCCATTTCTTCCCCCACATCTCAACTTGATTTATTCCTTCTTGTAATTTCCTAATTATGTATAATCGGGCGTGACGTGTGAGGTAGGAGGAGCCAAACGCAGCAAGGGGATTCTTTAAGCCCTAAGGCCACTAAGGCGGGATACCCCGCAGTTAAGGGAGGAGACAAAACAACGAACACGACTACAGACGCTACTAACCGGCTGACTGTCACACGCCAATAAGTAGAGCGCAAGGACAGGTCTCTGAATAGCCAGAAATAATACGCGCCCTGTCTCGGAAACGAGACGCATAAGAACGGGCGAGTAATGGCAAAAATAAACAGATAACAAACACTGCAAAAATAATAATATAGAATGAGGAGGCGAAAGGAACAGATCCAACGTTCCAAGGCTACTCTCAGACTCGCGGTCACACACAAACATGTCCACAACATCGCCCAATCTTCCCTATAGGAAGACATGCACCGAAAGATGAAACAGAACAGCAGTTCCGAACAAAATCGTCAAAACTCCATGTAAGGAGAAAGGTACCGAAAGGAACGAGCAGGACAGGCTGCACCGGACATTTACCGGCTAAAGACCAAAGCGAGATTATTAGAAAATAAACGCCCTACCTCTCCATAAAGAGGAATGTAACGAGGCGTACAGGAACAGAGATTTAACGTTCCGTGGCTAGTTTCATAGGCTCGCAGTCACATGCAGAAAACATAAAGGGGGTAAACACCCGATCTCCCAGGAGAAACATTTTACAGGCGAGCCGACAGAGCACCGTCGTCACATAACTTTACGATTAAATATGACTAACGCAATTGAAAACACACGCCCTAGCCTCTCAGTAAAGAAATATGTAACGAGGCGAAGGAATAGAGCTAACGTTCCGAGGCTATTTTCAGAAACAAGCAGTCATACACAAACATGTCCACAACATCGCCCAAGCTCCATATAAGGAGAGACACACCCAGAGAACGAACAGAACGAGTTCCGAACAAAATCGTCCCGCAGGTAAAAGGGCGAACAGGACAGCTGCCACAAAAGACCAACGCAAACTTAATAGCACGCACTGCCTCTCAATATAATAAAGAAAACCCTGACTCCCAACAAAGGGGAACGTAGTCCACGATAAGGAGACAAAACACGGAACAAACGTACCGAAGCTACTAACTGGCTCACCATAACCTGGAAATGAGTAGAAGCTAAAACGCCAGGTCTCTCAGTAAGAAAACCAATCAAAAGGCGAAAATGGACCAAAGAACTGCTGCTCTATACTTCTACGAGCTAAGAAACTAAGTAGAAGCGAAACGCCCGATCTCCCTATGGGAAGACATGTACCGAAGGGCGAACAGAACTACAGTTCCGAACAGAATCACCCAAATCTCCATACACGGAGAAAAGCACACAAAGACAAAATAGAGCAGAGATCCACGGTCCCATACTTCTACGAGATAAGTAACTAAAGAGCCAGCAAGAAATAAGCCCTGCCTCAGCAATGAGACGATAAAATAGGCGAGTAGTCCAAATGGTACGAATAACTAACACCAGATAAATAAAACCCTAAAGTCAGTGCGATAAAAATGCCCTGTCTCTTAGTAAGAACCTACTATACAGATACATGCAAACAAACAGAGACTCCTCTCACCTTCACGGAAGAAAGCAGACAGAGAGAGGAGAAAGAGACATAGAAAGGCAAAAATCTAGGCAACGGACTAACAAGGAAAAAACCAGGAAGTGAGGACAGAAAAGAGCCAGGGGGGAAGAGTCCGAATAACTACAGTGACTTGCGAAAGTATTCACCCCCCTAGGCATTTTTCCTATTTTGTTGCAGTACAACCTGTAATTTAAATAGATTTTTATTTGGATTTTTTGTAATGGACCAACACAAAATAGTCCAAATAGGTGAAGTGAAATGAAAAAAAAAACTTGCTTTAAAAAATTTAAAAAAAATAAAAAACTGAAAAGTGGTACGTGCATATGTATTCACCCCCTTTGCTTTAATGTATTTTTAAAGTATCATATTTAATATTTGGTCGCATATCCTTTGCATGCTGTTACTTCCTGAAGTCTGTGACCCATCAACATCAAAAGACTCTCGATATCTTATTTTCAGGTACTGTTACAAGCGATACTATAACCTCTCTGCATTTGAATGGATCTCTATGGGAATTGGGGGGTGAGACTAGATTCAGATGTAAATTACGCTGGTACAGTATGGAACACATGACTGGCTAAATGGCAGTAAGTCATCAAGGGTCTAAGGTATCAAACGAGCCCTAAACCATCACTCTGCGGCCACATATGGAGTAGATGTGGATGGCTCACCGCAAGGGTTATTTCTCCTGACTCATTTTCCTATAAAACTCTATGGGGAAAAAAGTCAGGAGAAGAAACCCTTAAAGTGATCCATCCACATCTACTCCATATGTGGCCGCAGAGTGATGGTTTGGGGCTCGTTTGATACCTTAGACCCTTGATGACTTACTGCCATTTAGCCAGTCATGTGTTCCATACTGTACCAGCGTAATTTTGTTTTTTTCCATTTCACTTCACCAATTCGGACTATTTTGTGTAAGGCCATTACATAAAATCCAAATAAAAATCAATTTAAATTACAGGTTGTAATGCAACAAAATAGGAAAAATGCCAAGGGGGGTGAATACTTTCGCAAGGCACTGTACATCCACATAGGTAGGTAAGCCAGGGGGGACAAGTCCTAATAGCTACTTCCACATAGCAGGGATGTGCATGACTGACCAAAATCATTTTCGAATAGTGTACTGTTCTTAAGACCGAATATTCGAAAATTCGACCCCCCTCCCGCAAAAAAAACACACAAAATTCAGTTATTCTTTTTAATAGAATGGATCATAAAAAAATCAAAGGGTATTGCACATAAATAGGCACTTCAGATAATCCTTCAGAACGACAATAAATCAAAATGACACCATTCACCATCGTAGCCTATAATAACAGCCTATCAATCGGTTTTAATAAGCAAAAAGAAACAAAAACAGTAGCGTGTGCATCTTTTAGATCAATTAGGCTATGAAAATTAGGCTACCTCTAAATATAAAAATAAATTAAATAAGAATGGTTTGCTACACTTAAAAAAACACACAAAATTCAGTTATTCTTTTTAATGGGATGTGCATGACTGACCAAAATCATTTTCGAATAGTGTACTGTTCTTAAGACCGAATATTCGAAAATTCGACCCCCCTCCCGCAAAAAAAACACACAAAATTCAGTTATTCTTTTTAATAGAATGGATCATAAAAAAATCAAAGGGTATTGCACATAAATAGGCACTTCAGATAATCCTTCAGAACGACAATAAATCAAAATGACACCATTCACCATCGTAGCCTATAATAACAGCCTATCAATCGGTTTTAATAAGCAAACAGAAACAAAAACAGTAGCGTGTGCATCTTTTAGATCAATTAGGCTATGAAAATTAGGCTACCTCTAAATATAAAAATAAATTAAATAAGAATGGTTTGCTACACTTAAAAAAAAAAAAAAAATTCAGTTATTCTTTTTAATAGAATGGATCATAAAAAAAATCAAAGGGTATTGCACATAAATAGGCACTTCAGATAATCCTTCAGAACGATGATCGGCTCAGCTGACCGACAATAAATCAAAATGACACCATTCACCATCGTAGCCTATAATAACAGCCTATCAATTGGTTTCAATAAGCAAACAGAAACAAAAACAGTAGCGTGTGCATCTTTTAGATCAATTAGGCTATGAAAATTAGGCTACCTCTAAATGTAAAAATAAATTAAATAAGAATGGTTTGCTACACTTATAAAAAAGAGTCTTTAGACTTTAACGTTCTTGTTTAAAAAGATCAGCATGTCGACGTGGTCAGGATGAAGGCGAGAGCGCAGTCGGTTAAGGATGAGTCCTGCCGCCGAAAAAACCCTTTCCGATGGCACAGACGTAGCGGGCACACACAAGTATGCATTTGCGAGTTGGGCCAACCTCTCATACTTCGTCTCGTTCACCTTCCACCAAGCAAGGGGATCCAAGTGGGGCGGGATACACTTTTCGTCGCAGTAGTGGCTGAATTCCATTTCAAGCGTCGTAGATGTCTCCGAGTGGTACTCTGTGCCGAATAATGTTGCAATTGCAGACTCGTTGTCGTACCGAGGTCTTTTGGCCGCTTCCTCCGATGTCCCCGGTTCAGGGTCGTCAATGTTCTCTGGTAGATCGGTGCTTTCAGGTAAGGCTGAAATGAGCTCCTGAACTCTGGCTTTGAGAGCATCCCTGACCGCATCATCTGCAGACTTCAGGTGTTTGTGCCGTGGGTCAAGAAATGACGCGATGAATGGAACTTTAAGTGCGCTGTCCACTTCGTCGGGTGCTAGCCGCCGTTTCAGTTACACAGACACGGCTTCCTTGTATTGCGAGACTTTTGCGGACTCTCCTGGAGTAACGCGCAGGTGTTTGGACAGCAGAGTTGCTGTGAGGGGGTATATCATAGAACTCGAAACACCAGATTCTCCGCACAGAGCAGTTGTCGCACATTTCAGAGAGCGCAACACCGGTAGAAGCTCTTCGATGATGCTCCAGCTGTCATCAGTTGGATCAAGGGTTCTAGCGTCTGACAGCTTTGTGACTCCTCGGTCAGACAGGACGGCAACAACTACCCATCGCTGCTCCAGCAGGCGCTCAAACATGTCGTGAATTGAATTCCACCTCGTACGACAGTACTGTATTAGACGGTGTTCTGGCAGGTTTTGCTGTTGCTGTTTCTGTTTAAGCGCCTGTGTTGCTGTAGTGCTGTGGTGAAAATGCGACACCAGTCGGCCAGCACTAACGACAACATGGTTTATGGCCGTAAGCTTAAAGCCATCATTAATTGCAAGTTGGAGTGTATGGGCATAGCAAGGACTTGAATCCCAATCCAAGTATTCCGTGTTGGCGAGGACAACATTACTTGCGTTGTCATGCACACATGCAATTACTTTGTCCTGTATTCCCCAGGATTCAGTAGCGCTGCGGAGCACATTTGCTAAGTTCTCGGCTGTGTGCCTTTCGGGCATCGCGCGCGTTTGTAGCACCACACTTTTCAACTCCCAATTAATAATATAATGGCAGGTAATTGTGACATAAGATTCAGTGGTAAGTGCCGTCCATGCGTCTGTGGTTAGAGCCAGCTTTGGGACAGTTGATAAGCTTTTGCGAAGATCTTGGGCAGTCTCCGCATAGAGCTTTTCAATTTGCGTGGTAACCGTTTTACGGGACGGGACCGTGTATTCAGGTTCCGCAAATGCCATGAGCGCACGGAATCCCTCTCCTTCCACAAAACTAATTGGCAGCATGTCCTTCACTACCATCTTTGTGATTAGCGCCGTGGTTTCTTCTGCACGCTTGCCATCACAACGACGCGACCTCACAGTGAAGCTAGTAATGGACGGCTGTTGTGAAGTCTCTTTAGCTATCTCTGTTGGATGCTTCGCCTTCAAATGCGTGTGTATTGTTGTAGTTGATTTGTGGTAGGCCAACTTGGCGTTGCACAGCTTGCATTTGACCTCGCTTTCATTGGTTTTGTCGAAATAGTTCCACATGGAACTTTTCATGCGTGCCATTCTCTCCATGTTTGTAGTCTATCCTTAAATGCGCTGCATCTCCCTCTCACGTGAAAGGTGCGTGTACCGTTGGCTGCGCCGTATCGCTCTCTCTTCACTCACAGTTTAAATTTAAATATCCAACAGCCGGCGGTGTGAACAATAAATCAATAGCCATTTACTGTACAGTAGTATTCGCCTATATTTTGGTTGTAACTAAACCATTCATTAAAATAATAATAATAATAAATTAATATAGGCTAGCCTATATATTTTTTCGACTCTGACAATAAAATCGAATGTGAAGACTGGCACGACTTTTCGAAAATTCGAACTCATCCCTACCACATAGGCGAGTCCCGAATAACTCCAAAGAAGCACAACGGAGCAAAACGGCCTCCTTAAAAACCTAGACCAAAATAATACTGACTTAAACATACAAAGGGTAGAATAACACCACACACAAAACAGCACAATACACCACCACAACAAACAATCAATATCGAAGCCCCGAATGAAGAAAACGGAAGGCTTATATAGCTCACCAGCAACCATGAACAGCTGTGCAACGTTGATGGGACTTCTTCGCGAGAAGAAGGAACGGAGCCAAAACTCAACCAACGAAGCAGCGCCCACTTGTGGCGACCGAGGAACACGACCGCAAGGGAAAAAGGTCACAAACCATGACATTATGTGGTTCAAATTTCAACCTCTTTTCCACATAGCGCCATCATCTGCAAATAATGATCTTCCCATATCTACTGATACATTTCCAAATATGTCATTTATCATAATAGAGAATAATATAGGACTTATCACACTCCCCTGCGGTGTCCCATTTTCAATCTCATACTTATTGGACATTTCAGATCCTACCTTAACCTGGATGGTTCTTTTATTCAAAAAGTCCTTTACCCAGTTAAAAACCTTACCTCCAATTCCCATTGCATGTAACTTTATCAGAAGCCCCTCCTTCCATAACATATCATATGCTTTTTCTACATCAAAGAAAACAGCTGCTACTGTTTCTTTATTAATTTGCGCTTTCCTTATTTCATCTTCTAGACATACTATTGGATCCAAAGTACCCCTCCCTTTCCTAAATCCACTTTGACACCCTGAAATTAAATTATCTTTCTCTAGAGAATACATCAATCTTTCATTTACCATTCGTTCCATCAGTTTGCATATGTTAGAAGTTAATGCAATTGGTCTATAGTTTGTAGGTTTGCTTGCATCTTTCCCTGGCTTCCTTATAGGAACAATGACTGCCTCCTTCCAACTCTCAGGTATTCTACCTTCATCCCACACCTTGTTATACAGCAATAACAATTTGTTCAGACCTTCTGCACTTAAGTTCTTTATCATCACATAACATATTTCATCCTTCCCTGGTGCAGTCATACCAGCTTTAGCCAGCGCCCTTTTTAACTCCCCCAAAGTAAATGGCACACTCTGTTCATCTCCAGTATTTTCCTTTCTCCTTAAAACCTCCATGTTTTCAGATTTTGTTTTCTCCCTGCCCCTTCTTCCAGACAAATTATTTGAACTGTGTACCTTAACAAACGTGTTGGCCAATAACTCAGCTTTTTCTTTATTAGTTACTGCTACTTCATTTCCATCTGTTAACACTGGATAACTCCACTCCCTTCTGTCCCCTCCCATTTTTCTGATCATCCCCCACACCTCTCCTACTGGGGTTGTGTTCCCAATCGAATCGCAAACCTTTCTCCAGTATGTCCTCTTTGCATGCCTTATTGTCCTCCTTACCACCGCCTGAGCTTTTTTGTACTGTTAGCAATGTTATTTGATACCAATGTAAGATCCAGCGTTGACTCCCTTCCTGTGTTAATGTCTATTCTTGTTTTATTTCCATCATTTAAGCAAACTAAATTTCTCTCATCTAACAGGTCTTCTATTTCCTGGCCATTAACATCTGTTTTCTCACTCCCCCATAATGTGTTATGTGCATTGAAGTCCCCACACCACACAATACTTGCTCTATTTTGCCCTTCTATTTCTTCAAGCTTGCTTAATTCTATTTTCTTGCAAGGGTTATAATAATTCACTACCACTAATTCCTTCCTTCCCACCCATACTTCCACTACCACATACTCCAGTTCCTTTCCAATACCCAGTACTCTATAAGGAGCCCCCTCCTCCCCCCTCTTTCTCGCCTAACTGCCTCATACCCATACATAACAAAGTCTAAGTGGGGTTTCAGCCATGATTCCTGAACACACAAAATGTCCGGTTTCTCCCTCCGACTGTCTATAAATTTCTTAAAATCCTGCCCATTAGCAATAAGGCTTCTTGCATTCCATTGTACGATTAACATTATTAATACTATCGTCCCACATTCGTTGTCTCTTGACTTGACTGTGCCTTGAGTTCATCATTTACTTCTTCCCATTTTAAACCAATCATACCCAAATGGTGTTCTGCAGCTATCACAATTACCCGAATCCTTTCAGTTTTAGATTTAATCTCATGTGTTGCATTTAGTACTCCAGCTATAAAGGTCACCAATTTCTTCTTCTCTATCCATGCTTTCTTCTTATCTTGCTGTTCTTTTTCTGCCACTTGTTCTTTGTTATATCCTCCCTCCTTATTCTGTTTTTCCTGTCCTGCCAACTTAATTGCCTCAGCATATGATATGTTTTCCTTCACCTTTATCTGTTGTACTTCCACCTCTTTTTTCATCATTTTACATCCCCAATAAGCTACGCTGTGATCACCTCCACAATAATAGGACTTTGGTCTCACTCCCTCTCCACATTTCCCATATTCATGCTCCCCACTACACCGAGCGCATCTTCTCTTTTCTTTACACACTTTGGCCACATGCCCAAATTTCTGACGGTTAAAACATCTCATAGGTTTTGGTATGTATTCCCTTACACTATATTTTATAAATCCAAAATATACCTCCTTTGGAAGCACCTTTTCCTCAAACTCTATCAATACGGTTTCAGTCTCCTTTTTCTCTATTCCCCTTTTTCTCCTTTAATTCCCCCATATTAACACCGAGGGGAACCCCAGAGATCACCCCCTTGCTACCATTGAACCTCTGTTCTCCAACTCTTACAACCCTGGACACTTTGATTTTCCAAATAATAGTCATCTTTTTTGCCTTCTCCACCTGCGCTTCCATCTTACATCCTATTGTCCTATTAACAAGTTTCCATCTCCTAAAACTCTCGCATGATTTATTTCCCCAACTTCCCTCCTAATGATTTTTGTTAATTTAAGCGGATCTAACTTCTTTACTCCCCCTTCCCCCTCGAATCTTACCACTACATTTATCAATCCTGTCTTCGGGACTTTCTCCTCACCTTCTCTTCTCTCGCTTTCCGATCCACCTGCGCTAGATGTATTTTTCTTTCTTTTGCGACTTTTCGCCTTCTTGGCTTTACTACACCCCGCCTCTTCCCACTCACTCTCCCTCCTCTCATCTTCCCCACTTAACTTCATGCTGTTGTTATTATCATCCGTCTCCCTCCCTGCCATCCTGTCAGAGTGTGTAAGGAACAGCGTAAGAATACCGTTCCGGACCTACAGGCCGGTTTGCAAGCAATATGCTCGCATGCTGGTTTTGTTGCGAAAGGGGAAAGGCTCGTCTTCCTCATCCCATAATGCACAGCGTAGCTGGCTACGGGAGCTTGTTTAGTCCAAAAATGCGCAGTGCTTTCTGCAGTTGGGTCGGACCGAGGTCGGATCACGTTCTCACCACAAACGAACCGCACCAGAGTTCGTTTGGAAGCGTACCGATTGCTGTGTTCACACCTGCCCAAACGAACCGCAGCAATTGGGAAAACTAACCAGAGTTCGATTCAATCAAACCAAAAAAGGCAGGTGTGAAAGCGCCCTAAGCCTCACGTTTCCACTCTATGCAGCCTCGCAGTCTACATAATTGCAGCGGGTGCCACCTGAAATGAAACACTGCTTTGCTACATTGTAGTTAGTTTATCTCGTCTATCGCCCCAATAATGTAACTAAATGGAGCAACATTGTTGCCCCGCCCACTGATTTCACCCGATACAACCTCGTACATGGGCTATATACAGGCGCTTTTATGCATATGCATATAAGGCTCTCAGATATTGTGGGGGACGTTTCCCCCGTGGAAATGACGCCTATGATTATTAATAAAAACGCCTAAATGGTACCGTTAGGCTACACCTGATAAGAGCAGTGCAGATGGCGAACATAACTTCTGAACTAAATCGAATTTGATTGTGACACTCGGAAATATATGAACTTATTTGTTGTTCGGGATTTACTATAACAGATTCAGAATGAAAGACAAGTATCAGAGGGGGGAATGATGGCATCCCAGCCTGGGATGAAGATTGGTCAAGTAAGAGGAGAGGAATTCATACATTGTATGTAATCACTTACTTAACGTTAAAAATCTAAATATGCAAGATACAACCATTTATTTGTTCAATTAGCAGAAACTACGAGTATAAAGGACAGCTACACGGTCGCCGAGTAGCAATAGCAACTATAACGTATAGCTACGCGTTCAGTCAGCACAACAGCGCACTTCAATCCTTCTACCATCTATAGGCTATTTCTATCCCAAAGTAACGTCTATCCCACATTGAACTAAAAATCAGGAAAGCACTGATAGGCTACTTCTTCATCTTCACATTCCTCCACATTCACCAAAATTATTTAGCCTCTAGGCTAACGTTATTGGTAAATTATTAGCGCGCCCTGCTGTTGTGAAGACTGAAGTTGTCATTCATATAGGCTAGCCTATCCTACATAAACTTGGGGCGCATTTTGATTGCCTTTACTCAAACTCCAACAATTGTGGACGGCGGGGATGTAACATTAATGTTTAGTTTTGTTTGACTGCACTTTACTTTCTTATGCTCTGATTCTTTTGACATTTTTGCAGAAGCATGTTCGCAATATAGGCTACTGGCTATTGATAGCGAGCTGTTGAGCTATCTTTAACGGCTCAACAACAGCCCCCTGCCCCCCCCTTTCTGTCGCCCCTGCGCAGGAACACCACAAGCAGGAGGAAGCATCGGTGCATATGTTTATTGAGACAGGGATGTCTACATGACTGTGTGAGTCGATTTCCTTCAAAAAGTTCAGCACTTCACTCGAACCAAAATTCAAAACACCCGGAGCTGCAAGAGTCAATAGCCTTATTGGGGCTAAGATGGATACGGCAAAGCAGAAATTGAAAGAGATCATAAGGGAGGCGAGGAAGCTGACCCTATGTGTAGATGGTTGGAGCAAGAGAGGATTAACAGCATCTTTCATGGGTGTGTCAGCTTGTTTTTACCATCCGCCCGGAGGCCAGGTTCACCATGCTCTGCTTAACCTGCACCGAATGGAGCACCCACACACCGGGGAGTCCATTGCCCGCTGCATTGATCAGACATTAGATGTATGGGGTATAGGCGAAGACAATGTGCTGCTCATTGTGACAGATAACGGCTCCAACATCGTCAAGGCTGTGCGGCTGCTTAGGGATAGAAGGCGAGAGCAAAGTAGCGAGTCGAGCAGAAGATGGTGATGTTTCTCAGGCTCAGCCAAGAGGTGCTGGAGACGGGCAGGATGAATTGTGGATGGAGTCAGAGTCGGAGGAGTCAGACGTGGAGGGGGAGGAGAGTGGAGGCCTCGGTGAGTGTGGTTATAGTGATAAATAAATGTGGCCAGGTTTCTGCTCGCACAGTCAAAAGAACGTTAGAATGACATAGCTAGCTGCCTGGAAAGGCTAGATAGCTAGCTAGCTGCCTCATGGATAGCTAGCTATCGTTAACGTTATGGTGGCACCCTCTTGTGTTGGATTTAAGAATTGTTTTCCCCCACACCCCAGTTGATATGCATGTAAATTCTAATCGCCAACATTATGCTGCGATTTGTTTAAAATTGACACTGACAGTAGGCTACACACTTTGACATCATAGTTATTGTCATTTCATATAATTTCATATCCAAGATAAAAATTGATCTACTTGTTTGTCTGTTTTCTCTTTTTGCTTTGCTAAGAACTTGACCTGCCAGAAGATGGGGAGAACAACAAGTTCCAGAGAATGCCATGCCTGGCCCACACCCTTTAGCTCACATTGAAAGATGTCATGAAGCACCCAAGTGCTGATTCAGTCATAACGAAAGCAAGAAAACTGGTACACGCTGTGAGGAAATCATCAGTGGCAAATGAAGAAATGATAAAAAGGTGTGGCAAAACTCTGGTCCGGGATTGTAGCACACACTGGAACAGTACCTTTGATATGCTGAGAAGACTTCTAGAGACCAGAGCTGAACTAAACCAACTACTTAAGGATTTGGGCATGGACACACTTCTCACAAGCGATTGGGCTAGGCTGGAGAACCTTCTCAAGCTGCTTGAGCCCTTTGCCGTGGACACAGACCAGCTTCAGAGTGACAGCCAGTCACTCTCACAAGTAGTGCCATGCCTGCTCAACTTTGAGGCACACCTGCTGGCGACTACTGTTGGGAAGCAATTAGCTCAAGTGCTGCTGAAGTCCTTGCGAGAACGTTTCGCTGGCATTCTTAGCCCTGATTCCAAACAGTTTGATGCTACACCAGCAGGAGCTTGCCTAATGGATCCAAGTGTTTCGCTGGTTCTTCTTCAATCACCAGACACAGTGCCACTGAGGAGGGCAGCACAGTTCTTTGTGCAGAACCTGGCAGCTCAGTATAACCCAGCCACTGCTTCTCAGTATGATGCTGCCACTGCAAGGGCCACTCAAACTCCAACAGGAGCCTCTCCTGCTGTCCTTCAGAAATACGTCAACGTGTCATCCACAAATCACGTTACCATCACGTTACTCTCCCTTACAAAGATTGTTTCCATCATGAAACCTGCAACCTGCCCCCTTGACATTGTTCCCACTGCCCTTCTGAAGGATGTCTTTGACATAGCTGGTCCCAGCATCCGTTCTATTATCAACAGCTCCCTGGCCACTGGTACCGTTCCAACCTGTTTTAAGCATGCAGTGGTCCAGCCCCTCCTGAAAAAACCCAACTTGGACCCTACCTTGCATAGTAACTATAGACCTATCTCTAAACTTCCATTCCTGTCAAAGGTTCTCAAAAAGGTTATTCTCAGTCAATTGCTGCCCTACCTACACCAAATCAACATCCTGGAAACATTTCAGTCAGGTTTTAAGGCTTATCATAGCACAGAATCTGCCTTGTTAAAAGTGTACAATGACCTGCTCCTCTCTATCGACTCCGGTGACTGTGCCATCCTAAATCTTCTTGACCTCAGCGCGGCATTCGATACTGTGGATCATGTCATTTTAATAGACTGTCTCCAGTACGAGGTTGGTATTGATGGCACTGCCCTGAACTGGTTCACATCCTACCTCAAAAATAGAAGCTTCGCCGTCAACATAGGTACTTTCTCCTCTCCCCCAGCTAGTCTCTCCTGCGGGGTCCCACAAGGTTCCATCCTAGGTCCCATTCTCTTCTCTATATACATGCTCCCCCTCAGTCAAATCATTCAAAAATACAACATTTCCTTTCACTGTTACGCTGATAACACTCAGCTTTATCTTCCCCTGAAACCAAATGACCAGTCCAATCTTTTCAGTCTCTTGAACTGCCTTGAGGACATAAAGTGTTGGATGGCACAAAACTTCCTACAGCTGAATGAAGGCAAGTCTGAAGTTGTCCTATTTGGCCCGCCTATCTCTGTCAAAGTGATCACCAACAGTCTTGACAACCTGTCCACCCTTGTCAAACCCCATGTCAAAAATCTTGGTGTGATATTTGATTCCGCCTTTAAGTTCGATAAGCAAGTTAATGCAGTAGTGAAAGCCAGTTTTTTCCAGCTTTGTACTATTGCCAAAATCAAGCCGTTTCTTTCTTTCAAAGATCTAGAGAAAGTCATCCACACCTTTATATCCTCCCGCTTGGACTACTGCAACTCCCTGTATACTGGGATTAGTCAGTCGTCCCTGTCCCGCCTGCAACTGGTCCAGAACACCGCAGCCAGGCTCCTGACTGGTACCCGGAAGAGGGACCATATTACCCCTATCCTGGCCACTCTCCACTGGCTGCCTGTACAGTTTAGAATTGATTTTAAGGTTCTCCTGTTTGTTTATAAAGCCCTAAATGGGCTGGCTCCCTCCTATATCGCAGACCTTCTAGCCCCGTATTCTACCTCCAGGTCCCTCAGGTCGGCTTACTTGGGCCTCCTGGCTGTCCCGCGATCTAAACTGAAGCTCAGGGGTGACCGCGCCTTTGCAGTTGCAGCCCCTAGGCTGTGGACAGCATTCCCCTCCCTATCAGATCCGCCCCTTCCATCGACTCTTTTAAGTCCAGGCTCAAAACTCACTTTTATTCACTAGCGTTTGAATCTTCCTGATGTGGCTTGTGTCTATGCCCATGTGTTTATTTGTCCCTATGAACTGTGCGCCTTGTTATTTATGTTGGTGTTTCTTGTTCTTCTATTTGCAATTACCTGCTCTGATCTGTACAGCACTTTGGTCAATGTGAGTTGTTTTTAATGTGCTTTATAAATAAATTTGATTGATTGATTGGCAAATCAGCCTAATGTGACCGAAAGTCCGTTGACCGAAATGAAGAAGTATGTCAACGACGTCAAGCAGGGTGTGTTTAATGAGACAGCATTGCAGTTCTAGAGAGGCTGTCTATCCAAAACTTGCCCCTGTGGCATTGGATCTCATTAGTGCCCCTGCCTCACAAGCCTTTGTGGAGCGCATCTTCTCTGTGTGTGGACTGCTGTCATCTGGCCTGAGAAACAGAACAACCATATCTCTGGAGCAACGTGTTTTCCTCAAGATCAACAAGAAATTGTTGCTTGACTGAAGTACACCCATCTCTCTTTTCTCACCCACCACCCACACACACACACACACACTTGAAATCTTGAAAAACTGTATTTGAAACAGCTGATTCATTCATAATGCAAGGGACTTCAATTTTTTTTTTGTTTACAATGTTGGACACTTTTGCACTTAAGGCTGCATCTTGTGTAGACTGTTTACATATTTGTGCCCATATCTACATTTTATGTACTGTTGTTGTTGTTGTGTCCAGTTGAATTTTTCTGGTTAATGACACAAATCTTTTATAGTTGTCTTTTGTGGATGGTTGTTCATCTGTCTGAAGTGAATACATTTTTTTTAAATGGTATGATGTTTTGTTGAGTTTTTATTACACAATACTTTTTCTGACCTTTTTGAATCTCGCCCCTGACAAATACCCCATATTACAAAAAAAGACTAAAACTAACACTGAAACTAATAAAAACTAAATTAAAACTAAGCATTTTCAAAAAATAAAAATGCATAATAAATAAAATAAAAAATAATAAATTTTATAAAATTACTTAAATTAAAATAATAAAATTAATAAATTTAAATAAAAAATAAAAAACTAGAAAATCCACTTTAAAAACAAATTAAAACTAAACTGAAATTGAAAACAAAAAGTCAAAACGAAATAAAAATAAAAACTAATGAAAAATGTGAAACTATAATAACCTTGGTACTAAGTGACATACTCAGAGTGATGGCACCACCATGTGGACAGTCTGCAAGAGCCAGAGTCAAAAGAGATGGCATTGTGCCACTCAGGCTCTCACTAGGCTTTTGTGACCGCTAGGTGGCTGCTCTCTTAAGGCATGAGTATTGGAAGGTACAGCCCAGACCTTGCAAAAGAATACTTATTCATGGCAAAATTATTTATTTGGTCATTGTCCACAATTAAATCCTCATAATTAAAACCACGGAAAGCAATGCTTTTTTGACAATAAAGATTGATTTAAAAGCCAATCTATCAATTTATAGATAAAGCGTGTCGAGAGAACAGAATTTATGCATTTTTACTAATTATGACAAAAGTACACAGTGCTAATTCTTGGGGCTATGAAAAAAATACTGCTTTATGCAATCCAGATGCATTCGTATTTATTTCAAGCTAAGGATAAGGCCAGTGAATTTTGAGAGACAAAACAAAACTGTTGTTCATTTTGAGGGTGACCCAGAAGTAAAAAAAGAAATTCAAAGAAATAAATATTTATTTGAAGTGGATGATGTGATTACTCCAGTGTGCCAGGTTATATGGAAGGCTACGTACCTGGCTGAAAGTTTGTTGAAGTAGTTTACCCTTCCCTCTCTCACCTTTCTCTTCTGTCAATTTCAGTATTGCTGAGCATTTCCAGCTTTCTTTTTAAAAAAATTTACATAAATTATGCAATAAGCCTGTTTCACACAAAATCATGACCTCAATACTACTACCATTATAACTGAAAAATAATAATACCTGAAATGTGGTTCATGATTGTAAGGTGCACATATTTATTTTTAAGTATTTATTAAGTAATGTACAGTGCAGTCCGTAAGTATTTGGACAGTGACACAATTTTTGTTCTTTTGGCTCCGTACTCCAGCACATTGGATTTGAAATGGAACAGTTTAACTATGAGGTTAAAGTGCAGACTTTCAGGTTTAATATGAGGGTTTTTACATCCATATCAGGTGAACTGTGTAGCAATTGTAGCCAATTTAAAAAGACATAGTCCCCCCATTTTAGGGGACCAAAAGTAATTTGACAAATTAATATAAATTTAAATAAAGTCATAATTTTTTATATTTGGTTGCATATCCTTTGCATGCCATGACTTCCTGATGTCTGTGAACCAAAAACATCAAAAGACTCTTGATATCTTATTTTCAGGTACTCTTACTAGGGATACTATAACCTCTCTGCATTAGAATGGATCTCTATGGGAATTGGGGGATGGGACTAAATTAAGCTGTAAATTACATGGGAATAGTGTGGAACACATGGTTGTCTATAAGTCATCAAGGGTCTGAGGTGTCAAACGAGCCTGAAATCATCACTCTGCTGCCAGATATGCAGTAGATATGGATGGATCACTTTAAGGGTTGTTTCTCCTGACTCATTTTCCTATTGAACTCTATGGAATAATAAGTCAGGAGAAACAACCCTTAAAGTGATCCATCCATATCTGGCTGCAGAGTGATGAGTGAAGAGTACATGAAAATAAGATATCAAGAGTCTTTTGATGTTGTTGGGTCACAGACATCAGGAAGTCATGGCATGCCAAAGGACATCCAACCAAATATTAAATATGACTTTATTTAAGTTTATGTTCATTTGTCCAATTACTTTTGGTCCCCAAAAATGGGGGGGACTATGTATAAAAATGGCTACAATTGCTACACGGTTCACTCAATATTGATGTAAAACCCTCAAATTAAAGCTGAAAGTCTACACTTTAACTTCATAGTCACTGTTCCATTTCAAATCCAATGTGCTGGAGTACAGAACCAAAACAACAAAAATTGTGTCACTGTCCAAATACTTATGGACTGCACTGTAAATACTGGTATCCTGTCGTGGGGATTTACTGTTTTTGCATTTTATCTGATGTCTACATCTTTAAAAGATATCTGTAATTGACAAAGAAATTTTAAAATTATCTTACGGTACTCTAAAGGGTATTATATTGACTTACATTATTAAGTGACCATTCATGCATATTTTTAGGTTTATACATCTGTGAATTTGTGTGTGCGTGTGCAATGCATGTATGTCAGTGCTCGCGAATGGGCATCCATGCTTGTGTGCATGCACACACTTGTCTGTGTGTAAGCACACTATGTACATATGTAACCGTATATAAAGAGAGAGGCTTACTTTTACTCAGAAGTCCAAGGTGAGATTTGAACCCCGCTCCTCTCACTCGTAAGCGAACGCGTTACCAATCAGCTAAAGACGACGTTATTTTGACCCTGAGGGTTGCGTCGCCAGAGAGTGTTGTCACGGTAACCTGCTACAAGGCCTTCGCTTTTTACCGCACCTCACTGTGCTTACTAGCGAACTAGCCGAGCTACACCCGCTACACATACATGTGTCTCAGACATATTGTACCATGGTCAGAACACCTCTGGTTGTCTGGATTTCATGTTTACTCATGGATTATACTTCATTTTGGTCACCTGTAAAACGGGAGGGGTGTGAGTGTGGGGGGATAATCCCCTCTCTCAGTGCCTGGGGGTTGAATGCAGTGTGTGTGTGTGTGTGTGTGTGTGTGTGTGTGTGTGTGTGTGTGTGTGTGTGTGTGTGTGTGTGTGTGTGTGTGTGGAGAGGGTCGGCATTCAAGCTTCTTTGCTCACAGGGGTTTTCTCATTATCCGTGGATTAACAGCGGAATGGGACCTTTGAATTTACATGGAAACCTGAGTGATTAGCAATGGATAGACCCCTTTCATCTCTCCTGAAACAGAATACCAACCATCTCCAACCACACACACACTCACCTTGGCCTCTGGTCTGTTCGAGGAGTATACAGCTGAGCCTTGAGCAAGTGGGACCACACCCCCATGGTCTGTAATGTAACAGTGCAATTAAATCAACAGTGCTTAGCAACAAAATGTCATACTGTCCCTTTCACATAATTATCATCTGACTACATTCTAATCAAATGGATGCTGATAAATTCCGGTCATTGTGCAGAATTTATTTTTTTTGATTGGTTTATTTGTAAGGGACAAGAACAGAAAGTAATTGTAAATGTATTTTCCGATGTACTGTGTTTCTAGCCAAAGCTTATTTCCAACACAAGTCCCATGATTCATATATAGGCTGGTTTCAAATTATTATAAATGAGTCTTCACTTCTGCCTTTACTATAGTTTTAAAATTGAAATGTTAAATGCTAAATTATGCCAATTGTCAGAGTACAGAATCTGTTCAAATTGAAGTTATTGATTTAGGCGTAAAACACAACAACCTAAAAACACAATCAAAAACATATAAAGCTTATTTCAAATAAAAAATGTGCAGTGATTCCGAGGTAAACGAGGTAATTGTCTCATGTATGATGCACGGTTCAGCCGAATGGCACACAAAATGAATCTCAGAAACCTACATTCCAGCACTACAATACCATTAAAAATAAAACTCAGCATCATACCTAATCTCCAGTAAGACGCTACCTGGACACATGAAGAAGTCTATATAAAATGCAACATTGGTGCTTTTGCACTTGCACAAAAGATTATCAAACCTGAATTGAACTTGAGTTCAAATGTGAATATAAATACATATATGTATGCATTCCGTTGACAGCCATACGTTGGCAATATGTAGGCTACTTGATCTATGGACCAGTGTCTGGTGAATCATTAATCCCATATGGACGGCGGCGATAACTGTAAATTGGAAGCTTTGAACTGTCAAGAGACACTCCTCTGCTCAATTAGTTTCATCTAACGTCACTAGCCAGGGGTGATAGGACTGATTACCATTCAACAACAAAGAACAATTTGAGCTCTTAATCCCCGATAGTTTGGAAATCAACCCGGTTGTCCGATATGTAAATCCCGTAATTGTAATTATTTGCAAGATTAGTAGAAGAGAAGAACCTTCCTTAAAAGAGAAAACAAAAAAGTAATTGTTTAGATGGATGCCACTCTGGAATTCCAATCAACCCCTCCGGCCAAAACACATTCACGATTGCTATATAAAACTCTCGCGTTGGAGATTATATCTCAGAAAACAGAGGAAAGGATTTGGGGAGAGAAAGGTAAATGGAATTAAACGGATACAATAACAGTCAATAAACTCCTGAAATATCCTAAGAATACCAGATAATATCAAGCCTTGCTTGACCACTAATGGCGTAAGACGTCATGGAACTGAAGGCGAATCCGGACGTCATTCTAATATAAAATTAAACGATGCAATTGCACAATGTTATATTTTCTCTCATTTCATCAAGTAATTTCAGCCTGATTATCCATCCCGCTGTCCACAGATTTCCTGTAGGTTTTCAAAGGCTAGAGTAGCCTACCTTTGAATCTTTTCTAGATTTAAAGGTACTCTAGCGTTTCGGGTAATACTATATGGAATATATAACAGAAAGTATATTTTTGACATATTATATGTCTGTATAGAGGGAAGTATTTTAGAAAAAATATAACACTGAAAGTTTACGTTCACAGTTGGTCAAATGAAGTTCCAAATTTGGATAGGCTACATGACAATCTTGAGAAGCATAAATGTTAAATATTATCAGTTCACACTAAAAACTACTACTAAAAATATAATAGAGTACGTGTCTAATAGACATGTGGCTATAAAAAGCTAGACAATAGTCCTCACTACGTTTCGTGCGTTTTTACGCACGATATTTATTCAACGTATTTTATCAGGAATGACAGGACAATATATTTTGTAAAGATCGAAACACTTTATTACGAAAATATGTTCTGTGGAAACCAGTTTATAATTTACAAACGCGTTCAACAAAATAGACTTTATACAAATATTTACACAAACCTGAATGTGTTTATAAGAATCTTTGGTTTTAAACCACATATTGCAGGAGATCCCATAAACATACACGTCGACTAACGTGTGCATTACTGACACAAAATCAGCTAAATTTAGAACATGAAAGTGCGATGTTTTTCCCCAATTGCTTGTCAACAGTTCAAGTCTCTGTAAACACTCTGCCTCACCATATCATGTGCAGAATGGCTGATAGGAAAAAATGTCCAGTTCTAGATGCCCAGTGCACCCACCACTTGTTATCGTTTTGTTGACTGTGGCCCCATTCTTGTAGCTTTTTCCCAGTGTCTGAGGTTGCAGTTTCTGCGAGAGACCAGATTTTAGGCTTTTGAGGGTCAGTATTTCCCTTGCATTCCAATTTAACTGAGCCACAGTCTACTTTCTTCTGTCCGTCGGTTTCAGGTATGGATTTCGCAGACGGATTTTCTCTCTGCATGTCACCAATTCGTTGAGATAACTGCATATCCACGGAACGAGGCGCTCCATCGGAGCCAGTGACTCCGATCTCCACCTCTTCATCATCTACAGTCTGTGGGTCAATTTCGTCCTCGTCATCGGAAGCCTGGTCTTTCTGGGTTGAGCATTCCTCTTCGCTGTCTTCCTCTTCTTCGTCGGACTTCCCCTTTGACGCCCAGCTCACCCGGTTCTCTTTCTTCAGACGTCTCCTGGCGTTGGCGAACCAGGTGGACACCTGCGTGAGGCTCATCTTAGTGACGATGGCAAGCATGATCTTCTCGCCCTTTGTAGGATACGGGTTCTTCAGGTGGTCGTTCAACCACGCCTTCAGCGCGCTGGTGCTCTCGCGGGTAGCCACCTTGGCAACCCTGCTGGGGTCATCTGTCGCCACTGGCCGGTAAGGGGAATAAAATGATGCGCCTCTGGCCAGCAGTCCCGGATGGTATGTGGGAGCAGCCTTCATATCATACGAGTTGTTCTGAAACAAAACACATCACGAAAATATTAAAACAATATTTCGATATGAACTGAAAGTTTCTTAATCGTAATTTTATCAGGATACATTGGCCATTGTCTGCTGGTGGGTTCGGAGAATTACGGAGGGGAAACCACAATTGTAGAAAGCCCTGTCTCAGTAGCTATGCTTTTCCTGTGCGCAATTTCAAGTGTCAAGATAGCTCGCCAAGTTATAAAAGAATATACAGAGAGAAAAAAAGCATCCCGCCCGGGCTCAATGATATTTAATTAATCTTAAATGTTGTTTATTAAGTTTTAAAGCATGGCAGTCTACCGGACACAAACCGGAGGTTATATTCATGCACAGATAGCCTATGCGATATGAACTCAAATTTAGGGTTAAGAACTGTCCGTAAAATTCCAGTAGCCTAATATAAATATCGATTATTTTTCTTACCATGTGTCCCATGTGTCTGGAGTGGGCATATGGAATAAAATTGTAAAATTGTATCCCTGAAGTCCCGGGTAAGTCAAAGGGACACCAGCGATGGCTGCGAGATGAGGGGGCGGCTGCACCCCAGGTGGGCACCCCAAAACTGACATCTGATATCCTGGTGGCATGCTGGCGTTTCTCCCAAGAAAGAAATCACCAAATCCAGTTTGTGATGCAGGCATCCTCTCGTCCAGACTTCCACAGTTCCAGTAACGCACACGGTCCCCCGAGTCGCCTCTTATACCGATCATCTAGACGTGGGCGGGCTTATCGCGATGATTGACACGTGGAATCAAAAGGTGTTGAGTTCACTTGTTTCCAAATCCCTTCAAAGGAGAACTCCGCTGTTCCTTTTAGCGATTTGTTTAAGGCGCTAATTACACGATAATAATCTTTAAAACCCTATATGTATTATAATGAAACGGATGACAAAACTTCATTTGAAATATTTCAAAGTTTTTGGCTTTATGTTACAGCATATGTTACAGAAAAGATAAATCATTTGCTTGTCAATAATCAATAAGTAAAACCAATAATAAGTTTTTTAAAAAGAGCCGGCGCAACGAAAAATATCAACCAGCTCTGGTTAAGGCAAAATCCGCAATTAATTTTGAAACTTGCTTAAAGAGATATTTTATTTTTTATTCCCCATTTAGGAGCAAAGATAATCACGACCCATGATATGCCCCATTGTTCATTTTTAACACTTAATAATCCTAATAATTTTTCAGTTGTAGCTTACCATTCAAAATAAATAAATCTTTAGATATTTTTGTACTAATTCTAAAAATAATTCTAAAAAAATAACATTTCCTAAAGGAAACAATATCGTTAGGTGATTCGATAAATTATCACTTCCATCCATATCAAAAATCCTTCCTTGAATTTTACGTTAAGGGTGGATTTTTTACATCAGAAAAACAAACTATTTGGGTGTAAAAGAGTAACGCACAATTTCCATGTAAGATGAGAGTGATAACAAGAATTAGATTAAGCGCACCGCGTGATATCACTCTTGTCTGCCGCGTTGTGTGGGCCTATAGCTTTGTAATTGAGGTCTGAAACATAACTGTAAATTTAATTAGTCATATTACAGTACATAATGAGAAATACAAAGAGGCTTTATCACAGATCCCTACTACATCTTCATTTGAATAACTCTCGATAGCTGGTTTCCTGTGATACTTAATAATATTGTATATTATGCTATGTTACCGCATGAAATTTTTAAAGCCAACAGGCCTACGTAGGCTAATTTTAGAATCGAATTATCCATTTTACAAAATCGGCCTACAGTTCTTCCATTTTAACTACATCGGTTAACCAGCGTATAACCTAACAGTATAGGCCTATAAGTTAATAACAAAAAGTCTCCATGACAGATATCAAGTTTGATCCATTTTAAAATAGGTTAAAAAAAACATTTAAAAAAAATAAAAACATTGTTGCCGTTTTTAATGATCATGTTATATTTATGGACATTTGAAGCTGTTCGAGATATTTCTATTTTGTAGCTAAAGTTATTTACCCAGACAGGACAAATGTGAAAATGAGTGTTTAGTTTGATGTATCATGGTAAATTCTATGACACTAGCAAATCACAATTTTCCTACTGAGGAAATATTTTTTCATATCTGTGAAAGAGTTTTTGGAGAAGTAGGCTATTTAATGCCAAATAGTTTCGTTGTTATCAAACATCTTTCAATAGCCCCAATTAAAGACGTTTAAGCGAAACAGGTGTTGACTAATGTATATGATAATGACTAGATAACAGATGCTAATGTAGGGGAGGTGGTGAATTGTTAAAGATACCGAGATAAGATTAGTATTTCCCCCATACATACCAATGGTTCTCTCTCACTCCCTCCAGGGAAAACTACACTGTCAACTCTGAGGCAGCGGTCAACTGAAATAGGCATGGCGTATTAGCATTAGAGATGTTGCATTAATATGAACAGTAAAATGCCTTCAATTAAACTCAGAGTTTATATGAATCCAAATGGGATACAAACAACGTCTATAAACAAGGTTTATCAGATAGTTTAACACTGAACAGTTTTGTGTTTTGGAGACACTAGGGACAATGCGCCTATAACTCTCAGTTGTTCCGTTATCGGAAACGTTCGGTTGATGGTTTGATTCAGATTTCACAACTCAAGGAACGGTGAATGTCGTCTAATGACCAATATTTAGAATTCTAGAATTTAGATTCTAGATTCTACGGAAGGCGGCAAGCCGGTGATGGGAACAGAGGCCTATGGCAAGTTTTTGGATCATTTGCGGTTGTAAAGTTCTGTACGTTCGAGTCATACATGGATTTAGAGATCATCGAGCAAGGAATATTACAATTCAGTTGGTGCGAGAGGTTAATCTAATGCAAACACAGGGATCTCTGTGTTGTGGTGCACATGTGCGCAATGCACCGTGTCTTTTTTAACGATGTGCCAAAACTTGACCTTATACATCAATGATCACCAATGCTTTTAAGTTTCTTAATACTACGTAAGCAACACGCTGTTGATTTGAACTGACAAAACTAGTGAATGTGATCAGCGTTAGAAGTCAGCCCTGTGGCACACCATTAACACATTGTTCTTTAACATTAGTGTCATTGTTTCCACACACCTTCTCAGTTGTAGGAGTCAAAGCTAGATAGAGATGGTTCTATGATAAGCTTTCGGTTGTTGCCACTGCTAGTTGTCAATGGTGCTAAATATGGTTGTGAGGTCAAGTATGTGATCCGAATTATCAGTAATTAATGGTTTACTCCATTAATGTGTGTGTGTGTGTGTGTGTGTGTGTGTGTGTGTGTGTGTGTGTGTGTGTGTGTGTGTGTGTGTGTGTGTGATACACGCAAAACATAAAATTCTAGTATGCGTTAGATATCCTGATTTGTAATGGACAGGATGCTGTGTACCCCACAGCATTTTACTAGGTTGTCTCTAGCAGTATTGGGAGGGTTTTGGAGCTGAAACTCAGCAGGTGTGTGTGTGTGTGTGTGTGTGTGTGTGTGTGTGTGTGTGTGTGTGTGTGTGTGTGTGTGTGTGTGTGTGATAGAGAGAGAGAGAGAGAGAGAGAGAGAGAGAGAGAGAGCAGATGTGTGTGTGTACAAGGCAAGGGCAGCATCAGATCCAGAACATGTTTGTTCAGCTTGTACGAAAGGCGACACAGCGCTGAGTAAAGGTGGATTTGGACATTTGTACCAGGACACAAACAGCTCAAGGCTGTGCCTATTGTCTGCAGACAAACCCTCTTTTCCTCTTTTTGCCTTTCCATTAAAATGTAGATGTTGGATACGTACCAACAGGTCTAACTGGAGCCGTTTGCTCCAGGAAAGCACCTTGTTTGCTTGTTTGCGCAGGGAGCTGGATGAAGCGAGGGATATCTTTGCTCAGATTTAAATCTAATTTAGTCTCCAAAAAGAGTCCTTCTGTGCTTTTGAATGAGCACAGACAGCATATATACATGTCATCTCTGATTAATACCTATGGGTCAGAACATGGAGAAATAAAATGACCACATTATCATCAGAACACACTTAAGTGTGTAAATTCTTATTCTCAATTGTTCGACTCTGCACCTTACGCCAAGACATTCTTTTGCTTTCTTACAAAATACATGCATGTCACACAGATTGTATCTGATATGTACATAAACAGAACAATAATGAGGACAGATATGAAAATATTTGACTGAAGATATAAGCTAGGAGACTGAAGTGGCAATAAGGAAAATACAGAATGGTGCTTTGAGATTCCTTTGCATGTGCAATCGGTGCTACCCTGACCAGAGTTGGGATGGGGTGAGAGCACGGGCCCTAACGAGCTCGTTATCACAACAACCCAAGGTGTGACATCATTCAACAGCCAGCACCGTCAATTGCAATGACAAATGGTTCAAGTATGTCCTGTGTTTGGGTAACAAAAGCCACTCTCTGTTATTTTACCAATGTCTGGGTGTGAGAGCACACACCTGCCTATATATGAGAATCAACAGAGAGTACACAGTATCTTCTTAGCCATTCATAGTTTTTAGCCCTACCTTGGCATTTATTTTTGGTGGGGGTGTGTGCAATTTAAGCACAATGGACATGCATAAGGGTTGCAAAGTGGGGGTTTTCCTCAAATTTAGAGGAACCTACGGGGTACATTTTTACAAAGTCTGTCGTAGATTTTACAAAGAATAATGGGGAGCAAGTCTTGAAAATTTGTAATGGAGTCAATTGAAGATGAGTGATTTTTAATAGCCGATGCTTGGTATAGTATGAGTATTTACTAGTTTGAGTTGTTACATTTAGTTTTATACTGAAGGAACATATAATGCTGCATGTCTTTAGCTTTGTGAAACGCTTGTTTGTACAAGAACAAGCCCAATTGAATCAGTCAGTGAAGGCATTAGCCACAAGCACAGGCAGTTCCCCATAGCCTACCACACACATCCAAGCCAGGTTCATGTGAATAACCCACTAATACCAGGGATAAGCAAATATACAGTAAAATTCATGTATTAGGCTACAAAATATTGATATACAGATCCTTTCCAAAAAATTTGAATATCATGGAAAAGTTGTTTTTTTTTCCATAATTCCATTCAAAAAGTGAAACTTTCATAGATTATAGATTCATTACACACAAAGTGAAATATTTCTAGCCTTTATTTGTTTCATTTTTCATAATTTTGGCTTACAGCTCCAGAAAACCCCCAAAACAGTATTTCAAGAAATTAGAATAGTGTGTCGAAAATCAGCATTTACTTCAGTTATTTCAGAGAATGAATGTTTTAGACTGAGTGTCACACTATCATCTAATTTACTTAAAACACCTGCAAAGTTTATCTCAGTTTGGTTCAGTATGGGAAGACTGCAGACTTGACAATTGGCCAGAAGACCATCATTGACACCCTCCAGAAGATGGGTAAGCCACAAAAGGTCATCGCTAAGGAGGCTGGCTGTTCACAGAGTGCAGTGTCCAAGCATATCAACAGAAAGTTTAGTGAAAGGAAAAAATGTGGCGGGAGAAGGTGCACAAGCAAAAGAGATGACCGTAGGCTTCAGCGGATTGTCAAGCAAAGACGATTCCAAAATTTGGCGGAGATGCAGAGGGAGTGGACTGAGGCTGGAGTCAGTGCTTCAAAAACCACCACGTACAGACGTATCCAGGACATGGGCTACAACTGTCGGATTCCTCGAGTCAAGCCACTCCACTCATTCTCTGAAATAACTGAGAAGTAAATGCTGATTTTCGACACTCTAATTTCTTGAAATACTGTTTTGGGGGTTTTCTGGAGCTGTAAGCCAAAATTATGAAAAATGAAACAAATAAAGGCTAGAAATATTTCGCTTTGTGTGTAATGAATCTATAATCTATGAAAATTTCACTTTTTGAATGGAATTATGGAGAAAAAAAAAAACTTTTCCATGATATTCAAATTTTTTGGAAAGGATCTGTAAACTACAAACAAAATGGCCGAGGTGCAGACTGCCTTGCAGGTGGCAGAGGGATAAACTTTATTTAAAAAATTGGAGAGTAACCCATATTAGATTCATTCAAGCAAATAAATATTTCAGATGCATGTGAAATACTGCCCTTCCCTGAATATGTCAAGAGTCTTCTGTGATGATTGACGATTTGCCTCATCCCGCCAGGGTTGGATGGGTTTGAGTTAGCCAAGGTCGCGGTCGCTTGGGTCACCTCTGCGTTAGCTCCTCCTACCGACACAGGTGCCCAGAGCCCAGAGCTGGTGTCAATAAGTGACATGCCTCTCGTCCAATCAGCTCCACTGGTGTAAACCCCTCAGCTGCAATGCTCTTTAAGTGGGTCCAGGTGGCAACACAAGATTGCAACACAGCAATTGGCTAAAATGATACAGGGAAAAAAATTATTGAAAAACGTACTTGGAGTAGTGGAAGTGACAAAACACACAATTTCAATTATCCACAGCAGAATCGATGCTATTGCATAAATCATAATTCTTAGAGCAGAAATGGTGGCCATTCTCAGTATTTAGCAGGTTTTAATCTGGCACATTTTGACAGAAATCAAAACTACAAGTGAGTGCCAGCCTCGAATGTGGCTGAAGGAAAAGAAGCAATCTCCAGTAGCCCTATACGCAAAAACCCTCTTCACAAAAAGCATTTTCTTTGACCCTAGTGGGCTGAAACACAGGGAAGAAATCAGGTGCATGAATCACCTACCGCTCCTTCCCCCTCATAGAAAGTGGGGACTGAAACTCACATTTAAACAAATGAAAGACGAAATGACTGCCTTTATTGGGTCATTAAAAACTCACATAGAGCCACACATCAAAAGAGCAGCAGTAAAGGCATTATAAATGATCAAGGGTTAGTGCAGAAAATACTTTTTGGTTCTGTTCATCATTTAAAGGCAAGAATGACAGGCAAGACAAGACTGTGTCTTTGCCTCTAGTTAAAAAAATATAGTTACCTTAAAACGCACAATTTAAATAAATTCAATAAATATATATGAATGCAGAACGGTTGTTAATCATTTGAGCCTGCCTTTTTTCCGTGTGTCCCTAGGAGCCTGCTGCCAGCTCTTTCTCATCTCTCTGCTGATTGGCGGCCCGCTGCTGGGCGGCTGAGTGACGGGTTTCGTTCGTTAGCCCGTGACGGACAGCGCAACAGCTGGGGGAGGTCCCTCTGCTCCGCCCCCTCCTCCTGCCCCCACGCTGGGTTTGGGGCTGGCTCCGCCTCCCTCTCCAGGGGACCCGCTGTGCCAGAGCACCTCGTTAGCCCGTACAAACCCCCCCCCCCCCCCCCTCCACCCACACACAGAAAGAGGAGGTGACAGACGGATGCTAATGGAGAGAGCAGAGCTCCATCCTTCTCCGTCACCAGTCCCACTTTCCTGCCTCAATCTGCTCCACACGTTTGGGCTGCTACCAGCTGCTGCTACCGTCATGTTAAACCATGCTCACACTGGGACACAGAGCACGTGTTGAGTTTCACCTCCATTTAATCAGCAAGTAATCCAAAATAGAGTATTACCCAGCCTGTAAACAGCAGTGTTTTTATTTTACAAAACAAATGGCACATAGGGTTGAGTTCTATTAAAAACATATCATGTTAAAAGAACACTCAATGGACAGACAGACAGACAGACAGAAAGAGACAGATATGGAGTTCTGCAAACAGCCCTTACTGCGTTTTTTTTTTCCCGGACATCCCCAGGCATGGAAGTAAGTTGTTAATATCTGTGTCAGTGTGCACAAAATATAAATAATACATAAATAAAAGATACACACAAACTGATTTACAAGCAGAAAAATTTAATATATACCTCAGTGTTATACAGAATATGAGCAACACGATAAGTGTTTTCACACACAAATGTGTGTACAACAGTGTCAACCTTATTCTAGTAAAGGGGACCTTTGATGAAATACTGTACAACCTGGACAGGTTGACGAGCCTGAAAACGAATTGTTATCGCTTCGTTTTTAATAGCTAGCTACAGACGCATTACATTCTCCATACAGTTGTACAGTATTTAAAAAATCCATGTCTCGTTCGAAAGCACAGGAGGCAATCTATGAGAAGACAATAACCTAACCTTAAGTATTGAGCAATCTGAAGTAGGCGTTTATTGTTTTGTTAACATGGCCTGGCGGCGAATACCTAATTTACTTGTAAGGGATCCGTAACATGACATCTACATTTCAAGCCATTTGTTAAACAAAAGCTACAAGGAAGCCAGGGGCATTTGGCGCTGTGGCAAACACAATGGCAAACAGGGCTGGTGGGGGGCGATGGTTTTCATGAAAATGAGCAACCACACCGACAATGTAGGCCCTAATCTCTTCAGAGGCCGGGAATCAGTTACACAGCAGTTCTTGTTTCTCAATGCTTTTCATTATAACCGGCTTCCCATTCAAACGCACCCCCACCTACAACCCACCCACCCTCCTAATGTGTTGCCAGGGGCTCTTCTCTTACTGGGATCAGATATGAGGTACCCCCCACCCCCCCACCACAACAACAGAAGGGGAGAAATAAGTGGGGCAGGCAAGGGGGGGGGGGGCTAGGCCTCAAAGCATGGGATTAGAGTTAATGTGCCTCCCTAGGTTTATAATCTCTTCAGAGGGAGCTTTGTTTGAGAGCCGGAGGGCGGTGAGATAAGTATCTATTACAGAAACTCCCTCTTACCCGACCCCCCCCACCCCCCCAAGCCAAAATAAAACACAAACCACTTGGCTCTGCTCCCCTCTTGTCCCGATATCTAAAACCAAAAAACAAGTGCTGCCCCTTTTCAGCTAATCTGGAATTAGAGGGCCAGAGCGGTACATAGAGCCAAAGGGGTCCCATATTTACCCCATCTGTGTCCCTCAAACTAAACCAGTCTGGGAAGATCAAAGACGGTTTTGAAAAGAAATGAGATTATTGCCGAGGAGAGCCAGCTTTACCCCCTTTCTTAGGGAGAATGGAGGGGTGTTTGCAAAAGACACCATATGACAGTGTTTAGACCAGAAGATCTGATAAGGTCTAATCTTGTTAGATCACCCCTGGCTGTAAAAAAGGCCCAGTTTATTAATTAATGTCCCCAGAAGCCCAGCTCGAAAAGCTCAACCTGCTGGAGATGGGACGGGGTTCTGTGATGGTCTTACGGCACTGTTTATCTTCTTTAACACATTACTAAGAATGAAATGTAGCGCATGACAAAAGCCCTCGCATAACTGACGCCTCCTCTTCAGAAGCCCCCCTAAAGACAAAAAACATCAAGATTCTCTGGCTCAATGATCCTTTGTCCTTTATTTGCCAAGAACCAAATCATCCACAATCTCGGTACACCTTCAGTCCACCAACGATAAGGTGAGAAAAGAGGAACACCTAAAAAATATTCCATTTAACATAAAAAGCCAATGTGGTTCAATTACAAAACTACAATTTACACATTAAATACAAGTTTGCAAAATAAGCTTTTGCAATGACCTCTTCAGTATTTTGACAGGAGCAAAATGTTTTTGGAAAGACTAAACACTCACAGTGCAAAAAAAATAAACATTGAATTCAAATATACATAATAATAATAATAATAATAAAAGGGATAGCTGCTACGTTATGGGAAGGATGTGCTTTGTCTTATCTGTTCTGTAGTGACTTCGATGACGTTTCTGTATGCACTTATTGTATGTCGCTTTGGATAAAAGCGTCTGCTAAATGACTAATGTAATGTAATGTAATAATATATAAAATCCAGAACTTATAATAAAAATCTGGAATGCCAGTTAGGATTATATTTCTAACTGGAATCAACATGATTAAGGTAAAGTAGATTTGTTATGCTTTTTACTCTCAGCTAGCACCAAACTAGTTTTTACACATATAACGTGTTAGCTAAAAAGCTGACAGCACACAGCTATACATAGTGAAGAAAGAAACATCAGCCTTCTTGTGCATTTGCTTTTATATTCGGGTCCTAAAAATACATTTTAGCAACAATGGCAAGAATAGTGAAAGCAATTAAAATGGTTTAAAAAAAACTAATACTGATGATATCACAACACTGATATCAATAAAAAAATATATTTGATATCATTTGATACCAACTAAATTAGTAACTCATTAACTTATTACCTCCTTCTCCATACATTTCTTATATCACACAGTGCACGTTATGTGAGGAAAGTCTGAAAGCACTCAACAGGAAAAAGGGTTGGCTGGCTTTATCACATCACAGATACATTTAAAGTCACAATACCAGAGATCATGCTAAATAAATCACTAATGTATACAATACATATATACAATATTCTAATAATCACAATCTTTGGTTGCATGTCTAAGATTCCCATAATGTCTTGCTTTTGGTTGATAAAATTCCTTCTTCAAATCAAGCTTATGATCGGTTTATGTACGTCATTATCAAAGTGATACGGTTACCTTCCCGTAAAAGAGCTATTGCATTGGCTCTTGATCAAGGCTCTAGAATCAGCGCCATGACTTTTCAATGACATTTAAAGGAGAAATGTATGATGTATGAGGTTCTTTTGGAGCAACAGACAGGGCTACCTTAAACTGGAGCTACATTTGCAAGGCGGAATTACCTTTTGAGGCACATTACTTTAAAAACATTTTCTGCCTACAGTGAATAAAAGCTTTCGGTAGTGAAATTAATATACACTTTCCATGACTTTCCAGGATATAGATATAGTTTAATGATTTTCAAGGGCTGTAGGGAACCCTGCTGTACTGAAGTCATGTATGTACAGTAGCTACTTTTTTTTTTTTTTTTTTTACAGTACAGTAACTCCCTGGTGAAAAACCTTAAGCCTAACACTTTCGGGAAGTATCAGTCAATGGAAATGATGTATTTTCAACTGAAAAAAGGTTGCACACCTATAGAATTTTGTTATGTCGCAGACACTGTCATACTTTGTCACGCACTGTGATTGGGCAGTTTACCAGAGCCCTGGAAGAGGGCTTTGATGTAAACAAATGGACAGGAGTTTTGTGTCTCGTTACCGTAGAGACAACAGAACCCTCCCCGCCGCCGAAGTATAAATGCGAAACGTCGAAAGGGTTGTGGAACGAAGTATAAATTAGGCTTTAAAGTGACCACGGGGACCCGGCCTCAGGAGTTTGGTCGCCCCCGCTGTACTGGTCACATGTTCCGCAAATAACCAAATCTACCAGGAGAAGGGTGATAAGGTTGGGAGAGTGATAACGGAATCCCTGTACCCGCCCGGCCCCGTGTCTTATTGTCACCAGCCTGGCACCGCCCTGTGTGTGTGTGTATGCGCGTGTGTGTGTTTGGTTACGTGTGCGCGCGCGCAACTGTGTGAGGCTGTTATTAGCCTTCTGCTGCCCCAGATATGTGCATGTGCATTTGAGCGCGTTATCAGACTTAGCGGGAGAACTTCCGGGGCCTGAAGGCGGGCAGGGCCAGCTGATGGGGCGTGGCCCTCTCCTCGCCCCCCGGACCCAGGTCCTCCACCGAGCCCCACTTTTTTCGGGAGCCACTGGAACTTTTGTGGTGAAAGAGGGCCGCCAGCTTCCTGTTCCTCCGCTCGGTGTTCTGTGCCACCTGGAACTCTGGGGAGAACACAACAACTGTTATCACCCTGTGCACAACAAAAACTAACAGTTAACAACTATTAGATATAGCAGCCACACCATATTTAAAATGGACAAAGCTACACCTGCTAAACTATGACCAATCCATGCAAAGGCAAAGCATGGTCTGATTCTTTAGGAGCATACAGACATAAAATGTTACATTTACATCTATTATTTGGAGACAAAAGTGTTTCCTTTACCGATAATGTTTAGCTCATCATAAAACTTTTAAATAGTCTTTTCGCTCTATAGTATTTATCCTACTACTGTATATAATTCTCAAACTCAAAATTACTTACAACACACATTTTAGTCTGTTTAATCTTTGAGTGATATAAGGTATTTGGATATTTTGTGCATCTCATTACAGACAGGACAGAGAGGGTGGTAGGGAGGTCACTCCAAGAGTCAAACCCAATTTTAAGCAGTTGTGGGGGACGACACAGGGAGGCCGGATTCACCAGGATCCAATATAAGGAACAGTCATCTTTAGAAATACGTTTAATCATTTGCAGATTAATGCTGAGAGCTTATCTGGGGAACAAATGTCTTTCGCACTGCACTCTTGACTTCTGAATTTTGAACCCATTTTACTGGCCATATGGTGTACACATATAATTGGTTTACGACCTGTCTGACATGTATGGCGCAAAGAGGATTCATTTTCATTCCCAAGATCACTTGGGGAATGTATTTTCGTTGTTTGAAGGGGAAATGGCTGACAAAAGTTTCAACTGTTGTTAACTGATATATTTTGGTTTCCTCACAGAAGATCAGCATTACTGTGAAAAGGATTTCTCTCAAGTTTAATGTCTTGTAAGTTTATGTATATGACTCTCCTCTTCTTTCTTTATAAAGAACTGAATATTGGAAAACCTTAAATAAATAAAAAATTAAAGTAAGTTCTCAAAAGCAAATGTGTGCAAACATGCATTTTTGTGATTTACCCACAAACACAAAGAAATGAACTTTGTGGTACGAGCATTAGCTTTTCTCTTCACAAATGCATTCTACTTATTGCAAACCCTAATTCCAAAAAAGTTGGAACAGAGTATGTAAAATGCAAATAAAAGCAGAAGCAGCAATTTGTAAATTCTCTTTTAAATATATTTAATTGAAAACAGTACAAAGAAAAGATATTGAATGTTTTACCTTATAAACTTTATAGATTTTTGTAAATATATGCTAATTCTGAATTTGATGCCTGCAACACGTTCCAAAAAAGTTGGGACAGGGGTAACATAAGACTGGGAAGGTTATGGAATGTTCAATAAACACCTATTTGGAACATTTCACAGGTAAACAGGTGACTAGGTAACAGGTGATGCTATCATGACTGGGTATAAAAGGAGCATCTACAAAGGCTCGGTCGAGGTTCGCTACTTTGTGAAAAACTGCGTGAGCGAATAGTCCAACAGTTTAAGAACAACATTTCTCAATGCACGATTGCAAGGAATTTAGGGATTACACCATCTACAGTCCATAATATCATTAAAAGATTCAGAGAATCTGGAGAAATCTCCGTGCATAAAGGGCAAGGCCATGACCTTCGATCCCTAATACGGCGCTGTATTAAAAACCAACATGCTTCTGTAATGAATATAACCACATGGCCTCGGGAATACTTCGGAAAACCGTTGTCAGTAAACACAGTTCGTCAATGCATCTACAAATGCAAGTTAAGACTCTACTACACAAAGCGTAAGCCATACAGTATATCAACAACATCCAGAAATGCTGCCGACTCCTCTGGGCTCGAGGTGATCTGAGATGGACTGACGCAAAGTGGAAACGTGTGCTGTGGTCTGAGTTTTTTGGAAATAATGGACGTCGTGTTCTCCGTGCCAAAGAGGAAAAGGACCATCCTGATTGTTACCAACACAAGGTTCAAAAATCTGTGTCTGTCATGATATGGTGGTGTGCTAGTGCCCATGGCATGGTAACTTGCACATCTGTGAAGGCACCATTTACGCTGAAGAGTACATTTGCATTTTGGAGCAACATATGCTGCCATCTAGACAACATCTTTTTCAGGGACGTCCCTGCTTATTTCAGCAAGACAATGCCAAGCCACATTCTGCATGTGTTACAACAGCGTGGCTTCGTAGTCAGAGAGTGTGGGTGCTAGACTGGCCTGCCTGCAGTCCAGACCTGTCTCCCACTGAAAACGTGTGGCTCATTATAAAGCGCAAAATACGACAATGGAGACCCCGGACTGTTGAGCAGCTGAAGTCTTATATCAAGTAAGAATTGGAAAAAATTCCACTTTCAAAACTGCAACAATTAGTGTCCTCAGTTCCCAAAAGATTACTGAGTGATGTAACACAGTGGTAAACATGCCCCTGTCCCAACTTTTTGGGACGTGTTGCAGGCATCAAATTTAGAATGAGCTTATATTTACAACAAAAAAAAAAGTTAATTAGAATCATTAAAATCTTATCTTTATACTGTTTTCAATTGAATACAGGTCAAAAAGGATTTGCAAATTATTGCTTTCTGTTTTTATTTACATTTTATACACCGTCCTAACTTTTTTGGAATTGGGGTTTGTAATTATTTGTAACTATTTGTAAAGAATGCGTGTGTACACTCACATTTAAATGTCTTTCAAAAGTTAAGGGAAAATGTTGATTGAATCCAGGCCATACTACTTTGCCCTAAAGTTAAATAGCCATCTTAATGAGAGTATTAATGCTGGGAATCGGCATCAGTGGAAAAACTTTACAGACATTTATCCTTACAGATAACACAACCAGCGGAACTCACCTATTTCGGGGTACTCTCCAGGCTCATCCTTAGTGTTGAGGTACTGGCGGGCTAAGTGTCCACTGTAATCCCGCACATTCTCTTTCGCACCTAAGGACACAGATAGTGGACATGCTGACAAACAATCGGCCAGCCTTTGTGCGTGCTGGGAATAACTTCCTCCCGACTCCGCCCACGTGTCTAACAAAAGGTAGCAAAGGTAAGCCGCTTCGGAAGTTTGTCTGCGAAATGTGAAGGGCGGGATGTAATCGTTTTACCGTAGGTCCCGATTAGCAGGTCGATGATGTGGCGATGACCGTGCAGGGCAGCGATGTGAAGGGGAGTGTAACCCTACAGAACAACAGTCAATAAGAACACGCATTTATGGTGGGCCACAGTCAACACTGTCACAGTTCAGATTTGATAACAGACTGTTGTGCCCAAACACACACTCGAACAGCGTCTATACAGGATGAGCCACCCAGCTAAACCACCTGAAATTTAGATGTTGTGGTGTGTGGACTCTACTAAAAGCATAGATTTGAGATATCAAGCCTTAGATAAAACTATTAATTTCATCGTCTTGATATGTATTGTGCCCCAATGAAGATTTCATTCTAAAAACTGAAACATCAGATTTCAGTACTTACACAGCTGAGCTGCATAATTACATGTTTGGCCAGAAATGAACTAAATACATCATAGTATTCAATATAAAGTGACTGCCATTACACCCAGGGATTAAAGAATTGAACTGTTTGCACAAGTTGCAAGGTAACACAAGATACATGAGAGAACGGAGGACAGCAATTTGAATTTTTTTTATTAGCACTCAACCTGATGTGTTTGCAAGATGGAACTCCTACATTCACACACATCAGCTTGATGGCTAATAAGAAAACATCTTCAAGGGAGCTGTGTGCTGATGACAATCCTGGAATATTAGCTGAAGATTTTTAATACTTACACCCTAGTGTACCACCACCCATCCAAGCAGGAAAAGGAAAACAAAAGAATATAAATGAACAGTGGAGAGGGGCGGACAGGGTTTACAGAAACAACACATGAATCCAAGTGTAATTGACTGGAAAATTATTGGGAAAGAAATGGAACCAAGTTTGTCCATAGAGTACATCTCATTAAGAACATGGTTATGGGAACGCGGCCCGCAGCATATTCCACTGTTTGTGTTCTTAGCCGACGCACAATCACGGGTGAGTTACGTTGAGCGTGTTTACATCTTATGTGCATGTTGTCATTGATTTATACAGCTGGACCCTTATCAGATTATTTGAGGTGAAGAACATTGATTAGTGCTTGAATGACAGTCAGTCACCGTCAACTGTAAACCACAGATCAATTTCACTACTCTCGTAACTGTACACCACTGGAATATACTGCAATATACGTTGAGACGTTAAACCGAGGTCCTGAATCACTATGGTCATTAAAGATCCCATGACACTTATTGCAAAGTGTAGGGGTTTCCCCGGTGTCCTGGCTATACTCCCAGCCCAGGCTCTTTCAATCTGCCACCTAATCATTGTGCAAAATGGCTGCCGTTGCATCACTCAGGTGGGTGCTACACATTGGTGGTGGTTGAGGCGAGTTTCCTCCTCATCATTGTAGAGCGCTTTGAGTGTTGAGAAAGGTGCTATATAAATGGCAGGCATTATTAAATATGTGGACTTTTTTTGAAAACATAACAATAAATTCTTATTACTCTGAAATCAACAACACCGTGTTGCAATATATTCATAATGTATTTTAATTAAGTATTTGTTTTATTACACGCCATCTTCATAAACCTATACATTTAATCCTTTAAGGAATAAAATGGGACAATGTTTCATACTCACATGCTTCAGGGTAGAAGTAGCAACCCCCCAAAAAAAAAAACATAAAAAGGAAAAATTTATTTCATGTTAACATAAAAAGTTGTACATTTTCTGAAACAAAGATGCTTTTTGTTTATGATTATGTGGCACCTGGCATGACATAAAATGCACGAGCAGTGTTCCAAATAGACGGCCAACAAAAAACAACTGCTAAAGCTACTAGCGCTTAGCATGGTATGCAGCTACGCGTTTCGACAGATGTTGACACACTGAACAAGTAAAAACAGCTGCAGCCATTGCTTGTTTGCTGGCTGTCTGTTTGGAGCGGCATCTTTGTTAAGCATCTTTGTTTCCAAGCTTCTCAAATGTGAAAATAATTGAACTGATTTCTCATATGGTCTGCACGTTTCATCAGAACATCTCGAAGATGAGACAGAAAGAGAATCGACACGTCTCTGTGATTCATCATAATTTTCATGGATACAGGACAGTGTTCCGGCCTAAGTGGATCTTTCTGCAGACGGTGTACCAAATCCAGCTCAAATAAGTACTTTTAACTATTCAGATGTGAGTAGAAAACACTCAGGTAGATCCATTAGCTTTTTAAACAGTATTTTTCAAGAAGACATTAAAGTTTTGCAAAGTGTTAATGTCTTTCTTCAAAATTGAAAACTCTTTTGAAACACATTTTGTTCCTGCACACTCTACAGTGTTTGGATGTGAATGAGCTGTCTGTTCACGCTGCCTCTCCGTTACTCACAGCCTTGATGTTGACGTCAGCCCCAGCGTTGGCCATCATGGCCGCCATGTCACCTTTGCCATGCTTGGCGGCCCAGTGCAGGGCGGTCTGCACCCAATGAGAAAAGAGGGAAGATGTTGAATGCCGAGCAACCGACGGACCAATCCCAAGGCAAACACTGGGAGCAGACAGTGAAATGCTGGCCCACAGTTATTACTCAGTTAAGAAAAACACGAGCCTCCAGAAGAAAATAACCATTAGGAGCTGGACTCTGTGACGTGCCACCTGTGGGTGGTGCCCCCCCACACCCTCCCCCACCTCAGCCATAGGCTGCCATTGGCCGGCTGACAGGGAGGCCCAGCTGTGCGCTAGAGGGAGCTGAGGGACGGCTTCCTGCCATTTAACGCGGGGCTAATTACAAAACAACAAACCACTGTGTCCCTGGCAGGGGGGCTGGGCCGCTGTCAGCCACCATAAGATTGATGATGTTGGTGTGACCCGCAGCTGGGAGGCCCCGCCCTGCAACTGCCTGCCGTCAGACCCTGTCAGACAGGCAGGGACCCGCGTACATGCTCACACATATACTCTTGCACACATGAAAAACACACTCAAACACTGCACTCACATACACACAATTACATAGACAATCGCACACTCACACACATACATAGAGGCACATACACACTCTCATATGTGTAATACGCACATATACTCACACATCACGCACATGCGCATGCTGTACATACACATACACACAAACACACACACACACACACCCACACGTTTACATCATATGCAGGATATGCTGTACATACACACACTAACACACTAACACTAACACGCACAGACACAGGTATTATTGTTCCTGTCGTCTACAGACTGACCATTCAACTGCAAACAGCTTCAGGGTATAACTCTGTTTGAGAGTAAAGGTTTTGTCTCCTACGGATGAATCAAACTGAAAGAAAAGTGTTGGTAATCTTACATTTAAATGTTTGGTAACAGAATGAAAGCACTCAGAATGATGGCCTATTATGCTCTACTTGTTAAAAGAGGGTTTGCTAAAGACAAAAAAAAAAGACGGTGTGGGTAATCGCGTTATTACAGAACAATTAACTCAATTAACACATGCATCTTAGCGCTTGGACAAGCCAACGGGAGGGTCTTTCTCTAGATGTCCTGCTGGACACTGACGGCCAGAGGGTGTGATGGATCACGTCTGGCTGTGGTATTTGCATGCCTTTTGTCTGCGCTTGTCACACGCTCAGACAGATGGATTGGACGGCCGGCCGTTTGATTGGCAGCGTGACGGAACTCCCGCTAGCCGAGGCTGACGGACGAGGCCGAACAGGATGCGGCATCTCCTGTCGCCGGGGGCAGCAGGCGGGGCGTCCCTCACGGGCGCGTCCCGGGCCGAGCCGCCAAGCTCACTCCATCATGAGCTGACAAAACCCGCTTCCTCTAAAGGCTGGTTCAGATCAAAAAGCCATCAGACGACGAGACGAGACCCTTTTCAGAAGGCTTTCAGGAGAAATTTCATTCAGTGCGGACGACTGGATTTTTGAACGTTTGTTGACAGCTGCTGTCTTCCTTGAGAGTTAAAAGACAAGACGGATCAACGCAACTCAAAATTCATTGCTATGGAAATATTGTCATTTAACTTGTAATTTTTTTTGATGTGAACTGTGCCATCTACTCGGTAACATTCTTTTTACTCCTGACATTTTTCTTCTGAAAACTACTCATTCTTGTCTCGTCTGCTGAACTGGGCTCAGCTAATCTGAATAACGGAAAAGACTGAAGCTAGCCTGACAAACAAAAATACCAAAATACCTGTTTTACTAAGACCTTTAGCATGTGCAAAATCTTTTAGCACATGCAAAATGAATAACACAACCAAATGATTGGTGCAAAACAAATACCATGATCAATCGTTGGTCATGTTATTGGGTTTGCGTGTGCTAAAAGGTTTTTCACATGCTAAAGGTATTAGTAAATCAGACCCCACGTGTCCAAATCTTAACAAGGACAGTGTAGGAGAGAGTACTGCTCCAAAGCTATACTTACAAACTGCATGTAGGCAATAGTCCGAGCCCAGTTGAGGAGGAGGCAGGGGGAATAGGGATCCAGTACCACAAAAAAGGGGAAAAAAATAAATTCAGATCAAAGAGACAAGCCCTCTTGACCACTTACCACCACATTTCAACCAGATAGACAAATAGTGACCAATTAAAAATAATACACACGTTGCTAAGGAACCCGAAACACTTAAGAGAGAGAATGTTTACTCTACATTTGTAATTATGGCCCTGTTTTTTAATGGCGTACCCCACCAGAGAGCAGCAATGATTTCCCCCAAAAAGGTTCCATGGTTGTGAAGGAAAAGGAGAGTAATGTTCAAAATGTACTGGCACTATTTCAGATTCCAGAAAATGACTTAATGGATTTGAATGAGTTACAAAATATTATTATTACAATGTTAAAATTATTTAAATAAAATGATCACTTACAAATGAATGAGGTATCACACACCCATGTGGATATGTGATACACTGGAAGTATATTAAAATACAATATATTAATCAAATATATTGTCCCACATATATGAGCAAATATACAAATTATTTGAGCTCTCAGATTTGCAATATACAGTATATTGTATATATGTATGTTGCTGCAAAATATACTTATTATTATATTTACAATATATCAACAATATATTTCACTCTATTGCTTTTCCATAATGGGTGCTTCATTCTGGCCTGTGCATGTTTGCACTTTAGGGTGCTTCCCAAAACCCCCGAACAAGGATCATGGTCACCGGTAAAATATGTGTCCCCTCACAATTGGCCAACCCGCGGACCCAGATGGCCAGCAACCACCCCTATGGCAACGAAACTCTTCTTAACCCCTCGTCGACCAGGGCTGCCCGACACAACGTGTGTGAATCTCGCTTCGACGACTCCACGGGAACGGACCCCTTCTGCCCTGGGGGATTCTGGGAGCGCATGACATCAACGTGAAGGCATTCCCCGAGCGGGCAGTACATCAAAGGGATGCAAGGAGGATCCCGCACCTTCCAGGGGGACGAGGCGGCCATTGTCCCCCCCCAACACACCCCAATTCATCCAGCCCTCTTCTATTACTTCCAGATTATCTTTAAGTGGCCCCAGTCTTAAGAGCCGCCCTCTAATCCCCATACACTTCAATGGCCGCCATGTATCTTGTCTGAGTGGAGATGACAGAGGCTTAGGTGATCTTAGAAGGTGGTCCCGGAGAGGACAGTGTGAGAACCGATACACGGGGAGGAACGACAAACAGCGCTGCAATCTCTTAAGCGCACCAAGCGAGGGGGTAAGAGGATAAAGGAACTGAGTGGGGGTGGGGGGGCACAGGGGCTAAAACCTAACTTTCACAATCCTTTGACAAGTAGACCTTTGAAATACACTACTCACAAAAAGTTAGGGATATTTGGCTTTCGGGTGAAATTTATGGAAAATGTAAGTTCACGCTACAGTGATATTATACGTATCATGAAAGTAGGGCATTTAAGTAGAAGCATGCAATGGTGATTTCCTCATCTCAAACAATTTATTGAAACAAAAGCCAACAACAGTGGTGGGTATACCACAACAAAAATGTCAATGTCTCAATAACTTGTCATGTGCCCTTGAGCATCAATTACAGCTTGACAACGACGTCTCATGCTGTTCACAAGTCGACTTATTGTCTGCTGAGGCATGGCATCCCACTCTTCTTGAAGGGCGGCCCTCAGGTCATTGAGGTTCTGGGGTACAGAGTTACGAGCCTCTACACGGTGAGTCAGCTGATCCCATAGGTTTTCTATGGGATTCAGGTCTGGAGAAAGTGCAGGCCACTCCATTTGAGGTACCCCAGTCTCCAGCAGCCTTTCCCTAATGATGCGACCTCGATGAGCTGGAGCATTGTCGTCCATGAAGATGAAATTAGGCCTGTGTTGTTCATGCAGGGGCACAATGACTGGATTAATGATGTTATTCAGGTAGTATGGGCTTGTCACTGTACCATTCACAAAGTGTAGGGCAGTTCTGTATTGACTAGACACACCTGCCCACACTGTAACACCGCCACCACCAAAGGGTCGTCTGGTGACAACAGTGGCTGATGCATAGCGCTCTCCTTGACGTCTCCAACATCGTTGGCGGCCATCATTCTGCTCAACGTGAATCAGAGAACAGCACTGAGGCCCACTGGTCCCATGTCCAGTGTAAATGCTCCCTGGCCCATGCAAGACGATGACGCCTGTGCCTGGTGGTGTGGTCAGGTACCCTTGCAGGTCATCTAGCACGCAGACCACGCTGATGTAAACGGTTTCGAATGGTCTGACGTGACACTTGGGTGCCTCTCACCTCCCTTAAATGTGCCTGGAGTTGAGTGGCATTCATCATCCGGTTCCGCAGGGCACTGTTCACAATGAAGCGGTCATCAGTGTGGGATGTGGCCAAAGGACGTCCACTTCTATGCCTTTCTGTGACTCTTCCAGTCTCTCTGTATCTCTGTTGCAACCTGCTGATGACACTCTGTGACACTCTAAGCTCAGTGGCCACTTCCCTCTGAGAACATCCTGTTTGAAGCCTCGCAATGGCGAGGTACTGTTGATCAATTGTTAGGTGTCGTCTTGGTCTCATGATGTCAAAATGTGAACAGCATGATGAAGAGGACTGTTTAAATACCAATTCTAATTGAACCAGGAAATTTATTGGTCGATTCATGGATCAAACACCTGTTGTGAATTTTGCCGTTCAGCTCCTTGTTAGAGAACAGCAAGTTGTGCAAAAAGTACTGAAACATTGAATAGTTGGACATGTGCATTCAAAAGTTTAGAGAAGGTCAAATTAATTTCACCTGTAAAGGTTATAGTGCATTTTAGGTTCATCCTGAAATTTCACCCGAAAGCCGAATATCCCTAACTTTTTGTGAGTAGTGTATATCATCCAGATCCAAATGTGGTCTTTAAACTGTGCTCTTTTTTTGGGGGGGGGGAGGGCGCGATCTTTACTTTACCTCTTCTAAACTCACTGCAATCTGTCGGCGCATTGACGTCCAGCACACCGCGCTATGTTCTAGCCTGGGAAACCCCAAATAGCCTTCAAATATCATCAGTAACATCTGAGACCCCGTAGATGATGTCCCAGAAGGACGTGCCAACTTATTTCGGACCACGTTTAGCTTGTTACACAAGGATTCTCCGTCTGAGGGGGAAACAACCAATGTCATAAGAACTTCCAGAGTGAACGATGCTGCCGGCTGCCCTTTTATAGCTATTAAAGAAGAAGTGGCCCTACCAACAACAGCGCTGTTTATCCAGTGGACTTCAGATGGGAAAATACTACCCATTTTTTTTCTGGATTTGAAAAATTGCTCTAAAACATTAGCGGAAACTTTCTTAAATTTCCTTGAATTGAATTTCAGTAAATTTCCTGAATTGACTGAATTGAAATGGAAAACCAGCAGGGTCTTGCTGGTTTTCAGAGCCATCTAACAAGGTGAGGTGTGTTCGGTGTGTAATCAACTGGTTTAATTGAGTTTTTAAATGCCATTAGCACACCCTGGCAGGTCCAGGAACCAGGCTCAGCTAAAATTTGGCTAAAATTAATCGTTCACCAAACCACACATATATAAAATTATAATGGAGTTTGACTGTTGACATACCTACAGTTTAACAGCAAACTTGCTTTTTTAGGAATTTGCGACCATGGTTATGGTTACTAGCAGGCAGTGTAGTATGAGCAGTCTTGCCCAGATATTATGGGTGGTGTAATGCAGGTAGAGGTAACGTGGATGTCACTTACCCCCTGGAATGTGGCCACAGTCAGAACACCAGAATAGAAAGAAAAAAAGGAATTGTCTATTAGCTTCATTCTGGATGGGACTCAACCATCATGTACCCTTTGACTGACAATAAAATGCAAGCATTGCATTTTAATAATCACTAAACTTGACAAACTGTTTGTGAAGAAAAAAAATATTCTTGGTTTTAATTGTTAGTCAGAGTTAAGGACAAATATTGATTTAATGTGTATACTAACCCCTTATCAACATGTTAAACTGGAAATCCTTCCCATTTTTTATTTAAATGGAATTGTAAAAACACATATACATGTACAGACACACACGTGCAAAAAACATGCACACCTACACACTTGTATATGTACACACTCGCATACACAGACATGCATGCATAAACTGTGTCCACATGCACATGCATACGTAAATGCACACACGCACACTCACTTAACAATAATTCATGTAGAATTTTGCAATGTAAGCAGATAAAAGGTGTACTTACTGAAGTAAAGTCCTGTTTTAACATACAAGGAACAATGATAAAAATATTAGGATTCAATCACAAAATAAACAAGTGTAAACATGGAAGGGAAATAATTATAGCACAGCACTAGCCTAATAACATTGTAAAATGCCGTGTTTATTTGCGGAAATATCCTTATCCCGTAGTAGGATCTGACAATACATTTAATACCTGGGAGATTACAATGTTTACATCATCGCATTTCCAACAGTTTCATTTGAGCCGTAAATGAAGTCTCGCAGTCTCAGGCTGCAACGGCAGTCTATGGCACACTTTCATCCAATCAGAGTGTAGCAAGAGCTCTGTGCTGTTCCTTGTAACAGGAGACAGGTTCTGTATGGCAGCAACCCTGTGCTCTACTGGACGTTTGTGTGTGTTTGTAGGGTACCTTCTTGTAGGCGAGCGAGGGCTCCTGTTTGAGTAGCTGTGAAAGGTGTGCTAGCCGGCCACAGGCTGCAGAGTGCATCCACTCCTTCTCCAGAGGGTCCAACTGAAAGAAACAGCACACACTTTTTACACCCATACACACACACACACACACACAAACACTGACAAGCAACTCCGTCATGCTGAACCACAGCTCAGGTGTCAACTCCGTGTTCATGCCTGTCCACGTGTCACACACAAACATGACCAGAACAGGACCCGGTCAGAGTGGAGGAATGTCACTCACAGCCACAGAGTTGGATCCAATGCTGCCCGTCCCCTCCTCCTCCTGGTCCAGGTCCTGCTCCAATTCTGACTGCAAGAGAGCACAACACACACTCAGCTCCTCTGAGAGTCACCGTTCGTGATACCATTCGATTCACTGTCTGACGCATTAACACCCCCACAACCCGCAGCATCAGGACAGCACATCAGCAACCCTGTAAATCACATGACTTTACAGAAACCCTGTAAAATACATCACTTTGCAACAGCCCTGAAAAATACATCACATTACAGCAGGACTGTAAAATATATCTCAACAAAAAACATTTTCAATGTGCAAAAATGCCTGTTAAAAGTATTGATATCAAAATGAGGCCAAGTTACAACAAACAATTTCTTAGTTTGCACAAATTAAACAAGCTCTATTCCAACGCAATGCTACCCAATGTTTCCTAAATTATTTCATGGAACTTGGCCCTGCCATCTGAAGAGAATGTGGTGATTCAAACTTTATGTGTCACGTGAAAGTGTCAAATTAATAATTTATAGCGGAAATAATGTGCAATTCAGCTGGTACACTTTACAAATGACTAAATAATATGTTTGAACAATTGTCTGCATCCAGTGCTTTGGGTACACTATTGACATTTTTGTTCACAGATAAGATTTTTTATTGTTTTAGATTTTTTTTTTAAATCATACCATTTTACTTATTTGGCTAAACTTTATCTGACCCACAAACATACAGTACATTAATGGGGCAAATATGTCTGGATAGAATTGTAAGATTCAATATTTAGTAGGCATAAATATGTGTAATATTTATCTATATTAGTTTATTCACCCCCCCCCCCCCCTTCTCTTGTGTAAATTATTATATGTTTCTTGGTGTGCATGTCTGTTTGTAAATGTGAAGGATATATGCTGTTAGAAATATATCTCCATGGGGATAATAAAGTACAACCAACCAATTCCAAAAGTTCAGACAGTATGTAAAATGCACATAATGCATAAAAGCAGAAAGCAGTGATTTGTTAATTCTCTTTTACATATATTTAATTGAAAACAGTACAAAGAAAATATATTTAATGTTTTACCTTATCAACATTATTGATTTTTGCAAATATATGCAAATTCTGAATTTGATGCCTGTAACACGTTCCAAAAAAGTTGGGACAGGGGCAAAAAAAAAGACTGGAAAGCTAAAAAAAAATTTAAAAAACACCCATTTGCCATTCCACAGGTAAACAGGTGGTGCTATCATGATTGGGTATAAAAGGATATCAAAAGACTCTTGATATTTTATTTTCAGGTACTCTTAGAAGCGATACTATAACCTCTCTGCATTTGAATGGATCTCTATGAGAATTGGGAGGTGGGACTAGATTAAGCTAGAAATTACACAGGAATAGTATAGAACCCATAGCTGGCTAAATGGCTGTAAGTCATCAAGTGTCTGATGTATCAAATGAGCCTCAAACCATCACTCTGCTGCCAGATATGCAGTAGATATGGACGGATCACATTTTCCTATTGAACTCTATGGAAAAATAAGCCAGGAGAAACAACCCTCCAAGTGATCCATCCATATCTACTGCATATCTGGCAGCAGAGTGATGGTTTGAGGTTTGTTTGATACCTCGGACACTTGATGACTTACAGCCATTTAACCAGCCATGGTTTATATACTATTCCTGTGTAATTTCTAGCTTAATCTAGTCCCACCTCCCAATTCTCATAGAGATCCATTCAAATGCAGAGAGGTTATATCGCTGAAAATAAAATATCAAGAGTCTTTTGATATCCTTTTATACCCAGTCATGATAGCATCACTTGTTTACCTGTGGAACGTTCCGAACAGGTGTTATTTTAACTTCCCAGTCTTTTTTTTGGCCCTGTCCCAACTTTTTTGGAACGTGTTGCAGGCATCCAATTCTGAAATAGCGTTCAGAGATTTACAAAAATCTATAAAGTTGATAAGGTAAAACATTAAATATCTTTTCTTTGTACTGTTTTCAATTAAATATATGTAAAAGAGAATTTACAAATCACTGTTTTCTGCCTTTATGTGCATTTTACATACTGTCCCAACTTTTTTGGAATTGGGGTTGTATTATATCTATCTATCTACAAAGTTGCAATTTAAAACTTGTACATTTTGTATTTGACAACCAAGTAAAACTTAACAATCAAGTATAAACATATCCTTTTCCTTAGCTGTTTACAACATTCATTTAAATTATGTTTTCTTCCAAGAGGCAATTTTTGTTATTTGACACTTTGATGTGACATACACTGCCTGGCCAACACGGTAATATTCTTGTTTGAATTTTAGGAGCTTGCTCTTTCTGTTCCTGTGCATACGTCATCACATTTGAATACTTGGCGGGGATGTCGCACCCGAAGGCACCAGTGGAAAATACACTGCCTGGCCAAAAAAAAAGTCACACACTCTAATATTTCGTTGGACCGCCTTTAGCTTTGATTACGGCGCGCATTCGTGGTGGAATTGTTTCAACAACCTCATCGAATGTCACAACATTTATTTCCATCCAGAGTTGCATTCATTTTTGGCTGAGATCTTGTATTGACGACGGGAGAGTCGACCCACTCCGTAAAGTCTTCTCCAGCACATCCCAAAGACTTGCAATGGGGTTAAGGTCAGGACTCTGGTGGCCAATTCATGTGTGAAAATGATTCCTCATGCTCCCTGAACCACTCTTTCACAATTTGAGCCCGATGAATCTTGGCATTGTCGTCCTGGAATATGCCCATTGATGGGATAACCTGGTCATTCAGTACATTCAGGTATTCAGCTGACTTCATTTTATTGCTGCATAACATTGCTGAGCCTAGACCTGACCAATTGAAGCAACCCCAGATCATAACACTGCCTCCAGAAGCTTGTACAGTGGGCACTATGCATGATGGGTGCAACGGCAACTTTTTTTTTGGCCAGGCACTGTAAAAAGTTTGAATGAACACATTCTCTTCAGATGGTAAAATGTAAAAACACAAGGCCAAGTTACATTAAATAATTTAGGAAACATCTGGCAGCATTGCTTTGGAATAGAGCTTGTTTCATTTGTGTGAACTAAGATAGCCAATATTGTTTGTTGTAACTTGGACTCATTTTGATTTAGATTTTACTAGTTTTATTATACAGTGCTTTGTATGCGTGAGTAACTTTTTTGTATGTTAAAAACGTTTTTTGTTGAGATATCATTTCTTTTTGTACTGTTTGTGTAAATTTAGAAAATATAAAATAATTAAATCTAGAGAGAGACATGCATAAACAAGGAACTACAAATAAATGAAAGTGTTTGTAATATTTTTAAATGGATGATGGTACGGGTTGTATACATGGTAGACATAGCTCTGGCTTGTATGTCGGTAGATGATATACACATAGCTAACTAAAAACATGGCATTTGCACGGTACCTACAGTAGTCTAGTTAAAGTAATGTTAGTTAACAGCAGAAATGCAGCGGTCATTGTCACATGAGGTCAGAAAGTACAGAAGTTAATGTTTTTTAAGGGCTGTGGTCATTGAAGTTATTTCTGTAGGAAACTCTGAAAAGCGATAAACTCTCAGCGCTGTATGGGGCATGCCCCACCAAGCCGTAACTTAGCGGATGGCATACCTGCCATCCCAATCACTTTACAGCAGGGCTGTCAGAAAGAATTCCACAATTAAATTTTCACAAAAAAATGTTTTATTCAATTGAAAAAAGTAGAGTTCAAACAAAGTGCAAACAAACAGCAGCATGTTGTGTGTGCTTTGAAACCTGGTAAACTGCATCACTTTACAGTGGCCATGTTAATTGTATCACTTGACAGCAACTTTGCAAAACAAAAAAAACAAAAAAACTTTACAACAGTGACCCCGTAGCATATAACTTTACAGAAAGCCTGTTTCTGTAAGTTTCAATCCACTGTCTACACCACTCTCCTGGAAAAAGGAATCACAACTGACTCATAAACAGCACTGAAGCCACTATCAGGATTACTTCACGCGTACACTACAGTACATTAAAGAATTTTCAGAAGCCTTTTTCCACAAAAGGAATTGTGCTTCTCTTCCTTCCACTGTAAAGGTCACAGCCGTGAAGTACATGGAGCCTGCGTTCATCAAGCAGTGCTGGTCTCGGATCAGTTTTCTCCTCTCCAAATGCTGAACTTGTCCATTATGAGAAGGGACATGGATTTATCCTGAACATGTGACCAAGGACACTTTTGACCTGTATTTCAGTCCCTTCAAGGTGTCACTGTAGGCACTCTAATTACACTAATCAACGGTAAGCAGTCAAACACAACAATTATATAATCAAGGACCAGTTGAAGAGGTTGTTGGTCTCTAAATCAGGGGTGTCCAATCTTACATGAAAAGATCCAGTGTTGGTCCATGCAGCATGGTTCTAGCCCAACACTAAACATTAACTCAGCTAATCAAGGCCTTGATTAAACCAGGTGTCATAAAAAACGCCTGCCCCCACACTGGGCCTTCTCAGACCAGTGTGGACACCCCTGTGGTAACTAAATAATTAACTGAGATGATTAAGATACTGTAATTTATTGATTGCTTAACAAGTCCTGTATTGGCCTCTTGGTGTTGGAGGACAAAACTACAGGGTTATAAATGAACTCAAGAAAAACAAACGGCTATAATTATGAGCTAGACAGCTAAACTGATCAGTAGGTCAGTGCTCCTACTCTGAGATGCTTGAGACTCACCCTGGCGGCCGCGGTGTATTACGCTGTTCCCCTGGCTGTGTTTTTATCAGGGCAATCAGCACGGCTCACACTCACTCCATATCGCCAGCCCTTGACAGCTCTCGGTAGTAGAAGCGATAATTGTGCCCAACTACAAGCAATTTTCCAAAAGCGGGGTTCTGTTTACCAAACTGACGAGGTCCCCTCCACTGTTCGCTTCCCCATGAACCCCGCTCAGCTTCAGGAGAGGGCGCCGCGATTAAGAAAACAGGGCCCTGACATCTCGGCGCATTTCAAAGTGCCGTTTACGCTGATTAATGCTCCGCAGAGCGCTCAGCTGCTAATTGTTCTCAGGTCGAGAGAGGCCCGCACTGGAAGCCAGACGAGAAAACACACCCTGGTACTTTCATCTCGATGGTGGTGGCAATCAAACTCGCTCCATCTTACGCTAAAAGTGAAGCGGTATTTACACGGCTAATTCCGCCCAGACACCTTTTTTCTCCCAGAGAAAACGTTGGGAGGGGCCGAAAAAGGGGAGAGTGTGTTTGGAATGAGGACAGAGAGAAGCAAGCCGAGATATACCATTTCAGACGTAAAGAACAGGAACTGCAAAAACTACAGTAAGGCTCCCATTGCAAATTAACCCTTGCATATGACTGATTTTCCAGGGAGGTTAACTGTACAAATCTAACAGCCCAGAAATTCTTAATTTCTTGCGTGAAAACTGTGTATATTTTACATTACACACCAACTGCTTTCACAATCATGGAGCAAATGCAAAACCACCAAGCAGCAAACACATCAACCAGAGGGGAAGTTGTGAAACTGCACCGCGGCGCAGAGTGACAGATGGTCTCTGAATCAGCAGGGACTTTTGGGGAATTCTCTGGGCAGTGATGCCTGTTACAACATGGGCCAGAGGCCCAAAAGAAAGTAAAGCAAGCTGTACTTTCCAAACCTGTGAATGTACAACCAAAGCAGTCAAATTGAACTAGCAAAAAATGTGGAAGATGCAAGTCAAGTGGTGGAAATCAGCCATGGCTTGTGAAATCAGCATTAGCCTTGATTGTGAGGGCAGATAGTATGTAAAGGGAGTATTAAAAATTATAGTATGTACTTCAGCCCAGCTGTTGTAATGAAATACAAAAAAAACCTTACCCAGCTAACTCCAAACAGACTAAACTGAAGAACAAAGAGTTGGAGCACACAGAAACTTTGAGCCCTTTAACACATTTAATAAACAGGCCAAAACAAGCCTGATATTTTGATAGTAATGACACCTCCCTCAGAGGTTATACACACTACATCCAGAGCATTGGACACTTGTTTTTTAACGTGTCAGCTGCATTTGTCCACAACAAATGAACACACACACACAAAAAAAGGAAAATGTAGGCCCAATGGCAAGCAGGCAGCTTGTCTGCGTGTCTCTGTATTAATATCTCTAAAGTCCCTTGCCTTTAAAAGGCTAACTCTTACGAAGGTGTGTGAGCTGAACCAAGGCCGCAAGATGCAATTACTCATTACGACCATCCTGAGAACGCGGGCGGGGTCTGTCCACGGCCGCTCCTCTGGACAGCGGAACCCTTCCGAAATATTTTCCCACAGACACGCATCACGAGATTTCTCCTCCCGAGAGTGTGTCTGACAGCCTGAGAGACTGAAACGCGCAGCAGGAAAGCGGGACAGATCGGTTACATCATGCCACAAACCAATCTGCCATTGGCAAATGTAAACTCGCAAGCATTAAAAAAAACACAGCCTGGACAAGGTTCTAGCAGTTTACATGCAGAATAATTTAGTAATGGTTGTAATCTGCTTATCTACAAAGCACCAGGGCACAAGTACTGAACATGCTATTGACTACGGGACAGTAGGGGCCCAGCGGAACCTTGCTGTAGCTACGTGTCCATCTGGGTAACAGTGAAACAAACACATATTTACCCCCTGAAATCCGAAATGGACACTTAAGATTCTTAATAATCGTACTTTTTCCGCAAAAAAAAAAAAAAAAGTTGTTAGGAATTATTTTTGTGTACTTTCAACTTTTTTTAGTCTGAGCTGGCTTTTGTTGCACAGGATAAAGAAGAGTTTAAAGAAGAGGTGTAAAACTGGGAAGTAACATTGGAAATATAGTTTCTGCTACAACCTTGGAAGGGCAGTGGATGTGGTTCTATTCCTGAAAATGTATGGAAAATGTATGGAAAATGCCTTCTCAATGTCAAATGTTTGCAATGCTCAATCCCTGGGAAACATGGAGGCAAATTTCACTTTAATTTAGTTATAACAAATTGCTATACAAATGCAAGTTCTTTTGATGTGTTGACCCTTTTTCAAGATTCTGTTCAAGCACAGTTGATTTCCATGGTTTCTTTTGTTTTTGTTTTTTTATTAGAGTAGATACTACATACAGCAGTCTGTAAAAATGGCTGAACGGTTATCCTTATCTTAGCTTTAGCACTGAAGAATAAAACCTGTCTTGGCCTTAAAGGAATTTACATACAAACCATCATATTGCAATGCCAAAGCAATAAAAATGCATGCGCTTGCAACCCAGTTTGCTGTTAGTATGCCATCTAGTGGATATGTGTGATAAGATATCCCAAAAGGATAATGGCATCTGGACTGCAGGGCTGTGTCCGAATCAGAGCTCTCTCTACTGCGCCGTCTCCTGCGAAGAGTACACTGGCAGAAGTGTGCTGTTTAATGTGCACTGTTTAGCAGTCCGCGACAAATATCTGACATACTACGTTCCAACCGCACTGTGGAAGTGTCGTAAGCAGGTCAGAAGACGTCCCACCAGTGTTGCCTTGTCTGTGGTTTTACAGCTAAATTGGGATACTTTCAAAGTGCAGTCACGGGTAAAAATGAAAAGTCGCAAAGCACGCACTTATTTTAAAAAGTAAAAACATGATGATTTCTATTTTTAATACGTCGGTTTCGGTTAAAAATAACCTATAATTTGGGCTAGTTTTGAGTTGCCATTTGGCTGGGAAGTCTTACAAGATCTGGCAACCCGGCGCCCCACTCTTGCGCTGCCATGTCACGTGTTGTTTTTGTTGTTTTTGAAGGAAAACGTCAGCGAAGCTGCGGCTCATTTTTTTAAAACGAAGCTTCACGTCATATTCACGTGACCAAAATGTTTGTGTACTTCCTGAAAAGTGTGCTCCCGAATGTACTCAGCGAAACCCCGGAAGTACGTGTGTCATCCGGGTGTTTGAAGTATACTGCAATTTGAAAGATTTTCACGTACTCTACGACTTTCTCGCCCTATCTACTTACCAAGGCTACTCAACAGTGTGGAAGAGTGCCGATTCGGACATAGCCCTGGTTTACAGGTGGTTATATTTGGCACACAAATTAGCTTGCTGTGGTCAAACACGGCACACAGGGAGGTGCATATTTAAAAATAAAAGATAGCTGCTCTAACAGTGTATCATGAGAAACAACTCAAAGTGTCTGTGCACACTGGAGGCTAAATGGAGAAAATTCCCATCCAACTTCACAAGACGTCTCCCCCCTGTACCTTCTTGTCAAATTCCCCCTAGTCCCCAGTCCTACAACTGACTGATATGTGTTCTTCCTCTGGAACTAACCCTATGTCTTTTTATTTTTATTTTCCATACTTGGGGAAAGTTCCTGAAGTCTCAAAACCCCAGGCAGAGATGTGGCCTGACCTCTCACCTTTGAGTCCCCATCAGCTTGGTCTTCCCTGTCGGTAGGGATGGTGGCATCTTCGGTCTGTGGTTCCCGAAGCTCCTCGGGTTCCGGGGGCAGAATTTCCTCAGATCCAGCGGGGGAGAACTGCTCCTCCACCTCCTCTGTCCGCTGCCCCTAGTGGCCAACACAGCAAAGTCTCCAGTTTCTGCCTGTCTGAATCTGTGTGGTCACAGTTCTAAAAGCAGAACTGTAAACTATATGCAGGTTCCGATGAGAAGAAAATAACTCTCACTGCACAGCCTTACAGCCACCATTTAACTTAAAACTACAAAGAAAATATTAATCTGGTGAGGTTAGTGACAGTTTGAAAATGGTCCCAGAGGAACTTGTTCAGATGGTTGAGCAAGACACATACTGACTCATAAAAGCTTGGTATAACCAAAAAAGATTGTATTTAATTTCACCATTGCACAAGCCAAGGTGCTTTTCCCATGATATCCAGACATGCATGAGATGAGATTAACAATGAACTCCCACATCATCACTGGATGACATATCTCTGTTGTCTTTCATTATATCTTATATTATATCTCATGGGGGCTTGGGACCTGTCGCCTGGGCCCAAAATATTTAAAGAGCTTTGAGACATTGATCCTTGAAAAGCTTTATACAAATAAACCTGAATTCAACTGAACCGAATATCTCAAAAACAGCCACCTTGACTGAAACTTTTATTTTTGTTGTTGTTGCTTAAGAAATGAAGAGATAATCATGCATACTTTGATGTGGGAGTCACCCATTTGCCCATGTCTTTTCAAGGTTTTCACCCTGCTCCACATTGTGAGTCGACTACGCTCAGACATCCATGAGTGAAACACCAACAAAAACAAACAATGAGATATACAGGTGAAACCGGCTTTTAGTGATTCCAAACGATTCAGTAAGAAATGTGAGCAGCTACTTGGTTGTCTTCGCTGATTGCCTGACTAAAAAAAGGCAGAGTCCTCCCTTGACAAAGATAAGGCAACAGAATCAGCTAGTTTGTGTAATTTCCCCTCCTCCTTATCTCTAAACACTCCCACACACTAGCATGTTGTACTGTAGTTGGTATTAAAATGTCATTAAGGCTTCTCCCTGATGCCACAAAGTGACTGCTGTTGAATTCAGCTTTGTGATAGTCTAGATGTCAAACAGCTTATGTTAGCTGGAATAAACAGACAGTGGTTATGTACAACCTTCCCCGACTCAGTTGGAGTTATTATGCATAACTGTAACAAATGAAAGGTTGATGGGTACATATGAGTTTCATGACCTGAAATCAAAGTCAACGCAAGTAATTTTAAGTAGATTCAGTGCTTCAGCTGCAGATTTGTGCACAAGGAACGGCGTTTATGTTTATCCAAAGAGTCATGACTGTTTTTCCTAACTGATTTTTATGGGGAATCTGCTGTAACAAATTGAAAATACTTGCTGCCTTGGTCTGCAAGCTACAAGCCAGTGTGTTGTACATAACTAGTCACACCGAGAACACGCCAACTGCAAGCTGTTACTGTTACTTCCAGTAGTCTCAAGAAAAACTTAGGGCCGGATTTACTAAGGGAAACAAAAGCACAAAACATTTGTTATATTGCGGCTCTGTTAGATGTTGACTGACAAGTGGCAAACATAAGGTGTCAGGTAAAGGGCATCATCTGCGAAAAGACAAAAAAATGAGCTCACCTCTTCAAGGCCTTCATTATCGGGGCATTCCGTGATGGTGATGATGGGTCCCTGGTCGGATAGCAGGGCAGCTTTGGTCTCCTCCCCCCTCCCTGTGGAGCCACTGGTGAGAAGACGCAGGACCTCCTCGGGGCCGGAGCTCTGTGGGTCGTCCTGGGCCCTGCCGTAAGAGCGAGCCTCTCCCCCCTCCCTCTGCACCATGTCGATAGGTCTGGGGGGGCTGGCCTGCCGCTGCCCGTGCCTCTGGCTGCTGGCCGCCCGCCCCGCCTCTCTCTCCTGCATCTGCTGCTTGTATTTCTTTTTCAGCACCAGGTACTTCTCTCCCTGAGTGGCGGCATGTGCCAGAAACAGTAAAAAGAAGCGGGAGGAAACACTTGTTTGAATCCAAGTAAACCGAGACAGTCAGCCTAAGGCAATAGTGTTATTAGTCTGGTTTTTAGGAATATACACGGTCTGCCGTTTAAGATAATGCTCTGCTGCAAGGGTACTCACCTCTGACCCTCAAAGCCAGTAGTACTGATTTTCCAGATCTAAATGAGTCCTTGAGTGGAGGAGAAGAATGTAATACTGGCCTTGAGGGTCAGGTGTGTGTACCCTCGCACTGCTGTTTCACTTACATTCTCTGACTTCACCACAGCGATCCTGTCAATGATGAGTTTGAACTCCTCTCTGTATTTGGCTGGGAAGAGAAACATAAATTGTTGCAAATAAAAGCGAAACATCCAAAAGTTAAGACTGAACTTACTATTTAACTTTAAAGTGGGACTATGCAATAATTATCACATTTAAATGAGACATTATAACATTGCATAAAATGTATATGCTGTTATATTGTCTCATACACTGCATACCTATGCATATAATGTATATGCTAAGTTAAATATGTATAACCACAGAATGGTTATATCAGAATGGATACACAGAATTTATTTTGGCTTGGTTTCTGGAATGTCAAAAAACAACCACAAAAAGCACTCCTGCAGCAAATTTAACTGAACTGAGCTCTGTGGTTTTCTAGACACAGTTTAAGCTTAAATTACATGGTCGATCCCCCGAAAGGAAAGTTCTTCTTGCAACCATGTAGTTTACATTCCGAGCAACATAACATAGGACCAGTATAATATCTGATGAAGAGAGTAGGTTGTGCAGCCCATCTAGGCTTGCCATTTGATCGGCATCCATCTCGTCAGGACTTTAAACAAATTCCTGGGTGGAGCTTGGGGGCAGATCGATAATCTGGAGTGAACCCCCCATCCCCACGCCCTTCTTGTTTTGAGGCTGGAGGCAAAGTGGCAGGAGGGATTCCGGACAAGCCCCCGCACAGCTTCAGTTACAAAGCAATCTCCCCAAAAACAACAGACGAGGACACACAGGAGGAAACTCACCGCTACCTCCACATAGCGTCACACCACACGGGAAGTCAAACTAAAATAACACGTATATCAAATGACGGGCTCGCTGTCCCTCTGTTTCCTCTCAGCTCTTTCCCTTCAGAAGCCACACAGACTCCATACGACCATAAGTGCAAAATACGTCCAACCTGAACTCCACTCCACTTAATTTATTCACCAAAACGAATGAGCAGGTCAGATGCCAAAGGCATCTTAGGGCTACTCACTGGTGACATATTATGTTGATTGGACAGTTAACGTGCATTAATACCTACAGTATATGCAAATAGATAAAATTCCAGTCTTCCGTTATAGTAAAACCCAATTAGTGTTTGACAAGGATTCGCAGGGAAAGGTTTTAAATGAAATATGCTCTTCAATGTGAATGGCTCTTGCCAAGATAATCTATAAGTGCTTGATGTGTCCAAGTAAGCGTTTCACAAGGTATTTCTTTCATGGAATCACTCAAGGTGCACATTATCTAAGGTTCTTCAGCTGAACCTGAAGTTTCCTGACTAGTGCCAATTAATTTCTGCTTCTGGCTTGTTTCATTATCTGGGGGTGTGGACCTCTAAAACATTACAGCCTGTCTTATTTACAGTTTAGATATAACAAAGCTGAGGCAGCTATTAGTGATAATTCCTTACCCTTAGGCAGTCAACCACAATTTAAGCTTCTGTTTGTAGGAAAATATAATCCCTGATAAGTTAGTACTTCCTGTTTCCGGACGAAAGGAAGCAAAACATTTAGAGACAGTTAGCTGCAACAAACAGGAAACTCAAAGGATGCCCCCACTTGCAACACCACCAGGAGAATTCCTGGCTCGTCTAGAGGTTTACATTTCAGTTATTCATTACCCTGAGCCAAATACAGACACAGCAACCAAAAGTGTAAGATAACACTTGTTGCAAAACAGCCTTGGTTATACTCAAACTAAAAAAATGAAAATATTACATGAAAAAATCCCCACAAAATAACTTTTAAATATTGCTACTGAGCCCTACTTAAAGGAATTCATTATCTTAATTGGACAACCATATCAGATGGCACTCTCCCCAAGCAGCTGGTAACCCCTGTCCTGACACACCGCTGTTAAAATATCAGACATAATACATCTGAACAGCCCTCAACAATGTCCCTGAGCCAAGGTCATAATGTACCATCTTTTTTACATTCCATGTCCATTCCTGAGCTCAGTTACGAAATGTGTTGCAAGTTTGTGGGCGAAAGGGGAAACTAGCCTAAATAAAATAGGCGGTATTGGGATTCAACATTTGTACCACTCAAAGAAAGAGCAGTCTTTAACGTGCATGATCTTGTTTAAAAAATCTGAGACTGTTGGCCGAATACGTCATATTCAAACAACTACACTCATTTTGAGCCCCTGGCACTGAAGCCTTTCAGGGGTCAGATGAATGGAAATGCAAGCAGAGAATAGTCAACAAGGCTCTAACATATACTAGAGTACAACTATCTATGTTGTATCTATCATCTTTTACACAATGTAACGTGTGTGCATGTGCATCATTGTATCAAGGCAGTAGCCTACTCTTAAACTAAATATATATAGTATCAGTGACTACTGCCGGTTTAGTCTTATGCATGAATGACTGCGGAAACCATATAAGCTGTCAAACAACACCGTTAGCGTTCCAGCGAGTTCTAAATAAGTAGTCAAGAGTTTATCTAGAATGGCACAAGCTTGTGAATGTGAACAATCTTGTAGGAATCCGTTACTGCCAGGCATAGCACATGACAACGAAAGGAAATGACTGTACTGGAAATGTAACTGTATATTTTTGCCAAACGAGAAACAGATGGTTTAGCTTGCTAGCAAAGAACTTCTTGCTAGTTCTGAAACTATGTAGACAAGTATGCTAAAGGCGAACGAGATTTATGAAATGCACATGAACATACAATACAATAAACTGGGGGAACACAATACATTACAGTAAAATCAAAGGGGCATAAAGAAATTAAGTAAGCGTATTATGCTATGTTATGCGCATCAGTGGTAGATAGGGCGGTACGAAACTTGAACGAGCGCACATTGTTATCACGCTACAAGGAACCGTCGCAGTAGTAATAGCTAAGCGATAGATCATGTCAGGTTCATGCTGTTTGCTACTCACCACGCAGTTGCTGATCATTATGAGTAATAAAATGTTTGTATGTTTTTAGTAAGTCTGCGTTCTTAACTCTTCCCCCTGCTTTGAAGATGTAATCCAGCAACGACTCTTCACTGACGTCTCCCATCTTCGCCCGACGTTCAAAAGCAAGCGGTGTGTGTGTAATTGCAAATGTAGCCTATTCCTTTTCTTCAATGAAAGAATTTAGTAGAAGCATACATGTGGCTGAAGCATTTAGGCTTTTTTAACTACGCTAATTAAAACTTTCTACCAGTGATCGTCCAACTTCACTCCACCCAGACCCAGATCCAGGCAGTCATCACGCCTCCACCCTTTAACCCTTAGTTGCCTTCGTAAAAAAAAAAAAAATAAAGGTTTGAGCGAGACGGTTGGAGTACACGAGTTTGGTATATTTCAGTTTTAACACACGACGTTGAAACAAAGCAATTATAAAAAAGCAATCGCCTACAATAAGAAGAAACAACACGTATAAATACAATTAAATTATTCCACGAGTTGTTTCTTCTTTATGTATTAGTTTATATTTTCTTATGGTCAGTCTGGAAGTGCTGGACCATGCCTAGGTAATTTAGACAGTATAATTAATTAATTTAAAGACTTGCAAAATTATCCCTATGGATAGGCTTACACAGGAGGAAATCAAGGAAGTAACAGCCAAAGCTAATGTCTGATATCATTCTTCCCAATCTTACAAGGCAGAAAATAGGAGACATATGCCGTTCTAAAACTGACACCTCATCAGTTGCCAATAACATCATCATTACAGGTGCAACGGGAAAATATTAAACAAAAATGGACTGAATAATACTTACAATAATAATAATAATAAATAAACAAACTTATTTTATAGAGCACCATACAAGGAAACAAGCAGCTCAAAGTGCCTGAACTTTTAGCTTGTATTGATGAGAATATAAAGCGACGATGCTGTGATTTATTCATGTGTTTATCCTGAATGATACAGTAATGTTTAATTAACAGCTACGTTTAATGCATTTGTGATGTCAAACTACAAATGTGTAATGCAGTTCACTAAGACTGTAGAAATGGGCAAGAATGGTAGAAAAATAAAATAAAGAAAGGTTATTCCATGGACCAGGCTGACGCATATCATATTGTGACACACCCACTTCCCTATGACATTACCAGATATTGTTAGTCATTATTTCACGGGAATAAAAAGCATGAGATCACAATAGGAAGGTAACAATACAGTTTGATACATGACGAGTTGATATAAAACAGAAACAATAATTATTATACAAGACAGATCATACCATTATACCCAGCTGTAATCCTTTGGCAGTCTGTTACAGAAGAATATTGTAAGCCGGGATGTCACTTATGAAACACACTTTGATGCTTTAAAACATGCAGGGGTACTCAATCTTATCCAGTAAGGACTGGTGTGGCTGCAGGCTTTTGTTACACGCCCGATTCTACTAATCAACCGCTAGAGTCTGCTAAGGACCTTGATTGGTATAATCAGGTGTGTTACTGCTTGGTTGGAACAAAAGCCTGCAGCCACACCAGTCCTTACTGGATAAGATTGAGGGCCCCAGCTTCAAAAGGAAGAGGACGTTTTTGAAGCTCTTAAAAACATGAATCACTGAGTAATTAGAGAAATTTCCTAAAATTAGGAAATTAGGAGATTAATTCTGTGACAATGCATTTTAAGATCATAAAAAAATATAAGTACAGTTAATGATACTGTATTGCAAGTTAATTTCATTCTGCCAGAAGACTTTATTAGACATGAATTCAGCAATAATACCGCATCATAAAGATTATTTAAATTTAAGCTTTGCTTGCTCTGAATTTGTTCCAAAATTGAAGAACAGGCACAGTATATAAAGACATAATTACTCTATCTGTGCATGCACACTCAAACAAAATCCAATTTTAGGCTCTAAAGTAGTCTTATTAAGATAGCATGGGTGCTATGTGTCATAGCCAAAGAGGAATCTGGGGCTTAAATTTGACGTTAGAAATAGGTCTACAAACGCTACTTACAATTAAATATCAGACAAACTGGCGCCATTGCTGTAACAGCCAAATTAATATGAATGTGTGTCCCAATAGAATCACATTTATTTTGTTATGATGTACGTTACGAAGTCAAAGCTTCACTGACCTGACATCCCTGAGATAACATACAAAAGCCTAGCCGTCAAGAACAGAGGGGATTTCAGCAGTTGAGACATAGCTGTTATGGTTTCTGGCAGCCTGCTGTTGTTTCTGCGGTCGTTCTTTCTTTTGACAACATCGGGGCAATCTATGGGATTTTTCCGCCTCCATTTCGGTGTTTGAATCTCGCCTGGCAATTACTCCTTTCACCTGTTTTGGATTTCCTGCCGGTTATAAATAGCCCAGGACTTCCGCATTTCCGACGCTTCGATATTGTCTTTGCTATTTGACTATCGGAGTCGGTAAGGTAAAGGATAGTGGTCTCTACCTTTCTGGTTGTTACACTTCAGAAACATAGGTAGTTCGGTTAAGAGTTAGTGTAAATATTTAGTCTTAGTTTCCTTTTCTCTGTCTTTTTATATTCCTCTACCTATTACCTTTTGTTCAGCTCCTTCACACCTAGAGTTGTAGGTAACAGGTTCCTTTTCTATTACGCTTCTTTCGCCCTTGTTACACGGGCTTTCTTTTGTTTTTCTCTGACCTCCAGTTATAGCCTCTTGTGTGAGAGTGTGAGGTTCCTTTGTTGTTTTATTACTCGCGATCGCCGAGTTTGCCCTCTTTTGGGGTTGTTTAGTGTTGGCTTATGCTGGGAGGTTTTGGTTCCCATTGTTTTTGTTTAATTTCTCCCTTTACTGCGCTTAGTGGTGTATTTCTCACAAAATACACTTTCAGATCCCTTGGTTTTGGCGCTTGGTTCTCCATCCCTTACACTCCCCCTTACAATAGCAGGGTTGTTCAGTAAGATTCTAGGTTTGTTTGATAGGATTGTGATTGGTCAGGGGAAATAAGTGACGTGATTAAAAAGCAAAACTGTAGCTTGCAATTGGGGCCAGGCCAGCTGAGACATTCTTATCTCATATACATGCAAGGCCGTCACCAGACGCATATAAATCACAGTAAGTGAGGCTGAGGGGTATGGGTTTGTTAAAATTACCAATAGAGGAGCAGCGACTGCCGAGCTGTGATCCTGCTTGCATATGTCAGCTTAATTGTGTCAAAGCATTTTGTAAATATTAAAAGTGTCTGATAATCCTGCAGCTTTCTAATGTAACTGGCTGCTATCTAAATGAACTTCCATCTGATTAAAAATATGCCTCATTTCATTTTCATATGGTTTTAAAAATCCTAAAAAATACAATATTGAAATTACAATAATCTTCTTACTTGCTGATACAATTACAATGGGGCATAATCGTTCAGGATTGTCACTTATTTAATTGTGCTGTCTGTTGTCTCTGAGCTGAAAAACACACAACCTGAAAACACATGGCTTGCTAGAGAATAAAACGTGCCTGTAACTTAATTTAAACTACTGAAAAATCAACAAAATTCGTTTTTATCTAAATGTTAAACAAAATAAATATAAAACGATTTTTATGGTTTAAAAACCATCAAAATAATTATTGTGCCTCTTCAGAAAACTATAACAGTCATTTTGCTCCTCACACTGCAGTAAATGTGTAATGTTGAATATAGAATTAGAGCTATTGTTCCAATGGCGCTCTACAATAGTATTCCAGTCATTGATGGGAAACAATAGGGAAGTAGGAACAGGCAGCTATTGTGATATAATGTAACAATCCAAACAGCTTCTGTTTCTGAAAGAATTGAAATGCATGCTGGTTTTGTCATTTATTGGTGTCCCAACAGTTCAAATTAAAGTTTAAAATGACCTACGGTGAAGTTACCTTCCTAGATTAGAATAAGCAAACAATTCAATTTATATAGATTTGTTTGCAACAGAGCTAGAACTGGCTAAGGAAACAAATTATTTGCAATATACCAAATGCTTTTGAAGTCCATAAAATGTTGATTCTAAAATGGGTCCTAATTCATCCACCCAGGCCCAAGGAACCAGTGGCATAAAAACTAGCACAGTGGTCAGAGTGCACTGCAGTAAATTTAGGCCACTTTGTAATTTTTTTTTTTCATTCAGGAAACTGATCTCCAAGATAGAAATCCCTTGAGAATCATCATGTTGTTTTCTGAGGGTCGTTCCGTCAGGACCTAAGAAAGTTTCTAAAGGTTACATAGAAAAGAGGTACTTTCTATTTGACCGTGGTTCTGAAGGGTCACAGCGCCTGCAGGCTCTTGTTCCAGCCAAGCACTTAACAACCCGATTCAACAAAACTAATTTAACTTCCCTCTCCAGTTCCGTTTTTGTCGTTCTAAAAGCATTAGATACTATTGGACAGCAGTCTTCTGGGTCCACACTTCAGCAAGACATAGGAACCCACTCTGAAGCTGATCTTTATAAGCATTACAGTTAATGAGAAATAAAAACAAATTATATGACACATATAAAAGTGGGTTCCCAATTTTTCTTTTTTATATTCCCCCCCCCCCCCCTATGGTAGATGCATTTTCTGCTCATTGCCAAGGCAAGTGTGGGGCCGCCTGGAATGACTGGTTTTACAAAACAGCAAAAACTAAAAAATAAAATCAAATATTAGCAAATTGAATTACACTGATAATACATTTTACATTATTATTAACTTGCCCATTCTTGTCTGTAAGGTGCATGTGGAAACCAGAATTATCACATCTCCCTGTGTTCAGCTATTCTGTCCCTGGCAGGGGAGACACTCTGGCGTGTGACACTTTCATTCTATGTTTCATCAGTTTGCACATCTGATAATCTGACTGAAAATATTCACTTGAAGTATGTATGTGGGTGTATGTATATATACGTATATATATATATATATATATATATATATATTCACCTGAAGTACAGTAGCCAAATAGTGTGGCTACTGTGTCCCATTCTGAGTTGGATCCACCATAAACAGCTTTCTTTGAGAAGTCCTGGATAAGCACTATGTGAAGTCTTCATACATGCTGCGTAACACTTTCATAAGCACATTATAAACTATTATAAAGACTTAATGCCAACAGAGGTGGCATTTCTTGGAATACTCTGTCATCTGCAATGTCATAATGAGAAATAATAATAATAATAATAATAAACTTTATTTGTATAGCACCTTTCATACATAAAATGCAGCCCAAAGTGCTTCACAACAATAAAAAAACAAAATACAGAACAAAAGCAATAGAAGAAAAATAGACATAAAAGACAATAGAACATTTACGAGACAATATAAAAGGAAATAAGATAAAAACAGATAAAAGGATACAGTGTATGAATAGATAGCCCCGGTTTCTGTACACTGGTGTGTCTGTACACTGATGTCTCTCTGTACACTGGTGTCTCCCCAACAAACACTCCTACCACAAACAGCCTGCTACCTGCCATCTGCTACGCACCGTACAGCCTATGCCTATGCCAAGACATTTTATTTATGGTAGTGCAATTTTTGATGTGGATGGTCTGCTGGCAACTGTGCTTTTATAATGGTTCTGAAGATATCAGAGTGTTTTTGAAGGCTTTATGTGGCTCATAAGTATGACCCTTCATAGAAGGTGCCATCAGATCCAGTAAACAATTGGTTACAAGTCCACTTCATTACCCGCTATACCACAGGTCAGTGCTAACCACAGTCTTAGGTCAGTACGTACTACGTAATACACATTATAATAAGGAACCTAACCACAGTCTTAGGTCAGTACGTACTACGTAATACACATTATAATAAGGAACCTAACCACAGTCTTAGGTCAGTACGTACTACGTAATACACATTATAATAAGGAACCTAACCACAGTCTTAGGTCAGTACGTACTACGTAATACACATTATAATAAGGAACCTAACCACAGTCTTAGGTCAGTACGTACTACGTAATACACATTATAATAAGGAACCTAACCACAGTCTTAGGTCAGTACGTACTACGTAATACACATTATAATAAGGAACAGACTGACAAAGGTGTGACAGGGCCGCTACGCCTATTCCCAAATTTTATGAATGATGACAATTTAGCTTGAATTTTCCCTCTATGCAGATTTCTTTTTTAATGACTAATTAATTGTGGGATTAATTGTGCCTCTCATGTCTCAAGCCACCAATGTGCCACCCGCACCTTCACACGGAGACCTATAGCTGATGTGCATGTACTCCTATGACAGACTTGCAGGTCAGTGGCTACTATTTTGTAAAACACATGCCACAAAGTACTTCAGAAGAGCTAGGAATTATAGCACAAGCTTTTCTCACAATGGTAGCCTGTGAGGGCTTGGCATGTGGTTATGTGGAATAAATAAAGCCATAACCAAAGGAATATTTCCTGTCACTGTGGACTTGTGGTCATAGGCAGTTTGTGACAAAGCTAAGGTTCAAACCTGCAAGCCTGCCTGCAAGACAGGAGTTTCCCAGGTGACCCAACTATACCATCAGGAATAATGTCATATCACATGATCACAGACACTTCCACAGAAAAACAAATCCTCAGTGCTCAGTAGGCCTATAGCTATAACCTGGTGAATACAATAAAGCTTATGAAAGGAACCTAATGCTGGAGTGGAATTGTTCAAATGATTGCATGGGGCATTGTTGTTAATTTGCATTTGACAACCTTCCACATTAGAAAGCTTATCTGCCTTTCAGATAACATTCAGAGACATTAAAAAGAAGTCATCATGACTCACTGTGGTCATTACATCCCATGGCATCCCTACTGAAAGAGTAGGAATGTTAACTTAGGTGTCCTGATCACATTTCCTTAAAAATTGGGTCTTTATACGCTACCTGGCCAACTAATCATCTGGCATCTGATCTGCCCAATCCTTTCAGTTCTATTCCCGTCAGATTCCCCAGGCTATCACTACCAAAAGAGAATCAAATTCTCAGTTGACCTACCTGTTAAACTAAACTAAACTAAAAAAAAACTAAAATAGAATAAAAATGTTAGCAGCACATAGACAAGCCTCTCATTCCTGGGCCATATTCCTCATGGCTGGCTAACTGCGCTGAGTTGGCTAACTGCGCTGAGTAAAACATGGAACAGTTTTTTTTTGTGAAATGAATATGTTATTCGTAGGGTTTCCAGATTTTCCTCAGCACAGCTGTGAGTAAATAAAGCATCCAGCCTTCACGGACCCTCCGCTAGACAAACGGGACCCACCGCAAACGGGCCTAGCCCACAAATGCACCCGGCCACCGGCCTGAGGGAGCCAGATGTTGGGGACCTGGATGTGGACAGCGGGGCCAGGCAGGGGTCAGGCAGCCGTTAATGACGTGGCGAGCAGTGATGGAGGGCAGCTGTTTGCGCCGCTATCCTCTCCATATGGCCACGGCTTTGCTCGAGGTCCCGTTTTCACAACACGTTGTTCAGCCGTGCTCTCTCTCCCTCTTTAACATGCGCTAAATCCAATCACATATAGCCCCCCTAAAAGGCGATGACGTTCATTAAGCAGAATCACCAGAGAAAGTACCGGGAGATCGGGAACACAAAGCATAAGCCTGCCGCGCTACTCCAGGGCTCCCTGTGTACCCTCTCTGCCCCGGACACGGACGACGGAGCTTAGAGGGGAGGGGGGTTGTTTGGACAGACAATGGTGTCTACCTGATTTTAATCTCCTCACTGCAGAGCGCGGATTCGCGGGCAGTTTAATAAATCAAAGTGCTCTTGTAATCGGGATTTGCCAAAGTGCCCTTTGTGTTAATCTGATATTTTTTAACGGGGCGCTTTTGGACATCTGTCGCAGGCAGGACGGTTAACCCTGGCGTGCCCACACAGCTTTTGGAAAGGCGAGAGAGTTTAGAGAGAAGGGGGCGCACGGCCAAAATGGTCGCTCGCAGACAACTGCTACCCACGATTCCCCAGTCTGCGTTACCTGTGGTGCGGCACTGCGAGATGCCCAGATCTTGGAGGGGAAAGGCAGAGAAGCACGCAAATGAGGTCAGGAGTGGAAGGCAGATTTGTTACAATGAAGGAAAAAAATTTTTTATTTTTTTTATGAGAAAGATTTTTATTTGCATGCTTTTTTTCAGACACAACTAATGTTTTGTGCAAATGATCTTGTCTTGTTTGAAACCCCATTCAGTGTCTCTAAAGAAGTGAGAAAACCCCTGCAGCACTGCACATATGAGCTTTAAATGTTGAGAGTGACTCACTGCCAGTGAAGCTCTCATCTTTATTCTCAATGAACATCAGAGCATCAGAGAGCACCTCTAAGCATTACCTGCGTTCGCTAGGTCTCAAGTGAGAAAATTAAAGATTCAACTCAATGATAAGTATCCATCTTCTTCTTTTGAGAGAACAGTTAAAACTCAGATGAGAGGTTGGTTCTATAGCGCTGTCTCGACGGCAAGTGCTTGCCTCAAAGCCTGCTCATCTCCTCTGAGTTGAGCTATTTCCAAAGCCTACAAAAAAGCACTCACTGTCTTCACGTGGAGTGGAATTTAAAGCCTGCAGATTTAGTTTTAGATATATGGTGCAAGTTGTTCTATAACCTACTTGTATATTGATTGTAGTTCAAAATTTGCATTATGCTCTCGATAAATTCTGTGTTTTTAAATTCTGTATTTGTATCTTATCTGTAATGATCACCTTCACTGAAACTATGACTACTAAATTACATGCTATTATTACCACTATTATTTTTATTATTACTGCCGTTTATTGTTATTAGTAATATTAGTATTAATGTTGTTATTGTTAACCACAACAACAACAAAATAATAATAATAATTAATTTGAGATTGAAGTATTGAGAGTTTCCTATAAAACATTTGGTACATGCTAAGCAGCATGCTCACACAAATATGTTCCAGTACACGGACATCCAGCACTGAAAGGAGAGTGGTGTCTGTCCCTACACTAATGCTACATTACCCCTGCTGTAGAGGCTAATCGAATCAGGTTCTGTAATTACTTTACACTGAAATGCGAAAGCTGCATTTTTATAATTAAAATTCAGGGTATCAGCGCAAAAGCATAACCGAATTGTTTTAAAACGCAGGATTACAACGGAAAGTCCCACGGGGGCCAGATGTGGTGGACAGGGGCCACTGAGCCAGGATCAGATTAAGAGGAATCCCAGAGTGCAGCGCTGCTTTTTCCTACGGGATTAGACGCCAGTACGGAGTCGACACACAACATGCTGTAATCCTCCGATTAGCTGATATAATCACCTGTAAATACACATTCCTCATCGCCTAGACCAGGCCCCTGTGCTCGTTCCCATGGCGATCGCTGCATCTTTTCGATTGCTCTGCAAGTGCTCTACCATTTCCCTACATTGTTTGACAAAATGGTATTGAAAGGGTTATTTGGCTTGTCTTCATAGAGAACCCTTTTTAGTTCTTTAAGGAGTCCTCTATGGTAGGTGTGAAAAGTGTGAAAGTTCCCAATTTGAACTATTGCCTGACAAAGAACCTTTGAACTAAACTTTGAACCTTTGAACTGAAATTTTTGTTTGGTAGATTATTTATCTGTTGTAACAATGCTTCTTGGCAATACATTTTATACCGTTGGAAAGCCTGTTTATTTCCCTTTTAAATGGTGCCCCATTTGAAAGGAACATGCATTTGTGGGATGAGCAGCTGAGTATGTGGGTTGCGCTCATGAAAAATTTGCCAAATCTTCTCTGCCATTGCCAAACAGCTTATTCTGCTGTTGCTATTGACTCTTGTTTTGAGCTTCCGGTACCCCCAGGTGCTGACAATCAGGTGCCTGATTGGCACCTGATTGGCAGCACCTGTGAGCATGGGCCCTGCTACAGTGGTCAATTGGTGTCTGCTCCAAGAATCAGCATGCCACATTTGTCTGATCTCGATAAGGCCCGTGCGATAGGGCAACTTCAAGCTGGTGTTCCACAAAAGCAAGTTGCGGCATCATTTGGAGTGAGCCCTAGTACCATCTCCAAACTGAAGGCCAAGTTCCATGAAACGGGGGATGTCAGAGACAGACCGCGAAGTGGGCATCCCAAGAAGACGACACCCCAAGAAGACCGGTTCCTCACCCTTTCAGCACTTAGGAACCGTAGGCTGTCTTCTACAGATTTGCAGTCAAGGTTTGCAGGAAGATATGGCACACGGCTTTTGGCCCAGACAATCCGGAACAGACTGCACGCAGCCAATCTCCGGGCTCATAGGGCTGCCAGGAGGCCTGCCATGACTGCCCTTTACCGTCAGGCCCGTTTGCGCTGGTGTCGGCAACACCTGCACTGGAACCTGAACATGTGGAGGAACGTTATGTTCAGCGATGAGTTCAGATTCTGCCTACGGAAGTTGGATCGTAGGGTCAAAGTGTGGAGAAGACGGGGAGAACGCTATGCTGATTGCTGCACCGATAGAGTAACACCTTTTGGTGGAGGCAGTGTGATGGTGTGGGGCGGCATCTCCATCACTGGAAAAACGAGGCTTGTCATCATTGGAGGCAATCTCAGTGCAGAGAGATATCGAGATGAGATTCTGCAACCAGTGGCAATCCCATATCTCCACAGTCTGGGACCGAACTCCATCCTCCAAGATGACAACACTCGCCCCCACAGAGCGGGGTTTATCAGAGACTACCTCCAGAATTTGGGAGTAGAGAAAATGGAATGGCCTGCCAACAGTCCTGACCTCAACCCAATTGAACACTTGTGGGATCAGCTGGGGCGTGCTGTTCGTGCTAGAGTGACCAACACAACCACGTTGGCTGACTTGTGACAAATCCTGGTTGAGGAGTGGAATGCCATCCCACAGCAGTGTGTGACCAGGCTGGTGACCAGCATGAGGAGGAGGTACCAGGCTGTTGTGGCTGTGTATGGTTCTTCCACACGCTACTGAGGCTCCTGACTGTTTGTTAAATTAATAAATTGTAAAATTGCCAATATGTCTTGTTTCTTCCTTGTTACTGATAGACTTCAATCATCCAATCCACCAAACAACACCAAACACGAGTCAATAGCAACAGCAGAATAAGCTGTTTGGCATTGGCAGAGAAGATTTGGCAAATTTTACATGAGCGCAACCCACATACTCAGCTGTGCTGCTCATCCCACAAATGCATGTTCCTTACAAATGGGGCACCATTTAAAAGGGAAATAAACAGGCTTTCCAACGGTATAAAATTTATTGCCAAGAAGCATTGTTACAACAGAGAAATAATCTACCAAACACAAATTTCCGAACTTTTTGTTCGATGTTTAGATAGGGTTCCTCTGTGGAGACACAGATGAGCCTTTTGGAACCCTTTCTTCTGAGAGTGTAGGTATCAAAACAGTTAAATTTATCTGAAATAAATGCAAGAATATTCAAACCACAAGGACCTGCCATTGGGTGTGGGCAATTCTGGTGAGGTTCAAATTCATATTCCAGATTTGAGAATTGAATAATTGAAGTGATAAATCAATAATTGTTATTGGTTTAATAAAATGTTTTAGGTTTAAAAATTTAGGTTTCATTTTTTAATAGGTTACATTGTTTTCTGCAACTGTTTTCTAACAATGCTAACTACAGTATGTACATGTTACATTTCCTGGTATTTCTATTTAAGAAGTTTATGTGGTGTTGTTTTGTTTTTCACACATTCTTTGAGAGGGACCAGCTCACTGGCGAAGGCTACTCCCAAAACGTGTTCGCACACCGCACTCATGTGTCAGTAAAAGTAGAAATTTTGTAGTATTCTGGTGAGCGCTGTCCCTTTTTCATTTGAACTGGGTCAGCAATATCCGAAACAAGACAAAAATTACTTGCTTTTAATGCGAATGAAACTGACAAACATCAGTCAAGAGGAAATTGATGAATTCCTTTTTTACCATCATTATGTGCAAAAAACATGTCTCCCAACAGCAATCTTTGCGCTGTGTGGGGCCAGGAAGGGAGTTGGAGTGCTGTCCACCACACTCACAGGTATGGCAGCAGGTGCAATTGACTGTAATCAATTCAGCTGCTGTCTATTACCTAATTAGTGGGATCAATAAAAGGCCTGATAATCAGGCCTAAAGAGACTGGATTTTTGGCCTGAACCTGGATATTGTGGAATATTGGTTGCTTTTTCTGTTTGTGGCTTTTTGGCAGGTATTTTCCCTTGCAGTTTTGGTTTCCAGATTGGCCCTTACCTTCTTGAGTTCTCGTATTTTCAGTTTAGTACTTAATTAAAAGGCTACAAGCTAAACGTTTCATTTGTACCTTTCTTGTCTGTTCACCACGTGAGTAGTGGCCACCCCTAGCCCTGCATCACAGTGGTGGAAAAGGCAGGCATTGCGCCCATGGTGGACAGATGGATATTTTTTTCTGAACAATTTTTGGAAATTTGGAGTTTTGAAAATTTATATTTTTGCTGAGCCATGCGATGGAAAAGGCACCACAAAAATCCAAAGGCAGGGCAAGTCTGCACTCCTCCTAGCCAGGCCTTTACGGATCCCTTCACTTAGGCAGACGTGGATGCCTGCCCCCTGGATGATCTGGCGGACCTCCTAAGTCTGGTGGCGTAGGCTTACCCCAAGGCTAGTAGGGCCCGGGATGAGTGGTCCACTGCCTGGGCCATGTGTGGTACGCCAACTAATACTCCGATGACGAAGAGGTCTAGCCAGAGTAGCGGTGCGAGTGGTGTGGGAACATTTACCACCCTAGTGATTGTGCTCCAGCGGAGGCCTATCCCAGCCACAGCTGGGAGCTGCCTATCCCCGCCACCCCACTGCCTCATCCAGGAGAGCTGCCGGAGCACGCCGCCCCGCTGCCCTGTCCAGGGGAGCCGCTGGAAGCTGCAGCTCCACCACACTTTCCAGAGGAGCCGCTGAAGGCAGCAGCTCCGCCACACTTTCCCAAGGCGCTGCCAGAGGCCCCAGTCATGCCACCCCGTCCAGGGGACCTGACAGAAGGTGCAGCTCCATTGCACTTTCCAGATGAGCCACCGGAGCACATCGTCCCGTCCAAAGGTCCAGCCGGAACCCACAGCTCCGCCGCCTTGTCCAAAGGTCCTGCCGGGAGCCACAGCTCCGCCGCCTTGTCCTGAGGTGCTGCCGGAGCCCACAGCTCCGCATCCCTGTCCAAAGGTCCTGCCGGGAGCCACAGCCTCGCCACCCTCCCCAAAGGGTCCCTCGCCACCTGTCGCGAGCCCTGCAGGTCTGCCAAAGGGCCCCTCTCCTGCAACTAAGACAGATCACCTCAATGGGGCTTTGGCAAACTGCCAGTCACATCCACCAGTGCCTGGAACCACGGGTGTGCTGCAGTTTGATCCTGTGGGTGATTTTCAACCCACAGTTGTACCTTCCTGGCTCCACTTTTTTTGTTCTCGCTTCCTCCCAGGGCTCAAAGCTAGGGGGAGGGTATGTGGTGTGGAGTGTGCTGTCCACCAGGGGGCAGCACCGGTCCTACTCACAGGTATGGCCGCCGGTGTTATCGATTGTAATCAATACAGCTGCTGCCTATTATCTCATTAGTGGGCTTAATAAAAAGCCTGGTAATCAGGCCTAAAGAGACTGGATTTTTGGGCTGAACCTGGATGTTGTGAAATATTGGTTGCTGTTTCTGTTGTGTGGCTTTTTGGCAGGTATTTTCCTTCGCAGTTTTGGCTGCCATATTGGCCCTTACCTTGTTGAGTTCTTGTATTTTCAGACAAGCCAAATGTTTCTTTTGTACTTTGTCTGTTCACCATGTAAGCAGTGGCCACCCCCAGCCCTGCATCACAGCTGTCAGTGCGCTGTTCATTTTGTCCATTTTCATTCTTCCATTGCCACTCTTTAAAGATATAATTCACAACTGTGCATACACACTAGAATGCGCTCAGATAAAGAAAAAAAAAATGTATTTGTGGTTGGATGACCAGTTCAAGATAAACCAGTCCTTTGGTATTCGTTGCAAAACAACTTAACAGCAAAATTATGGGGATTACATGCGTTTCAGAGTTCTCAACAGCCTCTGGTTGCCCTCGGATTCATAACTATGGGGACCCGCTTCTGAACTGATGTCATAATGGGGTCTGCTCCAGTGGTTGTGCATAGCCATGGTTACACAGGCAAACCTTCAAGGCCAGGAGAAGACTGATACAGAAGCCTTGCACAACATCATACATATTATTCAAATATCTGTGGGTTCCTCTTAACCTCTCAGCATAACCATGAACTAAAAGGACTCCCCAGAATGCTTGTTACAAGGCCTGGAGACCGGCGCTGTGGACAATGGTACACCCTCGGCCCCCTAAAAAAAAACCCTCTGTAAACACTGACTCACCTTAGAAGTATCATGTAAAGTGCATTGACCCAACACTTCTTTGAAAAGATCCCTGCGTACACTAAGTCAAAGGCCCATTTTAGGTGGATTTTAAAAGGCTTTGCACTGTATATCCAACCAGACGTTTTCCATTGGTTTAATTTTTCCCAACCATTGCGAATACCCAATCGCATACAGCTGTGCTTGCGCTGCAATCACTGCAGCCGAGAGGGAAACAAGCACGCACTCTCCCACTAAGCGTGTCGCCAGCAGCTGCTTATTTTGACACCGCAGCCCACAGACCAAGCTTTGCACAGACACGAGTTGGAGGAAGACATTGTTACACAATCTCAGATCATGGCCGGGCTGCGTTGTAGGTGCCAGACGGTAGAGAGAGAATTAAAAACTGAATACTATTTATCGCTTCAGCACAACAGAATGCTACATTGAGATTAAGCGCAACAAATAAAAAGATGGGACGGACACGTGTCTTTATAACGTGCATGTTTGATTAGGCTATAAAAACCGTAAATACAAGCACACCATGGTACATTGTTAAATATAGGAACGTGAAATGGACTTTTTAAAAAAGTTTATCCTGAACAAATGCAATTGGCTAAATACCAAAACCTCAAAACATGCCAACAGCACATTATAAATGATAACGATAATTATCGTCCATATTTAAAAGTTGAATAAAGGCACACGGACGGTGGTCGCAGATGTAGGCCTAGATTGATCAGAATGGGTAACATAGAACTGAGAGAAGTAAAATGAAATTGAGCATTTTCAAACAATTACGCCTATATTACATTTTAAAACAAGCACACGTTTTAAAAAGTTTATGCAGAACAAATGCAATTAGGCCCTAGGTAAATACCAAAAGCGGACATGTTTTTGAAGTGATGGCTAACGAGAATTATCGTCCGGAGGCTATTTAAAAGTCGAAGTCGCACGGGCGGCGATAGGCACGGATGCAGACGATTTGATCGCATGTAGTTGGTCACAGATGAATCAAGAAGACAAGGACCATGCAGGATTGGAGAAGAACGCGGCGATGTAGGCCAGCCAGTCTGAGCGCTGTAAAACCGAATAAGGCAATGTCGGGAGGGGAGCGCGGTCCAACGTGATCATCATGCAGTTAAGCTGTCAAATGTCTTGCAATGCAATGGCTGTCAAATCGTGCACCGCGTGGGTGCATGTCTGTGGGGGTTAACATGAATAAAATACCCTATAAAATCATTCATAAGACAATTTATTAGTTGGGGGATATGGGCTAATATCATGTATTCATTTTATTTGGTGCATTGACAGTGCAATTTTTTTTACTATTAAAAATAAGTGCCGGAGCAGCTCTCCGGTGCTCTCTTATAGCACTACACCCCTGACCATGGGACCAATCCATGCACTACAGCAGTACTAACAGCCCACCCCTGGTTTTATTTTTATCACAGAACAACCCAAGGGTCCTTTTCACTGCTAGGACCCAAACATCTGGGTCATTGTTCCCTGTGATTCATCTGAAGAGACGGTAGAAGACAAGGCTGGGTATATACAGGAACCATATAAAACCAAAGGTTTGACTAGTGGGCTGGATAGTGCAGTGAATTGAAATAGTTAGCCAATGATGCCGCTGTTGAAACTGGAAACTTAGCTGCTGCTGACCGCGATATCTTTAGCCTGCCATCACATTCTAGAATGTAACAAGTTGTATCCATCTCTGCCTCAGGCAAAATGTGAACCCAGTGAGATCATTTGCGCTGACTCCTCCTGGTATTGCACAGAAGGGCAAGGATTCAATAAACATTTATCCTTAACTTTGAATTAAAAATGGACAAATGTTGACTGTATCCAGGCCAAGATCTCAACTGTTTGGGATATAAACAAAGATCCCATGAATATACTCTGAGAAAAACACTGCAATGGCTTCTTGGCTGCTTGTTCAACAGTGGCATTTAGAAGTAACCGAACAAAAAATTATTACTTTATTCTATATATAAATGCAGGGGTGCCAATAATTGTGGCACACATGGTTTTGTTAAAAATAATTCTTTCTTTATCAGAGATTGTTTTTCTCATAATAAATTTACTTCATTTAAAGGTTTGATTTTTCTCATTTTTTCAGTGTGGGATTAAGCCAATTCACCAAATTTTTTATAACCCTTTTAACTCATCTTTACCAGGGGTGCCAATAATAGTGGAGGGCACTGTGTATATATACACACAGAGTATGAAATTAACTTTTTCACCCACTAGCCAGAGTGGCTTGTGGATTCTAAAAATCACCGGTCATTTTCAACATTTTACCAGCCACATTACCTTTTTCAACAACAATATCTGGATGTTTACCTGCCAAAGTGGCTGCTAGAGTAAAGATCTTACCAGCCACAAAATCGTACCAGCATTTGGCTGGTGGCTGGTGTTAATTTCACACCCTGTGTGTGTGTATATATATATATATATATATATATAAAATCAGACAACACTACAGTCAAAGCAAACCAAAATACTGAAGATAGAACATTTTAACAATAGCTCCCTCTAGTGGACATTGCCAGTGCAAGATTTTAAAACTGAAGTGGTTGCAACTCTATGCAGCTATGCACCGAGTTGTCCAACTACAAAATTTCTGTAATGTTGTAATCTGAAATACTCCTCCGTACCTCCGGCAGGCTCGGTTCTATGGAAAAAGCAGCATTAGACTGGTATGTGGGGAGATGAGAGCATAAATGAGACAAGCAACTCTGGGGGATGTAACACTGGCAGAGTTTTAATGGGCTGTTGCCGGATTGCATTTCAGACATAGCGTCACTGTTCAGAACATGTGATTACAGTTTATTAATAGCATCAAAAACAGGCATTAGAGTTCCTAGAAACAAAGCAAATGTACTTATGCTGTTCTGGTACCAGTGACTCCGAAAGTCAATTTCAGTCTTTTCCTCTGAATAACCTAAAAACGAACAGATATGGCCCTGCTGTTGGCACTGCAGGCGCGGTCCCACAGGAAGCTTCAAATGCTGGTTTGGCACACCTTACTTCTTTGGAATTTAAATTTGGAATTTGAGTTTGGAATTAGAAACTCCATCTTCTCTGTGGCATAGTGCTTCTTATTTAAGCTCCCCCCAAAATTTGGAATGTTCGGTCATATCCACCAGCAACGCTCATTTCTGCAACCTCCGCTTTCAATTCAAGAGAGCAGACAAGCATGCGCTCCGCTTCTGCGCGCATGGCGTCAAGCTGCTGCTTCTTTTGCACACGGCAGGCCGCAAGTTCGCACAGACCCGGGTCGGAGAAAGACACTGTGAGCCGGTTCAGCAAGCAGGCTGTGGGTGCCTGATTGGCCACCAGAGGGTCACTGGTGAGCTATGAGACACGGTCATCACTCACTCCCCTATGCGACGCCACATCCAATTCTGCATCACCCTGCAGCACGGTCCTTCTTTTAACTAACATGGCCGCATACCGTTCATACCGCTGCACATACCGCTGCATTGAAACAGAATTAAACATTTATGAAACGCAAAGGAAAAAACACATCGAGAGAGCGCTGGAGCAAACAGTAACGACTTCTGACCAAGATGTGCTCCCCTATATAACCCTTTCTGTGTGATATTTAAAATGACATATTGCATTTGCTTTAAAAATGTGTTTCACTACGAAGGCACTACGACAGAACACAGCTATAATCTTTCTATCCCTCAAGACAAGTTTTTAGTCTACAGTGCACATAAAACATGCATTTTATTTGTAGGAGGCTTTAGGAAACGGGTCCCCCGTCTTAAATTTTAAAAAAAATACTCGATACTTTATTCTTTCTCATAAGACCCTTGAGACATTCATGTAAAGGGTAAGCATGATATTTTAGCTTCGTAGCAATTTATGATCAAACATTTGAAATGACAGATGTTAAGACTACACAGACCACAGACGTTCAAAGGAAACATTTCATAAACTCACATAGAAATCATAGTTTATATAAAACAAAGCAAGCTCAATAAATATAACACACAAACACAAAAAGAAAACATGTTAAACTATTAACTTTGGGCTGATTAACACAGGAAGAGGCTTAAGCACCTTACAGATTGAAATACATTTCAATCTGACCATGTCAGTCTTCAGTGGCGTAAAGCCCTGGTCCTGATATTCATTCTGTAATGTAAGTACTAATGCCAAGTCAGGCCGAACATGCTTCAAGGTGTCATTTTCACTAAACCTATGGTATCAAGAGCTAGACTTTAATCACAGACATTGGGTCTATTCAACTGTACAGCCTTTCATGGTGTTAATTACATCCCACTAATTCAAAGCAAGGGAGGTGTCAAGCTTCCTTAGAGTACATGTAAGCTGTAATACTGTCATTAACACAACAGATATGGGTACGTGTCCAATAGGCCCTCAAAGATTTTCACTCATGCGAAAGGAGCACTGTAACCCTAACCCCCGCCCCCACCATTTTGCCCCAGGGCTCCTCCCATCAGTTGTAAAACCCAAACCACACAACAGTTGCTAGAGCCGGTCCATTTTTGGCCATTTCCCCGGGGTTTTGTTCTTCACAGCCAACTGAATTCTACTTCGCTTTCCCCGGCCGTGGAAGCTGGGTGTCGCCCGCCGCTAACGTCCCGCTGTCCCCTTGCTCTCCCTCTCAATGTTGAGTTCGGAACACGCATACCCATAATGCAGTCCAAAAACATGCTTTGGTATTACTGTCTGCGCTTTTCCTCTTCAAACCTAGCCCTGACGAGAAATGTTTTAAGCATTAACGCAAGAACGGAAGCCAGCCACAGACTAAGCGAGACCACACATTGCTTCTCATGCCGTTTGCTCATTGTCACTGTATTAGTCCTGAAAGTCTATACTTTGTTGAAAAGGCATACACCTTTGGACCCATTGGCATACTCTTGAGACAGACTAACACCTTCATAATGAAATTTTTTTTTTGGTTCAGTCATTCAGACATTTGTTTGGTTCTCCCTTACACATGCACGCACGCACGCACGCACGCACGCACGCACGCGCTTCCTCTAAGGATCTTCTCTAATACTTTACAAATGTAGTGCTGTGCACCTTCTATTTTTTTCTCTGAAATGAAAATAGGGGGAAAATGGCCTAAAGAGGAATTAATTTGCATCCTGTGCCTTTGTATTTTTTCTTCCTGTGTTGTACTTCTTGTCCGCATCATCATAGTCTTTCTCTGACCCTCCCCTCCCCTCTAATGGACAGGCGGGTGGCCTCTGGGTAAAAAGTCAAAGGTCAAGTCCAGGTCATTGGGCCGTGTTTGTTCAGTCGTTTTTGAGGTTCGCCTGTGTTGCCTTGGTCGCTTTCCGGTCTTCCGCAGAGCCCAGCCTTGAGTCCCTTCAATGCTTTAAACGTTACAAAAGTGCAAACGGTTCATCTCCAATGCCTCCCCTTTTCCCTGCAAGACAATCCTTGGAACAGAACAACAATGGTGACATATCATCGCAGTCATAATCTCGAGGCTTTGTTGGGAAACAGGCTGTCTGTGTTCAAACTCACAGCCAATAGGAAGGCAGGGGGATTGGTGCAAGTTTTTCTTGGAGAGTGCATTTGTGTTGCAGGGAATTCAGTCCCACCGATTCTGGCAGTGCAGTTCCACCTGGGTAGGCGCTGGCGTTTGGTTATCCGCCAGAGTGACTACACTTCCCTAGGATCACAAACCAAGAAGAGGCACATTAAATAAACGCTTTTACCCTTATCTGCAGAGGTCATCAACACAAGTATAAGGATGTACACAGTGACCAACATTCTATGCCCTATATTGACTTTTATAAGGTAGAGCCATTGCATGAACAGGAAGAATTTTCACTGTTTGTACAAAGATATGGGTGCATTCAGATTTGGCAGTTGATTTTGAGGCATGCTTTTACTGAAGCAAAGTTATACACTAAAGATGTGGTAACAGATAGACAAACTGCATTCAAAAAACATTTGGAGAACTATAAAACCACATAAGATAAGAAATGTCTTAAGACCACAGGAGTGGAGAGAATGGACTGTTTTGTATGTCTCACGTACACGTGAAAACAACCACGCAACTTACATTTTCACAAAATTTATTTAAATATGGAACTATAAAAAGTACAAAAGCTAAGAAATATCTTAAAGCACAACTAAACTTTGGTAGAACTTGGGGTTGTTAATAAAATACAAAAAAGCAAGAAAAGGGCCATTCAATTAAAAAAATACAAAATCCGTACAAGGACTGGTTATTTTTTGTATTGATAGAATCCACTTTTTTCCCGGTCGTATACTTGCTAGAAGTGCCATTTTGAGACCGTTTTAGCTGCCCCATAGAAGTGACTGGAGAGCGACAAATACCCTATTCTGGATTATCACCCCAGGGGAGCACAGAGCAACTAACAAACATATTTCGCCACTATTTGGACTCATATCATAGCCAGGTAACTACACAACCCAAAGTTCTACCAAAGTTTAGTTGTGCTTTAAGACTGCACACGATAAAATAATACAGTATATTTGCAAAACTAATGGTAGAATTGCACTAAAATCAATTTTACACTGTATACATGTATGTAAAATAAATCAGCATTTTCCAAAAAAATCTATATTTAAATGCACAGTACTTGCGAGAAAGCTGTTGTGTTAGCTGAACACATTAGCTAAATAAATTATGGTGACAGAATTTGTCGTTAAACCTGCTGGTGTGGGAGTAATTGAAGGGTGTACTGAAGAAGCGAAGGATGATGGAACCTACGATGCCGTGAGTGTAGAGTTGAGCACCATGGTGGTGCGTATCCGGTAGAGCTGCGCCAGGGTCAGCTTTTTGTGCTGCTGTTCGGGGGACTTCCTGGTCCCCTCCATTTCCGCACTGCAGACTTCCTCCCCGTCCACCGGCTCGCAATTCCCCTCCGGTGCAGCAGCCACCTCGCTGTCTGAACCGCTGCTGCTGGCCCGGGACAGGGCCCACTGAATCTGCCGCACCTCTGCCCTTCTCAAAGTATCCGTCGGTTTGTTTAAAGAGGCGCAGTCCTCCGAGGGGTCACTGAGGGCATCATCGGACTGCCCCGCGTCTGCCTGAAGTTTAAATTGGGCATTTCCAAAGCTGCGCCTGTAGAGGTTGGACAGGCTCTTGCTGTGAGCCAGGCCCTCAGCCCTCTCCACTGTTCCCAGAGCCCGCTGGATCCTGGAAGGGCCCTCAAGCCGCTGCAGCAGGTTGTCCTCTGAGCGTGAGTTGTGGGCGGAGCTCTGGAGGCAGCGGAGGCGGGGCTGTACGGGGGGGCATCTCCGAAGCTTGGGGGCACGGCCTTCTCTGTGCCGGGTAGCCTCGGGGACCGCCTCCCCCTCTGCTGGCCCCTCCTCTACCTCCTCCTGCTCCTCTTCTTCAGGTTCCTCCTCTTCTTCAGGTTCCCCCTCTTCCCCCTCTTCCCCCTCTGTCTCCTCCCCCTCGCTCTGGCCCTGCCTCTCTCTCAACTCCAGCTCTCTCAGTAGAGACTCAGGGGAAAGGGTCCCATAGGCGCTGTCCATGGACAGGGAGCGACACTGGGGGTCCACTTCTGGGACGGGCTGCGCCCCCTGCTGGAGGCTGGTAGGAATGGCGTGCTGCAGGGTAGCCGCACCTGGGGGAGGGGCCTCCAGCTCGGATACGGAGTTCTCCCCCAGGGACCCGCCCGGTTCCGTCTCCAGGGACGAAGAATCGTTGGGTCCGCTCGTCTCCTCCATCGGCGCCACAGAGAGCGTCTCGGTAGAGCCATCCGATTGGCTGTTGAAGCAGGATGGAGGGTTTGTGGAAGAGAACAGGAAATAGCTGAGTGAGATGAGGAAGGAGCCACAATACAAAATCATTTTACTCTTTCACTCACAAGAACAGAACCTACTAATACTATTGTGTGTGTGTACTACCCTCCGTCTAAGTTTGTGGACAGCAGTAATGGATTTTTTACAGAGTGCATTTATATAGCGCCTTTCATTTTACGTACCTTTCACTCTGCGGTTCCTTGTGGCGCAGACATGGGGAGCTAACGGCTGAGTTGCTGCTCCCTTCCTCCTCCATCCGCTGCTGAAGAGGGGCCTGCTGCCGGTGTGACTCCTCAGAGCGAAGCTTCTGCAGATGGTTCTGCAAAGGTCTCAACGTTAGCACTCTTATAAAACTGGTTCTGCAAAGCTGATCTTAGTTAGCCATCTTAGAGAACAAGCTCTGAAAATTAGGCCTTCGCATTAGCCTTTTAAGAGAATTGGTTCTGAAAAGCAAGCCTTAGCATTAGTCTTTTTAGAGAATTGGTTCTGAAAATTAGGCCTTAGCATTAGCCTTCTTATAGAATTGGTTCTGAAAAGCAAGCCTTAGCATTAGCCTTCTTAAAGAATTGGTTCTGAAAATAAGGCCTTAGCATTAGGCTTCTTAGAGAATTGGTTCTGAAGAGCAAGCCTTAGCATTAGCCTTCTTATAGAATTTGTTCTGAAAATAAGGCCTTAGCATTAGGCTTCTTAGAGAATTGGTTCTGAAAAGCAAGCCTTAGCATTAGCCTTCTTATAGAATTGATTCTGAAAATTAGGCCTTAGCATTAGCCTTCTTATAGAATTGATTCTGAAAATTAGGCCTTAGCATTAGCCTTCTTATAGAATTGGTTCTGAAAAGCAAGCCTTAGCATTAGCCTTCTTATAGAGTTCATTCTGAAAATTAGGCCTTAGCATTAGCCTTCTTAGAGAATTGGTTCTGAAAAGCTTGTCTTAGCATTAGCCTTCTTATAGAATTGATTCTGAAAATGAAGCCTTAGCATTAGCCTTCTTATAGAATTGATTCTGAAAAGCAGGCCTTAGCATTAGCCATCTTAGTGAATTGGTTCTGAAAAGCAGAGGGAATGCAGTGTAAAGTGAGTTTGAATGTGGAAGCTCTCTACCTGCACGTTGCAGATGGCCTCTACCCAACTTCGCCCCTGGGTGGCGTTGTTGGCCTGGAAGGAGTAGGCGGCGACCGCACTGTGGAACTCGTTGAGGTAGATGAGGAGGAAGGAGCCTGAGGAGGGAATAGAGGAGATCAGAATCTCACCTTTTTAATTTTAGGTAATCTAAAACAGCCATCGCTAAGCCGGCTGGACTATGTCTCTCTGTCACTGTCAGTGAAATCCATGTTTACACACTGCACCCCATTATAAAGCCGAGGGGGCGTGGCTTCAGCGAAGAAGCAAAGAAGCAGTTATATGTTAACCAATTGGTGTGCTTTCTCAGGTTCTGAGCATGTACTTCAACTGACAATGGTGATCAATGGAAAGAAAAAAACAGCCTCCTCAGACAATGAGTATATAGGCAGTTTGCTATTGTAGCACATGGGCTGGTATGCTAGGTTACATCCAGATCAGCTCTGCACACAGAGCCTTACTGAGCAAGGGTGAGGATGATGCTTTCAGGTTTAGCACGAGCACAGGTATTCCAGTTAGCCAGGGTTCACCACTATCCACAACTTTCGTTTCTGTATGTGCATAACCAGAGACACAGTCCAGCTGAGATTACTCGTTCATTATGTTCTTGTTATTAATCACTGGAGGTAAGAGGGACGTGGTACATGTTAGAGCCACAGACTGACTTTGGGCAAAGTTCAAAGTTCATAGTTCGGAAAACTAAGTTTCAGCACCATGGCAGTTGAATGTTGAATTTGAAAGTGAATTGATGATTGGCTGAAACATGGTCAGATGACACAGGGCACCTGTATGGGGGGGGGGCAGTACAGAGGAGGGGGGAACTCAGGGTACTTTGAGTTGCAACACTCACCGGGGTCCTTAAGTTCTCTGCACACCACGTTGTGGATGAACAGTGGCTGGCGGATCACCTTCACCTTCTCAACCCTCTTCGCTGGCTTGGTGATCAGCATCAGGTCGGTGAACAGGAAGCAGTACACATCCATCTGGGAACGGGAGATGCACAGACCACTGTCCGTCAGTCTGTCTGCACACACTTTTACTAGCCTCAAGCTCCCATTTATTTTGCCAAGGATGTTTATACAATCTTGTTGGAACTGTTTTGTAATACAAAATTGGAAAGCTGGTGTTGCCAAGGACAACCAAATAAAATAAAAATAGATTCAAAATATAATAATTTAAAGGTTAAGAAAAAGAATCAACCTATATTTGGTATATAATATAATCAAAATAACCATAAGTGGCAACATACCACATTCAACAAAATGTGAAGCTTAGGTGTGTGGGCAGGATCGAGGTGTGTGGGCCATGTTAGTGTGCGGGGCTGAGGTATGGGTGCTAGGCTGAGGCTACGGGGCGTGGCTGAGGTACGTGGGCGGGGCTGGCAGTGGGTCTCACCCGACTCTCCTTGCCCTCCTTCATGCGCAGGGCCCCCTCCAGGTGGAGCTGGCGCGTCTCCTCAGTGGAGGTGCCCGTCATGGGGGCAGTCAGGTCGAAGCGGCTGAACTCCCGCAGGATCTGAGGGAGCGCACAGAAGGGAGAGATCGTTAGGTCCAGAAAAGACAAACAACACTGCTATTATTGTTCAGGCTATCGCTCCAGTCATAAACCAATTACAGTGCCCCTTATGGGCAGAAGTAGCAATTTAGCTCTGTACAGGGATGGGCAAAAATATACCATGCATCTCTGCTACAAAATACCTCCAACATCTGTAAACAAGGTGTAGGTTGCTTTGTAGTTGGCAGAGATATAACCCACACAGAAGAGGTGAGCAACCTGTACTGCATGTCAAATTAACACATGTGAATACATATTTCAAACACACACATTGAAATACTGCCCATCTCTGGCTGCTGAAAAACCTATACATCAATGCACCTGTCTGTTATACTGTAACATATTAATAAAATAGTGCCTCATCAGAGAAAAAAAGAGTTTACACTTTGCTAGAGGTCGACCGATCGATTAATCGGGCCGATTAATGGCATGATGAGATAATCGGCATGGATTATCTCCAAAAAAAAAGAAAAAAAAAAGATGTAATTTATTTATTTATTTATTTTTTTACATCTTTTATTGACAATATAAGTCACATACAAAGAAAAAATTAATACTTTTGGCAAGTATTTATTTTCTCTCAGAAACAAGGAGATGCTGTGGTTATCTGCTGATAAATGCAGTTAAGTGCACTAAAACTTTTTATTTATTTTTTATTTATAAAAGTCTTTTTTACAGTTTCAGTTTTTTCATTACTTGTGGACATTTAAAAAAAAATAAAATAGAGTGCAGAGTGCGGATCTACAGAGAGCAAACAGAGACAATGCACATTTTTCATTTTCAAATATTTTTTGTGTTTAAGTGAATACATAAGTGTTAAATAAATGTTCATTTAAGTTCAGCAATTTTGTTCAGTGGCATCAGCCACTGAAAAACCCATATCGGTTGACCACTACACTTTGCTATGCCCATGGAGTATGAAAAATAATGAAGAACGATTTTTGTGACGTAGTCCAAGCTCTTGACAAACAGACTCGGTGTGTCCTGGAACGCTGTATCGCAGGGGTATCGGCTGCGTTTCACGCGTAGTCCCTTACCTTCTCTACCTCCTCGCTGGCCCCCTCCACTGCCTCGTAAGACTCCATGCGGCCTGAGATGGCGGCCAGTTTCTGCCGCTCCTGCCGCTGGTGCATTTGGGAGTCAACGCTGTTAATGAAGCACTCAACCGACACCACCTGCAGGGGTGCAAAATGACAGGGTTACTGATATACCCGCTGGCCTGCAAGGGGCACCATAGCCACCATAGCACACCGTTACTGATATACCCGCTGGCCTGCAAGGGGCACCATAGCCACCATAGCACACCGTTACTGATATACCCGCTGGCCTGCAAGGGGCACCATAGCCACCATAGCACACCGTTACTGATATACCCGCTGGCCTGCAAGGGGCACCATAGCCACCATAGCACACCGTCACTGATATACCCGCTGGCCTGCAAGGGGCACCATAGCACACCGTTACTGATATACCCGCTGGCCTGCAAGGGGCACCATAGCACACCGTCACTGATATACCCGCTGACCTGCAGGGGCACCATAGCACACCGTTACTGATATACCCGCTGGCCTGCAAGGGGCACCATAGCCACCATAGCACACCGTCACGTATATACCCGCTGACCTGCAGGGGCACCATAGCACACCATTACTGATATACCCGCTGGCCTGCAAGGGGCACCATAGCCACCATAGCACACCGTTACTGATATACCCGCTGGCCTGCAAGGGGCACCATAGCCACCATAGCACACCGTTACTGATATACCCGCTGGCCTGCAAGGGGCACCATAGCCACCATAGCCACCATAGCACACCGTCACTGATATACCCGCTGACCTGCAGGGGCACCATAGTACACCGTTACTGATATACCCGCTGGCCTGCAAGGGGCACCATAGCCACCATAGCACACCGTTACTGATATACCCGCTGGCCTGCAAGGGGCACCATAGCCACCATAGCACACCGTTACTGATATACCCGCTGACCTGCAAGGGGCACCATAGCCACCATAGCACACCGTCACTGATATACCCGCTGACCTGCAGGGGCACCATAGCACACCGTTACTGATATACCCGCTGACCTGCAGGGGCACCATAGCACACCGTCACTGATATACCCGCTGGCCTGCAAGGGGCACCATAGCAAACTGTTACTGATATACCCGCTGGCCTGCAAGGGGTCTTTCTCTCACTCTTTCTTCCCTCAGTCTTTTCTTCCTCTCCTGACTCGCTTCCCAACTCACTGGCTCATCACTCCATCCATTCCTTTCTCTCTCCCCCTGATCCTCTCTCTCCCTTTACCAGTCTCCCCATCCCTCTCTCACCTGCTCACTTTTTTTCCCTTTCTCTCCCTCCTCACCCCCCCTTCTCTCCCCCAGCCCTCACCATGCTGCTGACAGCATCGCGGGCGTCCGGCTCGTCGGTCTTCTTCAGCACGCTCTTTAGCAGCAGGGGGTACTTGGTGAGCCGCTGGTGGGGCTTCACCAGCATGTCCGCCAGCTTCAGCCTGTTGCACTGCTTGTGTGTCTCCGCCCACTGTGGGAGGAGAAAGGCAGAGTTCACACGCCCACTCTGAGCACAGGACACGCCCAAAGAACAGTTAGCTGCAATGCCACTACGAGACACCAGGGGGTCACTCTCTCAGCGTTTCACCTGAACTGCATTGGTTGTGGTTTTTGGGGTATTCTGACAGAAATCAATCACTTTCTGACCTCACTCTTTTAGATTTGAACAATTTTTTTTATACATGTTAACCTATATGACAGAATGTGGTTTGATTAACCAGAATGAACGTGATTGATTTCTGACGTAATGCCCCTTTTATGGAGGAGTAGGATCTAAGACATTACAGAAATTTAAAATAGCGTCCCTGTAGTGTAAAGATGTTGATAACTTAATTTAACGTTTTCTATACGAGTGTTTTCCAGTCATCTCTATGAATGATTTGTTGTCCCGAAATTGCTAGTGTGTGCACTGTCATTTTCATCAGCAATGTAATAAAAAATAAATACATATTTAAACTAATAAGTGGTTTGGATAGATCTAGTTACACATTCTGTGCCTTTATTTGACACCTGGCACACAATATCCCTTTAGAAGATTGCATCATTCATCTATATGCCACAAGACTCTACTCAAACACATTGTACTCTCACGCAAGGAGCTTGATTAGCTTCGGCCAACATCCAGCTATGAAGGGATAATACGTAATCATGCACACACCATGTCTGCTGTGCGGATGAACAGTCTCACCGTCACGTAGATCCTGAAGAGCTCGTTGTCCCTCTGCAGGCTGCGCATGTACTCCAGACAGGCCTCCTCCTCCATGCAGTAACGAATGTAGGGCTTAAACCTGGAGCCCATCTACACACAAATATACAGGTTAAACCTGGAGCCCATCTACACACAAATATACAGGTTAAACCTGGAGCCCATCTACACACAAATATATAGGTTAAACCTGGAGCCCATCTACACACAAATATACAGGTTAAACCTGGAGCCCATCTACACACAAATATACAGGTTAAACCTGGAGCCCATCTACACACAAATATACAGGTTAAACCTGGAGCCCATCTACACACAAATATACAGGTTAAACCTGGAGCCCATCTACACACAAATATACAGGCTTAAACCTGGAGCCCATCTACACACAAATATACAGGTTAAACCTGGAGCCCATCTACACACAAATGCACAGGCACACTCACACATACACACGCGCACGCACACACACACACACACACACACACACACACACACACACACACACACACACACACACACACACACACACACACACACACACACACACACACACACACACACACACACACACACACACACACACACACACACACACACACACACAACGAATTAAACCATCTGCATGGCCACAAACAACATTAAAGTTTCAGTAACCCAGGGGCTGGAAGTGTTCAGTTCCACAGGAAAACTGGGGCAGAGCTTGACGTAATTAGAAGATTTACGATGAATACGTTTACAAACGGGTCCATGTCACAGTGCATGTTTCAAGCCAATCTATAATGAACAGTCTCTGCCTTTGTTCTGTTTAGAGCGGTGCTATTTCATACTTACAGCAGTGTGTTAATGAGATTGTGAGATATGCTTGTACCAGCACTGCATGTGTGCATCAGTATGTGTATTTGAGCGCATGTGTATGTATGTGTGTGGACATGTGTAGTGTGTGTGAGCGTATAGCATGTATGTGTGTACATGTGTATGTGTGTGAGTGCATGTGTATGTGTCTGAGAATGCTCGTGTATGCGTGTACACGTATGTGAGTGCACGTGTATGCGTATCTATGAGTGGGGGGGACTCACAGTCTTGAATCCCTGGTGGAGGTGGGTGGGGTCCAGGAGGGTGTGATTCTGCCGGGCCTTCTCCAGCGCCGGCAGCATGACCTGGGCCCACAGAGCCGTGTGCAGACGCACCAGGTCCTGGATGTTACTGAAGAGACGCGCGGGCTCCACGTCGTTTAGCAACCCGCACTCCTGCAGGTTCAGCAGGGCGCAAAGGAAGAGCTGGAGAGAGAGAGGGAGGAAGGGAAACAGGGAGAGAGGGAGGGAGGGAAAGAGAGATGGGGGGAAGGGGGAGAGAAAGGAAAAGTTTGGGGTTTACTTTGCCATTGTCATTTAATGTGCTTGTGTATTTGGCTAAAAAACTATCTTAAAATACACCATGCGTAGAAATGTGAAATATAGAGAATAGAAATGTGACCATAGAGCACAATAGTGATTCAAAGATCACTATACTGGTGTAACCAATTAATTTGAAAAAAGTAGGTCATGACTGTGCTTGTGTTGCTACCGTAAGCAAATCACTTCTTTGACAGTGTTTGGTAAATCCAGCATAGATGTTGCCCGCAATTCTCAAACACATATCACTACTTTCAAAATTAATTTTCTGGAAATGCTTTGATGAATGTTACATGCTATAACATATAGGGTACATGTGAAATTACAGAAAGCTTGTATATTTAGTGTTTCACAGAAAAAAAAGCCTTTCGATGCCTTAGAATGAGAGATGGAGAGAGAGGAAGGCAGGGATAGGTTAGAATAGGACTGAGAGATGAAGAGAGAGGAAGGCAGGGATAGGTTAGTGTAGAAGAGAGAGGTAGAGAGAGAGCAAGGCAGAGACACTCACATCTGTGATGACCCTCAGCTTCTTGATGTAGGTGGACTCTGTCTGCAGCAGCTCCCAGATCGCCTCCTGCTGGTGGAACTGGCGCCTGGTCAACGCCTGCAAGCACAGGCACAGGAACAGGTGTGAGCATTACACTGAGCAGCACTGCGCATTGCACTCTTTAGTGCGCTACACCTCATCCTGCGTTACACTGCGCATACGCACATTTCAGTGTTACATATCAACCTGCATTACACGGCACAGAACTGAGCATACTCTCATTTAAATATTACAGTACATTCTTCTGGTGCGCTGATGTAACTCCCTCTCTATGTACAAACCTCTGTATGCCTCTCAGTTTATCTCGCTCTAAGCGGTACTGAACGCACACTGTTTTAATCCGCATTACGCAATCTTAACAGGTGCACTGCCTCTCTAACAGGATCTTCCAGTGTATTGCTTCCCGGACTGCGCTCGCATCCTGGTTAGTGTGTTTGAGTTAGTAAGCCGTGGGCAGGGCGCTGTAAAAGGCAGTAAACCCGGAACGGGGTCGGCTGCGTTACCGCGACACGCCCTCGAGAAGCGTAAAGGACACCCTGCGCAAAGTCGTTAGACGTTGTTCCGGCGTTTTCTCCGGCGGAAACGACAGTCATAAACGTGGTTAAATATGAGCTGAGTGACGGTCGTAAACACGTTCCGACTGTCCTGTGCGGACGTACAGCGGCTGAGATTATGGGGGAGGTTACGGGCCATAGGGAGGGGGTGAGGCCGGGATGAGTGGGTGAGGCCGGGATGAGAGAGTGAGGCCCTTCATTTCACCTCATGGACATTTTCTCAACATGTATGTACAGCTGTTTTGGGTGTATGTATACAGTACTGTGCAAAAGTCTTAGGCACCCTAGATTTATTCTTCTTTTTCTTTTAAAAAAAATCTTTTCTTAGATGTTTATTTTTTGTCTTCTGCATTAATGTATCAGTAGAAAAGAGCAAATTTTAGATTTCCAAACATTAAAAAAAAATTCATTGAACTTCAGTGAAAAGAAGAGCAAGGAGTTGTGTCCTTCACAGAGCGCTTATCTCAACATCATCAAGGCTGTCTGGGATTACCTGGGCAGACAGCGAGACAGCCAAAGTCTGCAGAAGAACAGTGGAAAGTTCTCAAAGATGCTTGGAACAACCTACCAGCTGATTGTCTTATAACACTGCACGACAGATACAGTTTTAAAGGCAAAGGGTGGTCACACCAAATATTGATTTAATTTAGTTTTTTACTGTTTATTGTTTGATATCTAGAAACTTTTAATTTCTTTATTTTTGAAAGCATCTTCATTTTACTGATTTTTTCTTTTTTACATGTGGCTTTTGCACAGATTTTGCACAGTACTGTATGTGTGTGTGCGTGCGTGCGTGCGTGCGCGTTTGTTTCAGTGCGCATATGTGTGTGTGTGTGCATGTGTCTGTCTGTGCGTGTCTGTACGTGCATGCGTGTGTGTGTGTGTGTGTGCCTGTCTGTGCTTGACAGCGTGTGTGTGTGTGTGTGTGTGTCTGTCTGTGCGTGAGTGTGTGTGTGTCTGTATGTACATGAGAGCGTGTGTGCGTGTGTGTGTGTGTGTGTGTGTGTGTGTGTGTGTGTGTGCGTGTGCGAGGTGCTTACCTCGGGGTTCTCCAGCAGGCTCTGCCAGCTCTCCTCAAGCTCCAGACAGGGCTCCTCCTCCTCCTCCTCCCAAGAGTCATGGTGGAAGGAGAGCTGAGGAGCAGTCTTGGGCAGACCCTGCAGTGTGTATGACTGAAGCTTACTCTGCAGCTGCTCCACACGATCCACCTCCTGAGGGAGAAAGAGAGAGAACATTCAACACTGCCCTCAGCATCCCCAGCAGATTGGTTCACATAGTCTGACATCACACAGTGGCTCCACCCATTACCTGGCTCATGAAACCTCGCTTTCCAACAACTGAATATTTGACACTCTGAGAAGAGCTGTTCCTTCCACGCCAAGAGACAGAAGCCATGTGCTGTGTGGCAAAATGTGGACAGAGTCTCCAAGGGCAGTGTTGTGAGAAACAAGACGGGATATCCAGAGGATAGGGGTTTCAAGGTACAAAGGAAAATCAAATGGCAGCACAGGAGCTGGGCATAAATTTGTGTGAGGTTTTGAACAAAGATTTTTGGTGAAGACTTATTAAAGCAGAAACGTTAATCTGTTCGCACCCTTATTAAACTTTCCCAGCATGCTCCAGGCTCCCTTGTTTCAGGTTACTCCTTTCCCAGGTGGGAACCTTTAAGTGCTCAGAGACTGCTTGTGTGAAGAAGACCCAGGTTCTTTGAGGAAATGAGCTAAGAGGAACGTGGGCAGGCGTGGCCTTTGGCCCCTGTGAAAGCTGGAACACATCCAGGGGTGTGATTTTTCCCAATTACCCGGGAAATGGCCATTTTTCTTGCTCTTACCTTGCCGAAGTGGCTGGTTCCGGAGGCTGAGCTGAAAAGGCCGCTGAAGCGGCTGGCGGCCCGGTTCTTCCAGGTGTCTGGGCCAGCCCCGCCCCCCACACCGGGGAAGGAGCTGCCCACCTGGGCCAGGGAGTCCGTGGATGGGATGTTGGCGTCCCCCAAAAACTCATTCATGTTCTTCCGACGACGTGCCTGACCCTGAGAGAGAGAGAGAGAGAGAGAGAGAGAGAGAGAGAGAGAGAGAGAGAGAGAGAGAGAGAGAGAGAGAGAGAGGACATGAGGGGTTACCGAGTTTCATTTAATGTAAAAAAAGGATACCAGAGAAAAGAAATTATCAAACGATATGTCGCCTTCAGAAAGAGAGAGAGAGAGACAAAGACCATGAGAAAGAAAGGGATGAGACAGGAAAATGTAGAGAGAGAAAGATGGGGAGAGAAGGGAAGAAAGAGAGGAGACGGAAGAACAGAGGACAGGGAGGGCGAGAGAAAGAACTGCACAAAACGAGTGCAGAATGACAGCAGCAGAAGCAGAAGAATCTCATTAAGTGACAGGTCTGCCCCTGAGGAAGACGAGTACAGGAAGAGAGGAAAAAGACAGGGAAGAGAGGGAAATGAAGTCAGTTCCAGGACAAAGACCAGACTTCTCACAAACGGGAGAAGATGTCGTCACCTCGTAAAACAAGGAAAACCCGACCGAGGCGGGGGCCAAAACGTGGCCGCGGGGCGCGGGGTGACATCGTCGCCAAGCGAGGCCAACCCTCAGATTTAGATGAGGAGAGGAGGAGCAGACAGAATGTTACAGCACGGCCAACGTGAGGAAAGTCCCCCAGTTCCATTGGAATGGTCTGTGGTCCTGCAGACATTGTCCCTCTGTCACATGCCACTGCAAAATATTTATCACTCCTTGGACTAAGTCCACTTTTAGTGCACTGACAAAAAAAAAGAAAAAGTCTCCACTTCCCATTTAGCAGCTAAGGAAGCGGTTGTTTTTGCCATCGACAGTTATTTGTTGGCGATGCCGTTAACACAGGAAGTCCAGCTTACTGACCCCTAAATTGAGGATACCGTAGTACAGTATACAGCCTACCAATACACTGAAAGACCTCCGTTCAAAATGTTCAGATTGTGAACTTGAACCTCACTCCGGAGAATTTCCCGCACACTGAATTCCAAACCTTTGTCATTTGGTGTGAGCGGACATTTAGCGCAAGCAGACCAAGTTCAGTCAAAATCCACAGTCCTCATCAGGTCCTTCTGCGCTTTCGCCAGAAGCTACCAGGCAGAGTTGGTCCACCCCGCTGGACCGGGCAGGGAAAGCTCCGGAAAGAGGAAATGGAACAACGGAAAACAAAGAGAAGGGGAATTTTTTTTTTTTTTTTTTTTTTTTTTTAAGAGCGGGACTCCAAGGTCACGGTGGGATGCACGTGCGAAAAACGAAAGCTAAAGCTAAGAGCAGAGCGAAAGAGCAGAGCGAAAGAACGAAACGGGTCACCTTTACCCTTCTGATAGCGTTGAGGGACAGCAATTAGGCCCGTGGCCACAAAAAGCCCTATATGGATCCAGCACATTCGCTAAAGGTGACCAGTTTCGTTCAAACTATTGTCATTTGGTGTGAATGGACATTTGGCACAAGCGTTTGGCACAAACAGACCTGCTTTGTCCTTTGATACGGCACATCAAGACACCTGAACATTTTAGTGGTAGACCCACAAGCATCTTAAGTCACAGTTTATAAGGAGGTCAACTGTGTGCCTCAACAATGCAGTAGGGAGAAACCGCTAAGCTCACATGGTTATAAAAATAAAAAAAACTCAAATATATACCCTTGATTGTGCTTTAACGTAATCGGAATGTAACCAATTTGTGCTTTGCTAATTGGTCTCACAATTCAACATCCTAGGACAGCTTGGTGTGAAGAGTGTTATAAATTGATGGATTTATTGATAGGGTTTGAGGGTTCCACAAGCCCTATGATTAGTTTGGGAGTGTTGTAACTCGGAGACGAATGCTGCACACAAGATGGAAGGCTCGTTTCAAACACAGCATCTGTGAACCTCAACCAAAGCACTGGCAGACAATGTTACTCCAGAAAACAAGCCATACCGACGGATACGAGATATGTAAAAAGGCGGAAAACGTCAATTCGATTCAATTAGTTTTGCTCAAATAGCTGCTCTTTGATCAAAAAAGTAAAGCAGTCTTTTCAGGGTTGTAGTAATTCATGCCAGACCCGAGGTTCTTCCCGAAAATCCGCCCCAAACAGAAATGTTTGGCGGAAGACCTCATCTCCTTTCCTCCAGATAAACAAGAGGCCTGGGATTTCCACGGGAAAGTGTCCCTTTATCCACTCATGCAGACAGCCCCTTTGCAATATCTCCATATGCAGCTGTCTTCTCTGATCAGGGAAATCTTTGGAAATCCCAGACTAATCTGGGAAGGACACAGACAACACAAAGTACCCCAGCTCTGGTAAGGCCGGTTTAGCGCAACGGTACAGAAAACGCGATGGAGTAGGACGGCTTGACGACCCGTTCGGAATGAGAACGCTCGCTCGGGGACAGTGAGCCATTGCGAAGGACCCGCTTTTCCGTGGTTCGGATGAAAAATTCACACAGCCTCTGTAAAGGAAGCTTCTGGCGCTAGTTTGCACCAAAGCAAAAATTTTTAAGAAATATAAATGCTTTATGACAACTCGATCCCAAATCTCCATATTTACGTAACAAAGTACCATGCTGACAAATATCGAAAACTGCCTTTGCAAACCCAGAGTAGTCATGCTACTATAGTAGTACAACTGTCACAAAGTGTAACAATGTCTTCTAAAGGTACCCTGTGAGTAAATGTGTGCTACTGTGATAGTGACTATCGACAAATTATATGCTTCACACTTCCTCCAGAAATGTAAACGGACACGTCTGCATTGTGAAATCAAGATGAGAACAGCGCAACCTGTACTTACCGTAGAAGCAAACGGCATGTCTAAGGTGATGAAGACCATTGTAGTTTTTTACGGCCAGATGAGTGAGTTTGGATCATGCTGCACCCAGCCGCAATGCTCCTCGATCTCCTCTCCCTCTCACACACACACACACACACACACACACACACACACACACACACACGCGTGCGCTATAGCTCAATCGAGAGCAGCCACAGCCTTCAAAGAGATGCCGGCAGAGGCATGGAGAGGTTCTGCGGCTTTGCAGAGAGAGAAAGAGAGAGAGAGCCTTTGGACGCGAATGCTCGTCTCTCCTCTCTCTCGGTTGTAGCGGCGGTAAGTGGGCTCTCCAGGACCGCGGAGTTGCTTCGTTCTGCCGGTGCTGTGTCCGTTACCGATGACGCAGAGCAGCGGGGTGAAACCGGCCAGCCTGCGCGCATTGCTGAAGGGGACTGTCCTGATGTCATGGCAACAGGGGGGATCTTGGCCTTTGTGAGGGGAGGAAAGAGGAGGCGGGGCCAGGGAAGGAGAGCTGGCGGGGCCAGGGGAACAGCTTGCAGAAGTCTTGCTCAGCAGGCATCCTGGTTCTGCAGCTGCCAAACAGGGCTGTTCGCTGCTGTTTCCTTGTTCGGACAACCCCCCCCCCCCCCCCCATTCCCTCAACCAAACTCCTTTCCTGTTCTTCGAAATGCCTTAATTTCCCCATTCAGTCACCAAAAATGTCTCTTTTCCACTGAGGTGACTGAAATCAAAACTAACACATGCGCGTGCGTACAACACAACACAATGCACGCACACACGTACACACACACAAGCGCACATTAAACCTAATGCTAGCAGGGACCAGCACTGGGGCCACAGGCTACTGCCTTCGCACCCAGTGATTTTGACAACCACTGTGTGCTTTAGCATGTTTTACCCACACTAGCTACTTAATAAAACAACTCACTTCTGTCTGTTTACATAAAAGTCACAGCATATCCACATACTTCCACTTATCTTGTCATCGGGTGTCTCATTTTTAGAGAACAATACATGGAACAAGGAATCACTGCGACCATTTTCACTAGTTTACCAATGCTTGTGATCTGTGTGTCACCCTCGATAGTGGCATCTTATCAAATGAACAGTAATGATAATAAAATAAGACATGCTTGTTTTAAAGTCAGACTCTTGGTCTCTGGTCACCCCTGCCAGACCCTGCTGATGCTCTTTTGGGACTGGGCGGTACAGGGGCGGTCCTGGGGAGGTCCTGAGGCCTACTGTAAACCTTCCCTCAGGCTGCGGTTCCTCAAAAGATAAGGGTCCTGTGTGATAAGGCCTGCACGACTGATGATGAGGAAACAGCCCGTTGCTAAATTTAGGAGAAGTGCATGTAAACACACAATGCGCAAACACTCACACACGCGCACAGACATGCACATGCAGACAAAAACACAATACACACACCAGAACACACCCAGACATAGATGCACGCACATACACACACACACATACATAAACAAGCAAACAACGCACAAAAAACAATACACGCACAACAACACATTCACATACACAAAATACAAAATACACAAAAACACACACACAAAAACACACGCGCACAGAGACACACTCAAACAGACACGCACGCACTCGCACACACACAAAAACGCACACAAGCAGGTGACCTTACGCACGCTAACCTTGGCACCGCCTCCAGCTAACAGGTTTGTATGCCGAGGGACACATTAACCCAGTGGTACAGATCTGTCACAGGGCCTGCCGTGTGAACACCCTCTGAACTGCCACCGCTCATCACAGTCCCAACGGGCGAACAAAAGGGGCCATTCAGAAAGCCAAATGCGGAGCTCCTGATAAATTGGCCATCGAACGACGCGGCGTGAGCAGCCCGTTATCGCCTGCCGATTAGCCTACATTCCCCACCGTGAACCAGAATCCCGGGTTGTGCCAAGAGCCTGAAGGCATGACATACGCTCAGTGTGTTCCCGGCCGGCAGAGCGTTTACCTCTCCCAACGTTTACAGAGGAAACGCAAAGTGAGCGGGCGACGGCGCTTCGCTGACCATCACCCATGGACATTTCCTGGGAAGCAAAACTATTTTTAGAATCCAGCCACCGGACACAACTGCTGGTATTCAAATACATTACGCTGAAACAGGTTTCGCCGTCTTCGAAACAAAACTACACGATTCAGTTCGCAGCTATCATCAACTTACTAACAAACTTACAGCTTTGGTTGAGGAATGAACATGTCACATGCAAAGGCTACTTTGTAGTTGTAACTAGACTTAGGTCCAATAAGATATCTCAAAAAATTTAACTGGTAAAATTTCAAAACAATCCTGGGGGACAACCCAAACGTGTCAAGTATTTTGAGTAATAATTTGACACAGGTCAGGTTGTAATGGCTTACAGTTTTTGGAACAGTTACTAAATTAGCAAATTAGACTCTAGAAACCACAGTCAGAACCAGCAATTAGTAAAGCAGAAATCGAGTTGGCGCCATTGTACAGATAAACCCCTTCAACTGCACCTGAGCAGAGTCGTGGGTGGTTTAGGAGTGTATTCCTCACCTGGAAGTGTGTGAGAGGGGACGCCTGAGCCGGGACCCCAACTCCTTCAGTTGGGTCCTCCAGGAGCAGGTCCCAGCTGTGACAGGATGACAGGCGTCCGAAACGCACCATGTTTGTATCCCATAAAAAGTATTACCCTCCCCAAAAACGTTGAGTTGCTGTGAAGCAGTGCGATCGCTCTGGCGGTAAAGGAGTGTGTGAGCTCAACCCGCGGCCGTGTGTGCAGGTGTGTCCCTCAGCTTCAACCACACCTCTCACTTCTGAGTCTCCTCCTCTCTGTGACTCACATACCAAACAAACACACACACATGCGCGCACACACACACACACACAGATGTACGCGCACACGCACAAACGAACATTGAAAGATAGATACGACAAATGGAACAAATTAACACCTACTCGAACCAGCCAGTGGTACACCCCTCACCCATCGCTCCCAAAATAAAGTACATAGCCTGAAGGAACAGCCAACCTCCACTGATACACCATGAAGGACAGTTCCCAATCACCAAAAACAAAGATCCAAAACATAGCAAACAAAAACACAGGTCCACATAAACACACCCACCTCCATTGGCTCAAGCCAATACATTAGGCCAGGTAGCCCTTGTGTATATTTTTAGCCATATGGAGCCAATGAGTGTGGAAATAAGAGTATTTAATCAGCTCAGTAACACCTATAGTTTACCAATATTGTTTGCTGTAATGACTTACAGATGCAAACATGCTATAATGTAACAAATCTGCCTGTTGTTCTCAACTTCAGAAGCTTTATAAGAGAAAGTCCTCTGTGTTCCTGATTAACCAGCACAACAAAGACCAAAGGAAGCTGTGATAAAGTGCAACGTTTTATCATCCACATTCATTCCCTGAACAGTGTGTGCGTGCGTGCGTGCGTGCGTGCGTGCGTGCGTGCGTGTGTGGATGCGCATATGTGTGTGTGTGTGTGTGTGTGCGCGCGCGCGCGTGTGTTTGTGAGCACGCTTTCACACAGAAACCAACTGGATTTAGATTGTAAACATGCACCAGGACATTAATCACCTCAGTAAATGGAAAGGCCTTGACCGCAGCCGAGCTGCTCTGTGAGAGGGGGCAGGGCCAGGTACACAGAAGAGAAATAAATGATAACGGCCGTTTCCTCTTCTCCCTCACAGCCCGAGTTTCTTATCTGCAGGATGGAGGGATGAGGGAGGAGAGGGCCTGAACGGAGGACTAGGAGGCCACCTCACATAACCCTGGGCTCAATAGGGCTACTCAACACCCGGCTGTCGACGAATACCCATTCCCATACAAGAGAGACACAGCAGAACTGCCAAAAGCACACCTACATAAATAGGGTTATCCATAATGGTGGAGAACAGCACAGTGTACATAGATTCTCCAGCAGTTTCTTCCTATTTGTCCACCTGGGGAGTTCTCCCCTGCCACAGTCACCTCTGGCTTGCTTTTGAAGTAGAGTTTGAGACCAGGATATGCTTTGACTTCAAAATTAAATCAAATAAAACTACTTAACTTACACGGAATTGGACTCGCTAATGAAAGTTTTTGTAGTGAAACATTGGTATTTTGATGCTGCTTAGAGATGCTGTGCGAAGATTTAGTCAAAGAAACTGCAACAATAAGTAGCAGAAAGACAACATGTCAGTTGGCTCAAATGAAAAACAGTTGTGAGTGGGAGATCATACCTCATTAATATTTATATTTATGCCTTGTGGGTGTGTTTGGGAACAGAGACGGCCTGTGGGCACCAAATCTCCTGAAGCTTCATTGGATGCCTACAGATTTTTTGAATGCTATGACAACCACTGCTACGTTCAACTGCAGATAACCCACGTCTGCATAAACACTGAGAAAGATACACACAGCGCCTGTTTGACAAGATACAGTATATTCCCTAAGGAACGTTTGAACCACCTGCCCCCCCCCCCACCTCCACCCACTTTGACCTGCTCCCAGGGAAGACATGTCTGTCTCAGATCCCCTCCATAAAATGACTTCAGTTCCACAGAGAACAGAGGTTGCATAATAAGATATTGCTCTCTGCAGAATATTATATAGATCTGGATGACATAAGCGCTACACAAGTGCTCTGGTCTTTCTATAAAAGGATCGGGTTAAAATTCTGGCCGTGGTGTAAAATACTGAATGATAAATCAGGGCTGAATGGAACTCCTAACGTCACTGCGAACAGGAAATAGGCCATTTGAAACTGATAAAGTACACGCATCTCAGAGAGTAACGTGGGGAGCCGTTACAAAGTTCCCAGTAGGAGATGATTCTAATGAAGAATTCAGTGAGATGATTCTAATGAAGTATTCAGTGAGATGATTCTAATGAAGTATTCAGTGAGATGATTCTAACGAGAAGTTTTCAGAGAGATGATTCTAATGAAGTATTCAGTGAGATGCTTCTAATGAAGTATTCAGTGAGATGCTTCTAATGAAGTATTCAGTGAGATGCTTCTAATGAAGTATTCAGTGAGATGATTCTAAAGAAGTATTCATTGAGATGATTATAACAAGTATTCAGTGAGATGCTTCTAACAAGAAGTATTCAGTGAGATGATTCTAATGAAGCATTCAGTTAGAAGCATCTCACTGAATACTTCTCGTTAGAATCATCTCACTGAATACTTCTTGTTAGAAGCATCTCACTGAATACTTCTCATTAGAATCATCTAAATGAATGCTTAACATTAGAACCATCTCACTGAATACTTCTTGTTAGAAGCATCTCACTGAATACTTCTCATTAGAATCATCTAAGTGAATAGTCTACGTTAGAAGCATCTCACTGAATACTTCTCATTAGAATCATCTCACGTAGAGTATTCAGTGAGATGATTCTAACGTGAAGGTCACAGACATCAGGAAGTCATGGTATGCAAAGGATATGCAACCAAATATTAAAAATTATGACTTTATTCTACATTATGTTAAACTGTCCAATATTTTTTGATGCCCGAAAATGGGGGGGGGGGGGGTATGTACAAAAGGGAGATTTACACTTTCAGAAAGCTCTATAACGTAGCATAGCATTGGCTGCACTACACTCGTAGAAAGATCTATAACGCAGCATAGCAATGGCTAAGCTGCTACACTTGCAGATAGCTTGTAACGCAGCATAGCGATGGCTGCGCTACACTCACAGAAATGAGGTGGTACCTTGTCTCCCTGCTCATCTGCGCTCTCATGGTCAGAATGGGTGTCGGGGGAGGACAGGGTGCGGGCGGACTGCAAGCGATACGAAGGGGAGGTCCTGGGTTCGGCTCCAGGCTCTGGGTCGTCGGGAGCACCCCTGTGGGCCCGCAGCAGGTGGAGGTCATTCAGGGAGCTGAAACGGATCAGGATCTCGGTCTGGGGCTCGGTGTGTGCGTCGGGGTCACTGGGTACGTGCCACGTCCTGTGGCGGAAGTGGGGCATCCTGATGCCTTGGCGATGGCCGAAGCTCGTGCTCGAGCTTACGCGACTCCGGTCAGTACGCAAGGCCGGGCATGTTCTCGTAACGCCCCAAGAAGGAACAGACTGGCCACAAAAAGGTGGCAGGAATTTGCTTCAGTGCACTGAGGTAGTGGCTATTAGCCATTTTGTTTCAGTCCAGGTAATGAAGGTATGCCAAGCACGGTTTGGGTTGAGGCCACTGACAAAATAACGGCCGGCATGAAAAATACCTTCAGAAAAGTGTGAGCTTGCGAAGTGAAAGGGATCCCCTCTGTTGCAGAAATACAGTACTGAAAACAACCACCAGAGGGTGCCGCTGTTAGGGGAAAACTCAGCGGAGCAGGAAATGAGTTTGAAAGTGTGAGATATCTCCTCACGGACTCATGGAAGCCTTTCTCCAGCTGGGGGACTGTAAATCTGAATTATGTCCGACAGCCACTCCAGGTGTTGGGCTCGGTTTGTCGGCTCATTAACAGAGCAGACTTCTTCAATAGTCCTGAAATGCAGCAAAATGGTTCAAAAGACTTCAGTTCCGTCTGATGACAAATATTCCCAGATCTACGCCGCAGATCACAGTTACCGCCAGTTCACGTATTGAGTTTCCAAACTGCCACTCACGACAAAATCGCACCTTCAAACTACCAGTAACTCATGAAGTAAAGCCTAAAAGGTCACAGAAACAATCAATCAAATTCCTCTTTAAAAAAATGCCATGAAGCACATCTCGTAGAAACACTCTTTCAAAAGAAAAGCAATGCAATTCCAGTTTTTAAGGTTTTTTTTTTGTGGCAGAAAACGCAGATTTGCCCTGCTGTTCCCGAAACAGCGCAAAGGCAGCTGACAAGCTGGCGGTAAGTCACCTGTCTGCTCTTCGACACATAGAGCGATCCATCCCCGCCTCACAAGCAGAGTGCTGTGTACCTCTCGCCTACACTCGTTCTCTATCCAGCGACTTCCACGTTGCCCTTTGAACGATGATGCTGAGCTCAGCAACCCCACCTCACAGACTTCCTACAATGCACCGGTGACCCCCACTCTGTCCCTTATCTTTACCTGCCTCAATATACCTTCTACCTAATAGCCACTTATATAAACCTCTCCAGCGTACGCACACACATAGCAATCCCTTGCCATCTTGGATGTCTGACTCCCAGGTCACTCTAACCATTAGAGGTCTCATTACTGTGTCCTTCACTGCCAGCAATGATGTCACATCACCTGCACAGCCTTTCCAGTGATGTCACTGGCAGCTATGTGGCACAATGGTTAGGAACTCTGGGGCTGCAGGTTTGATTCACAGGTGGGGCACTGCCATTGTACCCTTGAGCCAAGGTGCTTAAGCGGAATCGCTCCTGTAAATAACCAGCTGTATAAATGGATTGTATTCATTTACAATGGATTGAAATTGAAGCTGCGCAAGTCGCTCTGGATATGAGGTGGAAGTTGCTTTTGTCTGAAATTGGAAAGGTGTGTGTTCTGTTTGGGGACACAATGCAGGGAACCATGGAGAAATGGGCTGTTCCTCAGCAGGCCGGCAGGCCAGGGGTTCCCAAGGCGCTGCGCTGTTGTACCTCGGCAAGGCGGATCAGTTAGCGAGGGGCTAATGACAGCGATTGGAGCGGGCAAAACAAGCGGGACTCACAGTAAACCCTTACAGTTCTTAAGGGTTTATGGTGAGGAAGATCTCATGCTTGCGGCATGCACATAAAAAGTGCGTCTTGTGACTGTTTACTAACGCTGTAAAAGCAGGCTGGAATGATGAGTCAGGGCCAGAGATGACACAGGGTTGCTTATGTAACCCATCGATGCCATTATGTTAAAAGCTGATCTCAGTGTGCGATTTTCACATGTTGTGAAACCACAGAGGAAGAGAAAGCACTTCCTCAGAGTGGAGAGGAGGATGATGGGACAGTTGGTACTCATGGTGACAGCAGGTGCTCTTTTACCACGTACAAAGGGTACAAAGGATACGATGTACAAGGGTAAAAAGTACGTACACATAAAACGTGCACACACACGTACAAACACACAAATAAAACATGCACGCACACCCACACACACATGCTTCACACACACACACACACACACGCACCCCAGGGGTTGGAAACCTTTAAACTTTCATTGGGGCAAACCTTCAAAAGTATGCTCACATAATATAGCAAATGCAAACACTAATGATTAAGACCACACTGTGCACATGCACGTTCCTAAAATAGAGACCACATTGTCCCTTTAGCTGCCTGAAATAAACTTTTTAGGGGTAGAAGTGCCTCGCTGACGGTAAGCGGGTTTGTGTTTCTACGAGGAACAAAATCTGAGCTCTGTTTGTCTCCTCTCCACAGCCTCAGGACAGGGTGTGAGAAAGGGAGGGCCAAAATCACTCAATCACTCCTCTGTTACCTGTCCCGACGTGAACGCATGAGCACAGGCGCTTTTGGGCCAAGCTAAGAATCACACAGTCTAGTCTCTCTGCAGGATAGATCCCACCAGACTCACAATCTCTCTCTGCAGGACAGATCCCACCAGACTCACAATCTCTCTCTGCAGGACAGATCCCACCAGACTCACAGTCTCTCTCTGCAGGACAAATTCCTCCAGACTCAGTCTCTCTCTGCAAGACAGATCCCTCCAGACTCACAGTCTCTCTCTGCAGGACAGATCCCTCCAGACTCCACAGCTAAGCAAAGCTCACATAGACTCAAATTGGAGTAAAACCTCCAACATGCTGTAATGGCGACATGTAGTTCAGCTGTCTGTCGTGTTCGTGTTTGTTAATTTGAATGTATTTTGTTGTGTCAGGCTTTTGTCTTTTATTTTTTTAATGCGCTGTGTGTCTATTGTGGGACGGGGAAGCAGGCTGGAGATTGTTCGTTTTGTTAATAATGACGAATTGTCTAGTCGGGATAATTTTGTGTGGGCATCACCATGGAGACTCATTCACAACATATGCTCGGGAATGTCCATTGGATCTGCAGCTACAAAGTTTACCATCACTCTTCACTGGAGTTGAAGATGTTGGGACTGATCCAGGGCTGCAGGCAATCTTCAAAAGGCCACCAGGGAAGGGAAGGAGAAGATAATGTGGGGGAGAAGTTAGGCGACGAGTGGGAAGGCTGACGCAGTTCGGTGCTCCGTGTTGACAGTGGACAGAGGCCGCAACACTGCGTGTATGGAGGAAAGTCGTGGAGGCGGAGTTTGTGTTGGACTACTTGATAACACTGGACATCTTGGGACAGCAGGGGCTATTTTTAATCATGACGTTTGGCTGTAGGCTATTCCACTTTAATTCACTTAATTAGTTTGATTAATGCAATGATTCTATTGAATGTCTTTATTTGATATGTTTGTTTGTGTGTTGTGAGTCTGCCCCACTGTCTGTCTTTTTTGTTGTTGCTGGTGGCTACAACTGAAGTTCCCTAACGGGAAAATAAAAGTTATTCTATTCTATTCTATGCAGCCCGATCAACCAGCGCAGGTCACTTGACAGCAATGGACCCTAAACGACTGAACCTCCCGGCCCTGGGCGATGCAATCGCCAATTGTCCATCGCCCTGCAGAGCTACCGGCCACAGTCGGCACTGGCACCGTCCAGATTGGATCTGAGGCCATGAGGCTCAGATTCCTACATATTCAAGAGTCTCAGGGGCAGTGTTGCTCTAGGACCAGTTTAGCCTTTTAGCCCATAAAGGTAATGATATTTACAGGGGAAACCTCACTGTACTTCCACAGAGAATATAGGTCAGCACAAAGTAAAGGATTCAACGATAGTTTGACTTCAAAAATGATGGTATAAACACTCAAAATAACCCCGATAGACTGTCGTCGTATTTTATTTGCTTTGGGTGCACTGTGCAGTGTTTAAGTGCGTTTGGTAGTGGATGCTACCGGTTACCTTAGAGTTGCGCTAGCATTAGTGTGTATGTCCAAAAGAAGGGACAGCATGGAATTAGCTGAAAATGGAATCAACTACATCATGGGTAAGTCGTAATTGAGACATTATGTCCAAAATTCCGAACTATCCCTTTAAGTATGGGATTCGCAGCATTGCAGCTGAGATGCACATCAGCTAGGGGGCAGCATGAAGAAACCACAGTGCAGAGAGAAGTTCAGTGTGATGCTGACCTCAAGGTGAACAACACAACTCGTATCCTGAGTGGTCTGATCCAGCCCAGGGTTCGCAGATAAGCCGGAGATTCACCCGCGGATAACACCGTTTCTTCGACCCAGACGTGGACTTCGTTCCCATTCACTCACTCTGTCTCGATGACATCGCCCCTTCGCTCACACCCCCACCCCCGGGTGAGGCGACTGTGTGTGCCGCACCCACGCCTTCCTGTAGAAGGCAAACTCTTCAGTGGAAAATGAAACCAGCAAGGACAGTGTGAAGAGGACTGTACCCCCTAGTGGGCACTGGCATCAGGTGGTTGGGGCAGGTTCACTCAGCGAGGAGAACAGCATACAAAGTGAACGGTGAGCCACGAAAAACAGCGAGGAGCAGGGGAGAAGACGGAGAGAAGGAGAGGAGGAGGGAGAGAAAGCAACAAACGACACGGAGGCCAACGACGGCGATCAGTTAACAAAAGGGATAGGTGGGCGGATGACTTAATGGTGATGTAATGAACCGCAGAAGAAATAGTTCCGTGGACAGATGGATTCCCGTGTTCCAGAGTAAACCAGCATTCATTTTGGAGAATTGTTTATTCGAGAAAGGTTTGTCCTTTCCCTTTTCTAGAACATTTCTAGAAAATCCACACACTCTAATTAAGCAGCTAAGCACTTGTTTGGTATTTGGTATTGTTTACCAAATATTGCAGACATAATCAGTGCCAGTGAGCTCTGAAACACAGAAATCAAGTTGTGAGTGGAATACTTTCGTTCCTGAACAATGAGGCCACGATGGTGAAATGATGACATGACGTCATAATGATATCATGAAAATGCACCGACGATGTTACAATGATTTCACGAGTGGCACTCACCAGCAGGTCCACGCTCTCCCTGCGGCCCAGCGAGCCGTGCTCCACCCTCTCGCTGCCGGGAGTGAGGATGTAGGGGTTGTGGCCCCCTCCTGGCTTCATGTTAGGCAGACTGAGGGACCGCAGGTCTTTCACACCCTGCTCCACCTTCAGCTCGTCCCCCGCCCGTGCTGAGGAACACAAGAGGTAGCGCCCGTTAGCCACGGTTGCTAGCGCTTCCGACGTTCTTAAGTAATTATAAAACAGTTGTTGAGTTGTAAACAAACTGTGTTTTTATTGTTTAGATATAGGCAAAAGACGAGGCCAGATGGGTTGAATGGTCTGAGGTGGATGTCTCTCTACAAATGTGCTAAATTTATAATGTTTCACAAATGGTGCACCCAACTAGCTGGGACTCATTCTGTCCATACACGCAGTGCTCCAAAAAAGATTCCTGCCCCTGTTTATCCTTAAACACAGATGTCAGCACCAGTGGATCGTTATTCTCAGACAACTGCTGCTAACGCATCGTCAATTCAACCAAGTAAAAAATATCAACAAAATTCAGTTCAACTTATTTCAAAACAAAATGAGAAATTCCACCTAAAAGACTAAACTAGAAAACGCCCATAGCAGTTATGATACGTTAAACATAATATCCAAAACAGGAAACGTATAGCCTGCAAGAGATCCAGGTTAAATTAATTAAGACTAGCACGTTTTAAAAGGACGCTAATGAAAAGCACAAAGAGTGGGTTTCCTCCTGCCAAGACTAGGAGATATTGATCTATGGAATAATATGCAACTATTACGGTCAGGAGATAAGAAATCTGGGAATAGGACCCCCCCTCCCTCCCCTCAAACCCCATCTTTCCCAATATGAATTCCTTTCTGGTGATTTTACCTGGCGTCCACCCCCATGTGTGACATCTTGCCAGCTCCCGGCCCCCCTGGCAGAAATCGCACAAATGGACCCAACCGAGCTCGGACTTGGGACGGAAGGCGCTAGATTGTTAGCCACGTCTTATCTAACGTGCTGCAAATACCGCAAAGGGTGGCTTCTTGGGTCAAGTGTACTCCGAAGCTCGACCGCCGCCGTGATGTTTTGCCAAGAACCACAGAGCGCAGCGGCCTGTTTTCAGCCCGTCCCCCCTGCTGCCTGCCAGGGCTGAAGACCGGCTGCCAGCCAGCGGCCCAAGCTTTCCAGGGGCCAAAGGCTCGCAGGCCACCCGCTGCACGCACTGTGCAGCTGCGGCCGCTCGCAGCAAAACTGACCCACCTTACCTTTCACTTTGAGGTAATGTCCCCCAAAACGGTAGGCTTCAAAGTTCAGGGAGAGCGGTGTGTTGGACTGGTCCAGGAACAGGTCGACGCAGGAAAGCTCGATCCCCTTGCGCTCGAACACAGGTCCCAGCACCTCCCTGGAAAGCAAAGCATGTCTCAGTGCACTCACAGCTATCTGTATATGCATTCCGTCATTTTAAAGAACAACAGTTTCTGACCAATCCCGATCTGAACTCAAAACTACGACCCTCCCAGTTGCCAAGGGGATGGCCCCCACCCCCCATGTTTCACTAACCGCAAGGTCTTCTTCTTCACGGCGGGGACAATCTCTGTGTCGATATCCACGTTCAGGTCAAACTTCAGGCTGAAGCACTCCTTGCTGGGATCCTGCAGGGGGCGACAAAATCAAGCCCAGTTTCAGCAGTGGCTTTATTACCACACTTCTTTATCTGCTTTGCATATGCCCTTATCCATTCCAGAGTGACTTATGAGGCTTAAATTTGAACATAAAATCCACTTATACAGCTGTACATATACCAAAAAAGTTTACGCTAAGTGCCTTACTCAGGAGTACAATGACTGTGCCCCACTGGACTGGAACCAGCAACCTCTTATTTACAGGTCAAGGGCCTTGACCACCACACTACACTGTTGCTGCATGGGCTTTCACCTGCTACAGTTTATATAACAGCCAATCGGAGCGCTCACAGCTCTTCAGAATCTATGCCAGAATCACCATCATCAGAATCGTCCAGAATTCCTGTGCGCAAACGTGCGATTTGCTTTGAGGGAATCCGAGTGAAGAACTCCCGTCATCGTCACACATATTTCCAATGCAAAAACACCATTACTCTGATCATTACTGTGACCGGCAGCAGCAAAATCGGCTCAAAAACGTGCGTATTCCAATATAAATTGCAACCATAAGGGCTATCAGAGTAAACAATATGATAAATGAATAAGGAACACTAAGACTGAAGGCCAGTTCAGATATTTATTTGAGCATGATGTGATACTATCATGATTTACATGTAACAAGCAGTCCATGTAATTTCAAAAAGATATAATAGTTGCACTTTTATATGAGTTCCCTTAGGCCAATTTCCTGTCAGTTACTGTTAGAGGAAGTCTCGGTTTGATAATCTCAGGGGTGGACTCAATCAATGTTAGTCCCTGACTTTGTGAAATGTGAAATGCTTCTTCTTACAAACACAGTTTGGCAAGTTCACTGGTGATCACTGAACCAAACTGTGTTTATGAAGAAAAAAAATAACATAGACATGTAATTGTATCTTAAAGTAAAATACAAATGTTGATTAAACCCAGGCCTCAGTGTTTCTCCAATGAAGGTCCCTCCATCTCCCCCTACTGGCAATAGAAGGTACTCACATCGGTGTGGCGACGCCTTGGTTTCTTCTTTACCAGTTTCAGGCCACCAGTTTTACGATCCCTAAGAAAACAGCAGTCAGTCACAGAGGTCAACACACTGTAATCACAGAGGTCAGTCAGAAAAGCACTAGAACCAGAGTGGACTATCAGAACAGCACAATAACCAGAGTGGTCAGTCAGAAAAGCACTGTAATCTGAACAGTTAGTCAGAATACACTGCGATCTGATTTGATTGATTTGATCAGAGCAGTCAAAGTAACATAACTTCCACAGTGTCTTACTGTAAATCAATGCATTAAACAGTAATAATATCATAATGGTGTCAGAAATTAAACAAATAACTGAAAAAAAACATGCATTTTCCATAAACTAGATGTACAGTGACTTTCATCGTATTGGATTTTCATATATCATATTTTGAGAATTTAAGGTCATAAAACTGTAATAAAAAGTTATTTCACTTAATATTCATGTCATGAAGTGTTCAAATGCTTATTATTTGCAGAACACAATAACAAGGGAAGCGCTAGGCAGTAATTTAGCTGTTGTAAAAAGCCTTTTCCAGTTTTTTAAAATGACAGTTTACTTTGTGAGTGTGGAAGAACCACAGACTGCATAAGAATGGGGAAGAACACGCCGCATGCGGAGAAGAGTAGAAGTAGCGCATGTCTGTGTGGACCGACCCTCTGCCGTTTGTTTGTACAAGAGAGAGGAGCGCAACCATCTGGATTATATTGGATTTTCTTACATGATATTTGAGAAATTAAGGGAATGAAACTGCTGAGATATATACCCATAGATATCTATCCCCCTATACCCCTCCCCAACCCTGTTCCTGGAGATCTACCATCCTGTACGTTTTCACTCCAACCTTAACAAAACACTCCAACCCCACACTATTATAAAGCAAATGTATATGCTTTATAATGGACAAAACATATTTTATGACATGTTTTGGACAGGGTATTGGACCCATAGATATTTATCCCCCAATACTGATAACAGTAATTCCCACTTGAAATGATGCAAAAGTGAGTTTTATGAGCCAAAACAGTTGATTTGTTGTTAAATATATATTATTTCATGATTTACAGCAGTGCACAATTTAGCCATTGGATAGATTTGGAGACACTAATGGACAACAGGATACACTGGCTATATTTTGCATTTTTTGTAGTTCTGCATATCACCCTCAGATTTTGCACACTTGTGGACACAGAGTCTATGATCCAGGAAACTAAAGAGAAACAATTATTCTTTTTTGCATTTTCCCAAAGTTTCTTTGCATTTGTGGCACTTTATTTTGACCTAAATTATGAAAATAAACGAATCTATTGTAATATTGTAAATGGTACAACTGTCTTGTTTCATTTAAGCCATTTTCCAAGTTCCTGTGATGCTCACACCTGGAGTTAAAGCCTTAAATAGAACACCCCCTAAATAGGTGAGAACTGACCAAATTTTCCATTAATATTCATGTAATAATATTCACAAATAATTGAAAAAAAACATGCATTATTTTCCATAAACTAGATGTGCAGTGACTTTCATCGTATTGGATTTTCATATATCATATTTTGAGAATTTAAGGTCATAAAACTGTAATAAAAAGTTAATATTCATGAAGTGTTCAAATGCGTATTATTTGCAGAGTGTATTATTACAAGCGGCTGAGAGGGAAGCGCAAACATCTGGATTATATTGGCTTTTCTTAAAAGTCATTTCACTTAACAGCCATGAAATGTGTTGAAATGAGTATTATTTGCAGAATTCAATGAGAAGGGCAGAACAAGTCAGTAATCTAGCTTTACTTTGTTAGCGTGGAAGAACACGGCGCATACGGAGAAGTGCATTTATGTGAGCAGAAGTACCCCTGCCGTTTGTTTGTACAAGCGGCTGAGAGAGAAGCACAAACAGATGAAAGAGGGCTGACTGACCCCCGGTCATTGCCCCCCTCCTCCTCTTCCTCCAGGTCGGAGGGGGGGCTGGTGCGGGGGGGACAGGAGCGCGTTGACACGTTCCGGGCCAGGATGGAACCTGGGGGAGAAAACACGACGTCACACTTCCTGCGAACCACAGCGAACGCTCTGACACACTTCCTGTCGATGGCATCCCAAACAGGCTTTCTCCAACCAGCACATGATGCGCCGACAAAATAGAACGGTTCAGAGACTGGTGTGACAACAGCCCTGTAAATGAATGACATGTACCGCCATTTACCGCAGCTGTTCTGGGGTTGTGTTTATTATATAACAGTGGGAAAAGCACACTTTGTACTGTAAGGTAAGTGAGTGGTGTGTTTGAGCTTGTGTAGGTGAGCAATTTCTGTGGAACGACCCAGCTTTCACCTACGGACTCTGGAACAGGACACTCAAATATTACCCACAATGCAACTCAGTGTCATTGAGTATTAAGCAATTATGGAAGAATATTAATTTCAAAGCCTTAGCAGAACTTGGCAGAGGATTGAAACTGAAACCTTCCTGTCTCAATTCAAATTCAAGTGAGTTCATGGGTCGATTATGACCTCAAAAATAGTATCTCCATGTTCTTGTAATATGGAACAACATCCAAGAAATGGGACAGCGAGGTTCATGAACTATCAGGGGTTATGAGTGGCCAAATAATTTCAATCAACATAATTTTTTTCCGTGGAACTGGGGTGGGGAAACCTGTTCCTCAAAGGCTGTTTCAGGATTTTATGCCAATTCCTGCTGTTAATTATTTAATAAGCCCAATTATTCACATTATCTGACATTTTAGCTACATTTACTGATAAGTTCATAAATGGTAGCTGACCTCTTTTCTTGTGTCCCTGTATGAAAGATGTTTTGGTGGTCTAACCTACGAATGAAAGGTAGTCTCATCTACGAGTGAGCCAGCATTGGCGTATAATGACATAATTAATGAGCAGAAGTTGGCATGAACTCCTGAAACAGATATTACCCTCCAGGAATTGGGTTCCCCAACCCTGCTGTAGAGACAAGGCTTTGGTTTGTCTCATGGAGGCTTATGGGCATGGATACTCAAATCTGGATCCAAATCCGGCCCTGATTTTATTTTCTCCTAGGTAATTAACTGAACAATTAGTGCTGCTGATTGGCCAGGCTGTCTTCACACCTGACTCCCAAGTAAAGGGAGGGTGGAAAACCAGCACGGCCCCTTGAGGACCGTGATTTGATTAACAGCCTGGGCTTATGGGGTTCATGAAATCTCCCTCTGACAACACTACATAAAACCTGGTGGAGCACCAATGAGGAGTGTAAGTGGATTCTAAAGTGGGCGTGGCTGATCGCCATGACTCTGAAGTGGATGTGGCTCATTGCGGGCACTCGCGGCCGCTGCCCCATGTCACCTTGCGGCTGCAGGTCGAAGCGGGGGTGGCGGTCGTAGTGCATGCTGTCCGTCTCGTCCGGGTGGTGGCGGGAGTCACATGACTCGCACAGGCTGAGGGGGCTCCTGTTGTTCAGCTCCTGGCAGTGCGGGTGGTGGCAGACCTGTGGGGGCGAGAGGGGACCGGGTCAGTCCCGTGTGCTTCAACGCACAGACATGCACACGGCCTGCTGTTTACCCTATCCAAGGGGCAAGGGGATGGAACTGGGAGAAGGGGGGGGGGTTCCACTTTTGAACCGACTCCGCCCCTGCATCTGCCCAGGCTCCTCCCCCTGAGGGGCACGAGTGGAGCCTCTTACAGGAGCAGATGGCAGAAGGGTGGCGGATTACAACTCCCTCACTGGGGTAGACATGCTGACAGACTGTCACAGACAGCAGTAGTCCCCCCACCGTGTCCCCCCCCCCCACCGACCCAGGCAGGAAGTGAGAGCAAGGATGCATGCAGGGGGACAATGGGAGCCCCCCTAATGCACTTCCTGAGATTGTCCCTGTGTGATCCTGCTCTGTGGGGGAGCCTAGGTCTTCCCCTGCACGTGCACGCATGCAGGCAGGCAGGCACATACACATCCTGACTGTGTGCCCATATACAGACCCCACCGCCCCATATACAGACCCCACCGTGTATCTCCACACACATATTCCAGGGGTGTCCGCACACACACATATGTGTACACTCAGACACATCCCACTTATGTTTTCACATGCACATGCACATACACATTTAGACATGCACCCTAGCGTCCTCACAAAAATGTAAACATGCATACACACATTCCTTTTTCCTGTCACACAAATGTGTGTACACACACATCTCTGTCCTAACACACATGTACGCATACACGCATAGTCCTTACCTCCCCATACACGTAGATGGTACGCACAAATCCAACCGCCTCTACGTACTCCAACGCACTCAAATCCAACCGTCTCTACGCACTCCAACATGCTCAAATCCAACCACCTCTACACACTCCACCGCGCTGAAATCCAACAGCCTATATGCACTCCAACACGCTCAAATCCACCAACCTCCACACACTCAAACACGCTCATATCAAACTGCTTCACTCTGAACAACACGCTCAATCCAACAACCTCCACGCACTCCAACGTGCTCATATCAAACTGCTTCACTCTGAACAACACGCTCAATCCAACAAGCTCCAAACACTCAAACACGCTCAAATCAAACTGCTTCACTCTGAACAACACGCTCAATCCAACAACCTCCACACACTCAAACATGCTCAAATCAAACTGCTTCACTCTGAACAACACGCTCAATCCAACAACCTCACACGCACTCCAACACGTTCAAATCCAACAGCTTCACTATTAGCAAAACCCTTACACAGAATTCCCAAGCCTCACCTGGCAGCTCGCTGGATGCAGGCTGCTCTCGTCCTGTGTTATATGAGCAGGAGCATCCATAACGCGGTAAAAAACAAGGGCGCTTCTTCTCCTGCAGCAGGCGGCTAATACCTCATCTCCGCCCGAGAAATGGCAAGCGGACTAATTAATCCACTGGTTCTCAATGTCTAGCCAGGTTAAGCACTGATTTTGAGGAGGGGGGTTGGGAGGGGAAGCCCAGGACAGACATGAGAAAACGGCTTTCAGAACTACAAAGCCATCTAATCGTGCGCCTTAATGACTCCCTTTGCCCTGTCGAACCCATCTGACAAGGCCGAAAAGATTAAAGACCCCCTCCGCACAGCCTCCCTCTCTCTGCGCCGCTCCTCTTGGGAAAAAAAAAACCGTGAACAGCCAGAGGTTGCTAACGCTTCGCATGCGGGCTGTTTTTAAACAGAAGAACATACTTGTTTGCTTTAACGGGCCTTGCGTTCCCTCCCCCGTGTTATCTCCATAAAATTAAGTGCGCTTAGATGTTTGTTTGAGAAAGAAAGCGGCCAGTTTTTGGATGAGGAATTCCACATCATGGAAAGGCCTGGTTCTCTAGTTTTATTTGGTGGTTAACATTTTGGTCTTTTACTGTAAAGGTTGTTTTAATTCTTATAAGATACGCCTAGGCCTAATCCAGTTTTGTGGCTCGCGGTTTTTAATCAGGATCCCAAAAAAGACTTGCCATTCCTCTGCAACAACTGAAAAAATGAGCATCAAAACAACAACTCGGTAAAATAAATTGTGATTGAAAGCTAAAAGCTGACAGCTGTGTTCTTCAGTTGAACGAACCCCAGTGTGGTTTGAGGTTATTCGCCCCCCCAGAAAGATGTAAAACTGCATTCATGAGACAGGGAGATGGGTTCGGGGTGTCTGCAGGTTGGATAGGCGAAACCAGAACAAACGATAGGCTGAGGATCGGTTGGATAACGGACATGAACCCAATGGACTTGCACCCTCTGCTAAACCACAGTCAAAACACCTATTCCAGCAGCCAGGACAGATGTGGCAATCTGGTGACCAACGCCTTCCTTCCTGGCTCCAAAACACATCAAAAATATCTGCAAGAACTAACGAGCTGCACGGATTACAATGGTCAATAATACTGTCTAGTTCTAACGAGCAGTCTATCCTAACAAGCAGTCTAGTCCTTCTGTGACTGTAAAGTCACATAATTCCAACCGCAGATTTGGTCTTAAATTGTTTTGTCAGCGGTTATTGGGGACTGCCTGCAGAGTTCTCATTTAACACACTACCACAAGCTGCCTGAAAGTGCCAAACACCAACACGTCACTGTCTGTGAGCTTTTGATTGGGCATGTTTCTTCATGAAGATTAAATAAAAACAAGTTCCTTTTTTTGTTTGAGCCAATTTTTCCAATTGCAACATTTTCACAAGTAGAATTCCGTCTTCTCTTCCTATTTTTATAATATACTATGAATTATGAATTTACATATCATGATGATATAATAATAATAACAAAAAACTGTTTTTTTATTTGTATGGAACACAAAATGCATTACACTATAAAAGAATAATCATGTAGCCTAAGCATGATAATATTCTGCAACCGCACACAATATGAAGCCAATCGCATTGGCGATTTGGGTATCGCTATTGCTTTTTTATGGTTACCCAAGAGTGAAGCTGTACAAGGGTACATTATTGCTTCAATGTGGATTAGGGATGTAAACGGTTTTTCGGGTAATCGGTTACTCGTTCGAAATTTTAAACTCGGATAATGCAAACAAATAATGAATAATAAAAATTATGTTACACCTCCTGACCGCACGAGGGCGCTTTAGACAAATAAACTCCATGGCAGATATGAGCAAAGCAGGCTGTCTGGCAAAGCTACACATGCCATAGTTACACTGCAAAAAATGTCTGTCTTAACAAGTGTTTTAGTCTTGTAATGAGACTTAAAACAAGCTAATATTTTCCACTTTTGAGGGGAAAAAATATGATTTTAAGTTACTTTTTACTTGACAAGTGGTGACGTGTTCTATCATAATCAGTCGGAAGTCGCAGTTTAAAAATATAGTTTTGAAGCTTTAAAACGTAGCATGACAAGCTAGCGCCTTAGCTTTGCGTCGTTTTGTCTTGCCAGCTTTCACCATCAGTCACACAATCACATCGGCTGCTTTCAAGGCGAGAAATGAATTGGGTTTAATCTGATTTTACTTTTAAAATATCTTGGCTTTCATGATATGCGTGTTTTAATGTCAAATGCATTGTGAAAATATAGCTTTGAAGCTTTCAAGAGTCATATCACAAGCTAGCACTGGTCCTTTGCATATAGTTTGGAGCCAGCTTGTAGGCTAAGCAGTCACACAATAACATCAGCTACTTTCGCGACGACAAGCTAATGTAAGTTATTCGGTTTTATTTCATTTTACACGAAAAATGTCTTGGCTTTCATGATATGTGTATGTTAATGTCATGTTCAGTTTAAAAATATAGTTTTGAAGCTTTTAAACGTAGCATGACAAGCTAGCGCTGTAGCTTTGCGTCGTTTTGTGTAGCCACCTTTCACTTGCCATCACCAGTCACACAATCACATCGGCTGCTTTCAAGGCAACAAATGAATTGGGTTTAATCTCATTTTACTAGAAAAATATCTTGCCTTTCATGGTATGTGTGTTTTAATGTCAAATGCATTGTGAAAATATAGCTTTGAAGCTTTCAAGAGTCATATCACAAACTAGCACTGGTCCTTTGCATATAGTTTGGAGCCAGCTTGTAGGCAGTCACACAATAACATCAGCTACTTTTGCGACAAGCTAATATAAGTTATTCGGTTTAATCTCATTTTACACAAAAAATGTCTTAGCTTTCATGATCTGTGTGTGTTAATGTCATATTCAGTTTAAAAATATAGTTTTGAAGCATTTAAACGTAACAGGACAAAACACCGGAGTTCGGTTATGAGACCCAGCTCTATCCAGAAACACATAGCTAGCTAGTAACTTTCGTGGCTAAACTTTGAAGGCGTTTTTCTCAAAAACATGGTTTGATGGCATTCCAAATGTATGATATTTGGATTAGAGAGATCATTCAGCCCACGTTTGTTTGCGGCTTGTGTTTAAACTGAGTTAAATGGAAAATCAAAGAAAAAAACAATGCTTTGATATTTTCGTTATTTGCAATTTAACGCATTTTAATGTATCTTTTTATTTATTTTATTTTATTTATCTGAATTCATATACCTTAAGGTTATTCTATACTTTCTGTTGCTTAATGGTAAAAGTAATACAATAAACATTATTTCTTGATCTGAACTTTAGTATAGGCTACTGTCATTTCTTTCTTCTGCCTACCCCCCCCCCCCCCCCCCCCCCCCCCCCCCCCCCCCCCCCCCCCCCTTCAAACGAGTAACTGAATACTAATAGAATTCGAATAGAGAAAGTGAGTAATTGAATACCAAATTATTCGTTATTTACATCCCTAATGTGGATATTCATACATTTTTCATAAATAAAAAACATTTATGAAATGAAGGCAATTCCATAACAGAACATGTTTCTATGTCCTGGATGTGGAGAGAGATTGCTCTGATTATGGTGCTTCCACCTGCTAAATACACTGTGTTGTTCAGGGAAGTAGTAACTTGCCATGCACACACAGACACACACATACGTCCCGGTTGATGTCCTCATAATTCTGAAATGTCAAAGTAAAGTGGGCACAGAAAAGGTTTAGCGTTATCCGGTGGTGGGATAATTAGTGTGAATTCTGCGCGGGATGGGGGACGTGAACGTGGGGGTGCAGGTTTGGAGCAGGGGGAGGGGGGATTAGCGTGTGGCTCGGGCCAGGAGCCGTGACCAGAGATGGAGCCGCGTTTCGCAACCGCGTTCCAGAACAGCTGTGAAAACACAGCGCCCGGCAGAGTCCTCAGAGCGCTTATCACTTCTGCTGCCACGCCGCACCTGCTTCTACAGCCATTTATACACATACTGATACACACACACACACATACACACACACACACACACACACACAAACATAGATACACACGGACACAAACACACACACACACACACACACACACACACACAAACAGAGATACACACACACACACACACAAACATAGATACACACAGACACAAACACATACAAGGCTTTTTAGAAAGTTTGCAAACTGCAAATGTATATTAAAACTCTTATTACACTCCTATATAAGACACTCTCTATCATGTGGAAATTAAATAAAGTATTTATATGTCAGCTATATTAAAATTAAAACCTGAAAACCACTCTTAATTGATAAGTATTTATCGCCTTTAACAACCTAAACTCGGCCCAGTTATTCCATTCTCTTGAGAGATCACACTAAATACGTTCATGATGTCCAACTATGTTGATTTTGAATCCACCTGTTCACTTGCGTGATTGCACAATAAATATCACTGATGTTGTGAGGTCTCAACTGAAACAACAGATCAGATCAGTCACAGTCATGAAGACCAAGGACCTGCCAGTGGAACTGAGAAGTTGTCTGGAGGCAAAAAGCTTGAGAAGGTTATAAAAATATTTGAACCTTTCTAGGAGCAGTTAGGTCCATCGTAACAAAATGGAAGAAATATGGCACAACGCAGACACTACAAAGGTCAGGCCATCCTACCAAACTGAGCAACCAGACGAGAAGGTCAGAACCGTCAGAGAAATAACCAACGGACCAGCTACAACACTGACAGTTGCATTGGCTGAAATGGGAGAAACTGTCCAGAGATCGACAATCTGTTCAGCACTTTGTCAGTTCTGTCATGTCTGTCAGTCTAACCAACTGCCCGACGAGGCCAAATCTGTGAAGCGCCGAATCCTCTACCTTGGGTATGAAGATTTTGTGGTCTGATGATACTAAAGTTGAGCTCTTCGGCCTGAAAGCAAAGTACAGAAGCCAACACAGTCCATCCAGGTAACACCATCCCTCCCATCAAGCCTGGCGGTGGCAGAATCGTGCTGCGGGGCTGCTTTTCAGCAGGAGGGACTGGGAAGCTTTTTGCCATCATGGGCAAAATGGATAGAGCCAAGTACACGCAGGTCCTTGAGGAAAAACCTGTTTTATTCCACAAGAGATCTGTGTTTAGTGCAAAAATTCATGTTGCAACAGGACAATGACCCGAAAACACATGGCAGAAATTACAAAGGAACGGCTTAACAGCAAGGTCAGTATTTTGGAATGGCCCAGCTAAAGCCCAGACTTAAATCCCCTTGAAAATTTTGAATCCTTGAAAACATCAATGCTCTCGGTATAACAAATTGGAACTAATTTGCATGGAGGAATTGGGGAAAATTCCAAAATCAAGATACTTTTGAGAAATGTATTTTATTTATTTTTAAATGTTATTGAACAGAAATATTTTTTGCATTGTAAGTGTGTTGGATGTATTGTGTTGCATTGAAATGAATAAACATAAACACACACACACACACACTCACACACAAGCTGACCAATTGAATTGGGGGGGGGGGGGGGGGCTGTCACACACAAATGTAATGAAATGAGTACAAGGAGGGAATGCATTTGTCCCAGTGAGGCTTCCGTAGGCTGGGAAGGTCTTTGTAGAAACAAAGCAGAAACGTGTCCAGCTCTGCAGATGAGCAGCAGTACACCTCAAAGAGCAGGAGCTCAAAGCAGCATTCAGGCAACCGGCCAGCATTGGCTTCTGAGTCTTATCCTTCTTCAGGAGAGCATAGGGCCTGGCTGTCTGTGGAGAGGGATCAAACACAGTCTCTCCTGCAGACCTGGCTGCTTTCTGCCCACTGTTAATCTTCATAGCCTGTCCTGCTGAAGCCCACCTTTTACATAGCCCCACACTAAGCGCGCGTGTTTGTTAAGAGTGCCTCTTTGCATATGCTTGTGTCTGCGTGTTGTGTGTAAATGTGTATCATTGGTGTGTGTGTGTGTACATGCACTCATATGTGTGTATGTGTGCATGTGAACCAGATTTTTTTAATACAACTATTCCTGTGTGAACTGAATGTTTATAGATATGTGCATTCGAGCGTGTGTGTACACTGCCCCATCGACACTCAAGTTCCGCTACACTGTCAACACTGACGAGAGAGAGAGAGAGAGAGAGACTGACCATGGGATGAGCACTGCTCCACACCGCTCTTGCATGCCGATGTGGCAATCCCCTGGCGCGGTCACGCCTCCCAAATGCCAATTACAGAGGCTCAGAGAGGTATGATTGTTTGCCTGTGCCGTGCCCACACACAGCAAACAAAAGCTCATCCGCACGAAAACACCGTCTGGAGCAGAGATGCAACATCTCTCGCCTGATCCCGGAGGCTGCCCAGCCCCTTCCAGGTACTTCCAAATTGAATCCAGGCATTTTCTCGGTCTGGATGAAACGAGTGCATGCCAGGCAATCCTGAACGGAACCTGTGACCTTTCCATGCAAGTCTGTCAAGAAAAGGAATGACTAACCCTGTGTTTAATTACTGAGTTTAGTCATTCGTTTCGGTAAGTCATTGCTCGAAAATCATTCCAAGCAGCCGGTCATGTTTCATGTTTATTTCTGTACCTAGAAAAAAAGCTAGTTAACCGTTTAAGAAGTGCCTCTACACTCCGGTGGTTGCAACTGAGACTATTAGAGATTAAAAGAGGCAAAAAGTCATGACCTCAATACAGTCACATTGAGTGCAAAGTTATCAACCAACTTACTAAAACTACATATGCAAAGCAGGTTACTGCACAGTTTAAGGAAATACATACTGCAACTTTTGCAGTTGTTGGAACACATTTTGGACCTCACAGAGACAGAGCGTTGCTAGGGGGCGGGGACACCCCAGAAAACTGATGTTTTTAGAGGGTAATTAGAAAACCACACTACAGCAGCTATTTGAGTGACAAAATGAACAACTGAAGAGGTTAGGGCCTGACATTCAGATGTGCCAGAAAAAAAACTGTTTATTTGTTTGATTCAATGAGAACCATCTGCTACAAGCAACAGACACCACAAGTAGAATGAAAATGGCTGCCATCAAACAACCAGTCCAGTCAATTCAGACTCCCTGAAAAACTGAACCCACACCCTGAGCTGGCCAGAGGAGGAGGGGCTCCCCCATTGAGCTTCCTCCCAAGATTTCTTCTGATATTCTTATATTTTTCCTTGCCTCTGTCACCCTAGGCCTGCTTTTGTGGGGATTCAAGCCAGGGTATTTGGTGAAGTGCATTGTGAGTAATGTTTTGTAAAATGTGCTGCTTTGATCTGATTTGATTTGAAACTAGCAGGCCACTTGACAGAAACTTAAGGTCGCCGAGTCTGTGAAAGCTAGTGAGAAACGTTGAGCTTGGTGAGACTGTTAGTAATAAAAAGGTTTTTTACATTAGCTGTGACTCATCAATTTGAAAACTTGTCAGTAGGGTATCGGCTATGTGTGACTTATCTGTCCCTTCCCTGATACTGTTCTCCTCCCACACATGTGCTAGCACACTTTCATCCTGCGTACTCTTTCAAACACAAACAGGCACACAAACGTACACACACACACACACACACACACACACACACACACACACACACAGTTAGACACACACCCACACATGCACAGACACACACATAAACATATATAATCTCTTCATATACAGGACAACCATAAGGCAAACCTAACTATAAACACAAAAGCTCCCGATGCCCGCACGCGCACACACGCGCGCACAATAAACACACAAAGCTCTCCGATGCGAGTGGGCGTGCGCACACACAAACACTGAGACACAGAAGCACTCGCAGACAGACACACTCACACACAGACACACACACACCATCTCCGTCTCTCTTTCCCCAAACAGTGTCCAAGGCTTGTCTGGCAATCACAGCCTGTAAGCTAATGATTTAGAGGTATTAAATAGCCAGCGCTGCCACACCAGATGTTTCAAAACATCCTTCCATCATCATCCTCCTCCCTCCTCCTCCTCCTCCTCCTCCTCCTCCTCCCTGGTCCTCCTAATTCAAACCTTTCTTCTGCGACTCTGTTATTAAACAGACAATGCATTCCAAAAACTCATGAATGAGCAAAAACAACACTTTCTCAAAGGCTATTAGGACCAGTGGCCAAGTTACGCAGCACATAAACAAACACCAAAGGAGGCGTCTTTGTATCGCCATTCAAGCAATGAGTTCTGAGCGATATGGCCCAAGCAGAGAGATGCGGCAGCCAGAACAAACAAAACCATAACAGGCCCTGGCATCTTGTTCTCCAGGTACGTCCACAATCCAAAGAGCAGCACTAAAAACCTGAAGGGAATGGGGCAGCCAGGGGAGTTTTCTTAAATATTATAAACAGTTTACCATTTCAGGACAGCGCTTCAACTTACAGTACACTCATTCAGCAGACTCTCCTATTGAGAGAAACTTGCAAACAAAGAGAACGTGAGTACATCCCCCATAGTTATGTGAGCACTGTCACTGACAGACCCGGCTAATACCATTCCCAGATCAGCGAGTGCGAGGGCATCATCAATCAAACACTAATGCAAGTTAACTTATGCAAACCTAGAACCGTTATACAAATCAGATTAATTCAGCCGACAGCCTGTAGCCTAATCAAGGCTCAAAAAAGCAACGTGAGTCCGGAGAAACAAAGTGATCCATCCAGATCGACTGCATATCTGGCAGCATAGTGATGATTTGATACCTCCGTTTGATACCTCAGACCATTGATGATCCATTCAAATGCATAGAGGATATAGTATCACTTGAAAGAGTACCTGAAAATAAGATATCAGGAGTCTTTTGATGTTGTTTGGTCACAGGTATCAGGAAGTCATGGCATGCAAAGGATATGCAACCAAATATTAAATATGATAGCTTTATTTAAGTTTATGTCCATTTGTCCAGTTACTTTTGGTCCCATAAATTGGGGGGGGGGGCATGTATAAAAGGGGCTACAATTGCTACATGGTTCAGCAGATGTGGATGTAAACACCCTCAAATTCTGCAATTTAATTTCATACCCACTGTTCCATTTAAAATCCAATGTGCTGGAGTACAAAGCCAAAACAATAGAAGAAATGTCACTGTCCAAATACTTATGGACTGCACTGTATGTCCCCTTTTACTCTACTCCAGTTACTATATGATTCTGGCTTTGTATGAACTATTTAACATCATTGACGGATTATAATAACAACACAAGCAGGACGCATTGTAAACTTGAACATGATTGGCACGGTACAGGGCCAACAGACTTTTGCCTGGGGATCTAAAACGCAAAGCCTAGAGGACCTGCAGCTTTTCAACAATTCCCCACCCTGTGACCCGGCACAGGACACGGGGAGGAGGGCTTCAGATGACATTGCCGTGGCTAAACATGGAGAGCAAGAAAGAGAGGGATAGAAGGAGAGTGAGAGAGAGAAAGAGTGGGATATGGAGAGAGAGAAAGAGATTGAAGGCAGCCCCAGTCGGGCCGAGTGCGGTTCCGATTAATTTTTTCGGGTAAAGGTACAAGCCGGTCAAACAGCGGCCCTTTCTTCTGGTGCCGCTAGCCTGGGCGCCGGCCTATCAGTGGCAGGGCCAGAGTTTTACACAAGCCCTTATATAACCGAGTGCTGGATCCCATTAAGCCTGAAGACCTTTCGCTTTTTTTCACGAGCACGTGGACGGCTCAAAACACAAGCTCCTGTCAGAGGACCCGGACTGCTCTCTACACAATAACACAAGCAGAACAGAGCAGGGAGAGCCCACACGACATCCCTGGGCCGGGAGAAACACAGGTCCTGGCGCATTTCCTTGTGAGTAATGGATCGATTGCAGCAGATGACAAAAATATCATCTCCCCTGCTTTCACTGGGTCTGAAGTTTGGTCCTGAATTTGAACCATTTTTACCTGATTTTAAAGCAGAAATACAATGTTTATGAAGTTTGGGTGATTAAAAAAACAATAGACAATTTAAGCCACTATGGGCCTGATTTATTAATACCTTCAGCGTGTGCAAATCCTTTTAGCACAATCAAAACGAATTACACAACCAATGATTGGTGCAAAAACAAATACCATGGCCAATCATTGGTTGTGTTCTTAGTTTGCGTGTGCTAAAGGTTTTTGCACCCGCTAAAGGTCTTAGTAAATCAGGCCCTATAACTGTTAGGAATGCAAGACAAGGGCTTCAAAGTAAAGTGAGTTTGAAATCGCCTGAAATAGAAGAAGCTGACAGCCATATTCTTTATGGACTCCTGATGACATCAGAGTAGTTCTGCTGCACCTCATGTCTCTTACATGCTGTCAGACTGTGGCATCAGAAGATCTGCAGAGAAACTAACGCCAGGCCCCGGTACAACACCAGGCCCAGGATAACACCAGGCCCCAGTATAACACCAGGCCCCAGTATAACACCAGGCCCCAGGTTAACACCAGGCCCCAGGTTAACACCAGGCCCCGGTATAACACCAGGCCCCAGGATAACACCAGGCCCCAGGTTAACACCAGGCCCCAGTATAACACCAGGCCCCAGGTTAACACCAGGCCCCGGTATAACACCAGGCCCCAGGATAACACCAGGCCCCAGGTTAACACCAGGCCCCAGGATAACACCAGGCCCCAGGATAACACCAGGCCCCAGGTTAACACCAGGCCCCAGTATAACACCAGGCCCCAGGATAACACCAGGCCCCAGGATAACACCAGGCCCAGGATAACACCAGGCCCCAGTATAACACCAGGCCCCGGTATAACACCAGGCCCCAGGATAACACCAGGCCCCAGGATAACACCAGGCCCCCGGTATAACACCAGGCCCCGGTATAACACCAGGCCCCAGGATAACACCAGGCCCCAGGATAACACCAGGCCCCAGGATAACACCAGGCCCAGGATAACACCAGGCCCCAGTATAACACCAGGCCCCAGGATAACACCAGGCCCCAGAATAACACCAGGCCCCAGGATAACACCAGGCCCCAGGATAACACCAGGCCCCAGGATAACACCAGGCCCCAGGTTAACGCTGTAGAAGAGCAGCCGGTTGGTTGTTGACGGGTGCCTGCATCATGACCCCTGTGTCGCACCATATTTGGAGATTACATAATCCTGTCACACACAGGCAGACAAATCGATGCGGCCACGCAGAGAACAAAGTACAGCTTACAGCCCCTACGGGTGCGGACATGGCCACAAGCAGCTAACGGCCTTCCAGATAAGGCCTGCCGATGATGAAACTCACATTCCATAGCTTTAGGGGAGAAAGAGGGAGAAAGACAGGGGGAAAAGAGAGAGGGAGAAAGAGTGGGAGAGAAAGCCAGAGAGTAAGAGAGAGAGAGAAGAAACAAGAGAGCGAAAGAGTGGGAGAGATAGAGGTAGAGAGAGGGCGAAGGAGTGGGAGAGACAGGCAGAGAGAGGGAGAAAGAGGGGGAGAGAGAGGCAGAGAGAGAGGGAGAAAGTGAGTGAGGTAAAAACAGAGAGAGTGGGAAAGACAGAGGCAGAGAGAGAGAGAGATAAAGGGAGAGAGAGGGAAGAAGAAAGGGGAGAAAAGGAGAAAGCTAGACTAAGAGGAAGTAAGGAAAAAATGTGCAATGCTGGAAAACTCAGCGAAGGAGATGTCTGGGTTTTTCTTTACAGTCCTTATTTAGAATGAGGCCGTTCCACTTTCTGTTAGGAAACTGATCGTCTGGGAGCCAGTTTCTGTTCTGTGTGTGATCGCATGTGTGTGTGTGATTGTGTGTGTGTGTCTGTGTGTAATGTAATCATGTGTATGTATGTAATCCATGTGTACATACATCTTTAAGTGTGTATGTGGACCACCTGTGTGTGTGTGTGTGTGTGTGTGTGTGTAGGGATCAGTCAGAGTATGGTCCGTGGGCTGTTGATATAAGAAGCAGATGTGAACAGGAAGACAGCAGCTCTTGAGGATCGGAACAGCGGCGGGGTTGCGTCCCGCTTTCCCCTGTACCTTCCCTCGCCCGTCGCCCCGGAGACGTTGCGCTGTTCCTATGGCGGTGGCGGTTACAGCGCGAGCCGCCGTCGCGTTTCCCTCCCCGTATCGCTTACACCGGACAGCGCGGAGGGCGAGAACCTGCCGGTCCTGAAGTCGACTCCAGTCAGAACCTGCTCGCGCCCCCCCCCCCCCCCCCCCCCCCCCCAGCCCCTCCGCCGACATCATACCTCCACATGTTTCAACAAACCAGAGACCAATAAAAGGCAGAAAGCGAGGCTTCGCACGTCGCGGAGAGAAGAGAGGGGGAAAAGAACCGGGCAGCCTTACGAGCGGCACAGCCTGAGGAAAACGACCATTTGACGCGCACAGACCGTCGACATCAACAGCGGCCAGAGAGACTGGCTTTTTAGGGCCCGGAAACGGATGACACTGCTCCCGTCCCGAGGGCCGTCGGGGCTCGGGCGGAAAGCCACGGAAAAAGCAGACTTCTCACACGTCGCCTTTTCCCGTCACTCACCTTTCGGTCGGTGATAAGGACAGACAGACGGATGTGTCCCCCCCTCCGGTCCGCGGGTTGACCTCCGGCGGGTTTCCCGGTGACTCGCGGGTGAGAGTGACAGACGGTCCTGGGGCGGGCAGGCCTAAACTCGGGGCTCCCTGCTGAGGGTTCGGGTTTCGCCGTAACCCGGGATCGAGCAGGTGGATTTTCCCCCTGGAGAGTGCGCTGGTGTGAAGACCGAGCTGACAGTCAGGGAAACGCTGGAATGAGGCAGGGAGAGCGAGGAGCTGTGTTTACGCTAACAAACCCCCCCCAAACCTACACCCCGCCTCCCCACCCCACACACCACTCACACACACACACACACACACACTGAGCCAGAGATCTGACTCACTCACCGTTTGGATCTTCCTTGCTCACTCTCGCTCTTTCTCATCCTCCTCTTCCCCTGGGCATTTTTTTCTCTTGCTATCCTTCTTGTGTGATCTCTGTCCCTCAGTCTTGCCACCTCTCCTTTTCTGTCACTGTTCTTCTTTCTCTCCCGTTTTCTCCTCAGTCTGACTCTCTCCTCAACGTCTCTGCCCCTCCCTTGCGTGCACGGTTCTCCCCCCCCTTTCTGTTTTTTTCTTTCTTTTTTTGCTTTTCTCCACCCTGGTAACCTTTGTAAAGTTCCTTATGAATTGTCCAGGTTCAGATGTCGCGTCACAATTCCACATCCAAAGACAGCCAAACGAAGAACATTTTATATTATTTACATATGCATCACGGAACGAATTACTGTACAAGTATCAAACAATAGCAGGAACTACAAATGTAACATTGAATATCTCAGCATATATCTCAGAAAATCCAGCTCTAAAGTGGTACTGCAAGTGCTTCATTTTGATATGAAATCTAATCTTTTAGGTGAAACGAGTCCTTTACCAGAATTTGTGAATACCACAAAACCAACTCCTATCCTGGGAGAGCAGAGGAGGGTTTATACGGACACGGGTTTACACGCCCCCCTGAGAGCAGGAGCAGGAGCGGGGGTCTCAGGGGTTGCCGGAGTGGGGGTCTCAGGGGTTGCCAGACTGGGGCAGAGAGGCGGGGCCGGCTTGTTTCTGACACCACACGCGTTTTCTCCCGGCTGTTACTCGGGCTGTGCGCTGGGGCCTGGAGGGATTAGCTTTAAAAAGGGCAGGCGTGCCCAGCGGTGCCCAGACTCTCCACGTGGCTGAGCTGGGGACGGGCGAGCAGGCAGGGCGCTCGTCCATAACCTGGCGAAAAAGGCTTCGCCATGACATGTCAGGTGTGGGGGCGAGGGGGGGGGGGGGGGGGGGGGGGGCGGTTCAGAACAGTCATAGGACAATAAGGTGTCCCAAAACCAAAAATGGCAGAGCTATCAGCCACAAACTTATACTGGGGCCTGGTGTTATACTGGGGGCTGTTCTTGGTCTTTCTGTGGCCAGAAAACTCTTTTGATTGGATCAAATGAATCAATGATAGTTTTCTATAGCCTCCTCTGCTATCCCTCGGGCATAATGAATGTGTTCCAAAGTGAAGTGTATGGACTTAAAAACCAACACACCTCTGTATTAATTACACACATTCTGCTCAAGAAACAGAAGGCACTTCCCCAGCGACATTACATTGCTCAATTTCATTTAATAGCAGATGCCATTGCTGTGTTGAGAAAGGAGTCAACAAGATACAGCTTCCTGCTCAATCAGGGGGGGTGATTTTTTCCTAGATTTTTCTGATTAATCTTCAGGTCATAAATGTCTCAACAACAGGAAAAGGACTTGGGTTTGTCAAAAGCACACACAGAGACCTGTTTGCGCACTGACAGCAGATAGCAGGAGAGAATAACAGTAAAGTCAGACTAGTGGCCTCAGAGAAATGTATGATCTGAGAAATTATTTTTTCCCCCCCGATTAACCCAGAAACCCCGGCCGGAGAATCCTGAGGCGGTGACTCCAAATAGGACCTTTCATGACCGCGAGGGGATTTTACCGTTTGCCTTCTCCCCCGTGCTGGCCCACTATCTGCCCTCGTCCGCCAATGCCAGAGAGGTGGGCCCCGCTCAATTATTCTGTCATTTAACCTGAGCTTTGCTTAAATCCCCCTGCAATTAGCCTGCTCAGAAAGTCTGGGGGTGTGCGGGGGGGGGAGGGGGCTTGAGGACTGAGGGTGCTGCCGTGAGAGCAGCCCCCGCTCTACTGAAATGGCCTCGCGTGTCACCGCGGGCCCCTGCTGGCTGCGGAGCCCCTTTGTCCTTGCAAATTAGCGCAGCCTGTATTTAAAGGCGAGGAGAGCAGAAATGCAATTACCCGCCTGGATTATACTCTTAGACGGCGGGGGTTTTGTGTGTGCGTGTGCGTGTGTGTGTGTGGTGGGGGGGGCAGCAACAAGTGGTTGCAGGGGGCCCCTTCCCCCGTCACCCACCCGTCGCCGCCCCCAGCCAATTGGCCTGACCTTGAGGGTTAACCCTTCGCCTGCCGGGGGGGGGGGGGGGGGGGGTGTCGGCACTTCAAACGCCATTGCCATTGACGTGGGCTGAGAAGCGGCCTTTTGTTGCAAATACAGAGAAAGAGAGAGAAAGAAAGAGAGAGAGAGAGAGGGAGAGAGGGGCAGGATTTCCTCTAGGAATCTAGGGCTTTGTAGCTCAGGACGTGAGTCTGTTTACTAAAGTTAGGCCCGCTTCAAGGTCTCTCTCCCGGTCTAGACAGATTAAAGGGCTATTCCGACTCATCCCACCCTGTAGTGCATTACAGATTTTGTTCCTATCGTATGTGTGTGTGTGTGTGTGTATTTGTGTGTGTGTGTACTTTGCTTTTAAAACTTTAATCTTTGCCTCCCTGTTTACAGTAACGACAGTTGCGTTTTAAAAGGCACATTAGCAGTAGCCTCCCAGCTTACTCACAATCAATTTTCTCAGTTTCTGCAGCAGAGAGAAGGTATAGAGTGCATAACAGGTCAAATAAGTTAATTCGCAAGAAATTAAACATTAAAAGGTCACTCTAGACTCTCGGAAAAGCAAATTAAAAGGAAAAAAACGAACGGATGATGACAGCAGAGGAGATTTCCACTCTCTCAGGGATCCACTTCCATCCGATTTTACCGCGAGTACTCTGAGGCGCTTTTTACGTCACCACTAAAGCCCATCTCACTCATTAATATTTTAAATCTTGAGAATTTTTGAGACTTCTGTGAATCGTGCAGGATCTAACTTAACTTCACACTGACAAAACATGGCAAAACAGGGGGAAAAAACACAAAGGAGGTACATTGTTTCACCTCTAATTCTGTCCTTGGCTCAAATTCCAGACATTCTTTCTTTCAATGTACAGAATGGACGTAAAAGCTCCAGAAATAGAGTAGAATTTTTGTTTCAAAGAAAGGTATCTGGCGTAGGATCAGAGTCTTGCAGAGGAAAAATTGGGTCATTTTCCACTGAAACACGTCAACTAAGTGAAGCGATACCACAAATACGGCAAGAAGCAGCTCGTACGGGGTTCCAGTGAAAGCCTTGTTTGCATACCTTTCTGGCAGGGTACATCATGGATGGGTGGGACAAATGGCGTGTAGTGTGTCTGGCAGTACTAGATATAGAAGATGTGGAAGATGTGTACCTGTTTGGATTCATGATGGTTGGACTAATCGGCCTAGGATTTGGCCAGTACTTGATGTACCGACAGCTGAGAAAAATGGGGTGTGACGTCTCTGGAAACAGGGAATTACTGATCATACTGAGAAATTTGAGATCGGACATCAACAAAATCAAGGGAAAAATAGCCATAATGCAGGCAGAAATCACCAAGCCTCCGGAGGACAGTGCAGAAAATAGCGAGGGGTAATGAACTCCGAGATCTGGCAATCATACCTACTCAGGCATAATGCACGGAATTTACAGGGGACAACAGAACATCATAAAAACGTAGAAACGGACACTTTTAATTTGGACATTAGCTGAACAATATTTGAGAATGTTTGACGTGGAAATGAAACAAATTGTTTTGACCAATGTATGACATGCACATTTAAACCTACTAATTTGGATTTTAATAATCTGACTTTAATAATCTGGTTTGTTTTACTTTAGAGTATTTTATTTTATTTTTCTTTCCTTCCTGATCAGTTTCGCTATAAAGAAAACTCAGCTATGATGTTGTGATACTAAAAATATCTGTTTTAATCAAATGTATAATATGAACATTGAAACAAATTGTTTTGACCAATGTATGACATGTACATTTAAACCTACTTAATTGGACTTTAATAATCTGACTTTAAAAATCCGGTTTGTTTTACTTTAGAGTATTTTATTTTATTTAATTTTTTCTTTCCTTCTTGATCAGTTTCGCTATAAAGAAAACTTAGCTATGCTGTTGTGATACTAAAAATATCTGTTTTAATCAAATGTATAATATGAACATTTAAAATCGTGAGGGAATTGGGGCGGGACTTAATAAGCAGGCTGCTTTTTTCCCGTATCCCTTTTCGGCAGGAAATGTATTTGTTAAATGCATATTTCAGAAATGTGATGCAATGTGATCATACACATGCCGAAATAAATAAATAAACAAACATACAATGGAACAACATGGGAGGTGACCCTGACATGTCGACGACTTTTGATGTACAAACTGTAGGTATCCTCATGTTGACTGGATCCCTGGACTGTAAATTTCTGATCATCCCAGGATACACCAGAAAGACACGCAGATATTAATTTCTGACCATTCCCAGCATACACCAGAAAGACGCACGCACGCACACACCCTGCCAATGACGAAGCATTCCAAAGAAGGTCATAAGCACACTGTATATCTTATCATATATTTCAACATATGTCATTGGTAAATACCTAAGGAAAACTAGGAGCCTTGTGATAGCACAATAAAAATGTTATGGTAATTTACAGCAGTGCAGTGAGGGTCTCAGTTCTGGAAGTCTCCCGTCTGATGACATCATTGCCTGAATCAGGAGGCTGTTTTCCTGAACACCAGGGAGACTGAGACTGCAGGCCCGAGACGGCAGTCAGACCTTCCGCTATTGCGCAATCTCCCTGTATTCAGACTGCGTCTGTCATACTTTAGACTTATAGAGCCCCGAATCATCACACTTCATACTGCCAAATTACTGCAGCGTAACACTCATTATACTGCACACTGACACTGCCACAAGCCAGACTGAACACTGACAACTGCACTCCAGACTGAACACTACCACCCACACTCAATGTTGAACACCACTCCGTACTATCAAATTACTGCAGACAGACACACCCCGTAATTTAACTGTACTGCCCACTGTCACCAGCACACTGCAAAGAGCATCCATACTGAACACTGACACTGTCACACTTGAGTGAACAATGAAAGCCACACTACTACCACTCCATGCTATCAAATTACTGCATAGTAACTTTCCGTACTTTAAGGGCCTGATTTACTAACACCTTTAGCGTGCGCAAAACCTTTTAGCACAAGCAAAACTAATAACACAACCAATGAATGGTGCAAGACAAATACCAAGACCAATCATTGGTGACGTTATTGGTTTTGTGTGTGCTAAAATGTTTTGCACTGCGCTGAGTAAATCAGGCCCTAAGAGTACAGCCCACTATCACCAGCACACTGTAAAGTGTAGCCATACTGAACACACGTACTGCACACTGACAAAAGCACACAACTCACACAGCTGAGATTTTCAGACGTCTTGACGGACACACTCGGCCATCTAATTAAAGAAAATAAATTTGAGAAAGCAGCCAGGCCGGGAAGTGGGCATTCGCCCACCGTAGGAATGTGCGGGCGGCCGATCTCCATTTCCAAGCCTCATCCCTCAATTTCCCCGACTTATTTATCGCATGAAAGGCAAACCTCTGCTAATTAACTGAAGCCTCCATTAGTGTCGCCGCCATCTCTGTAATAATGACTGAAGCGACTCACCCTGGGGCAGTCTGTCCCTAGTTACGTGCAGCGGTCTATGAATGGCACTGTGCTAAAAATGCTTTATTTGGCATTGAAAAGAGATTAGCCCTTTTCCTCCAGTGGTACTGGGAGCCAAATAGGGTCTCCAGGGGAACAGTGTGGCACCGCGGTCCGAGTTGCCGGCAGTAATTTCTGTCATTTCAGACAGTGGACATTGCAGAGGCCTTGCGCAACCGCGCAACCGCCCGTCTGTCCGGCTACCCAGAAACCAACATTCTGGCCCCCGCCACTGACTATTTTTAGCAATGAGCCATTAACCTGTCCTCTTAAGCTGTATTTATTGTGTTACGTATTATATAACTGTAACTGAAGATGCGAGGAATATACAGACAATAAGCAAGCACATTCTTCTGTATTGCTTCGCTGCCTTGCAGGCCCATGTTTATGGCGGACTCCTCCATGTAGTCAGTCATCTGTCTTTTTCAGTTAGAGACACAGGCGCACAGGAAAGAATTCCCCATCATAGAGAGCACATTGGTAAATCTATAGCAATGTTGGACGGTGTGGTCCATAAGACCCATTAAAAAGAGGGCTGAATGTTCCTCATTCGCAAAAGGTGGAGGGGAGGGGCAGAGAGAACACAGGAAAAAATGACAAGGATGCAGGAGCTGGCTAAGAAAAATGCTCAAGGCTAGAATCAGGGGAGGGGCCAGACTGAGACAGAGGGCCTCGGCAGGGGCCTGTAACCCTGGTCCTGGAGTCTGCTGGTTTTTGTTTTCATATTAAACTCAGCAACCAATTTAAACCCAAGCAAGCAGGTGATATGACTTAAATGTTTAATCAGCTGCTCTAATTGAGTAACAAGGACCCCTGCAAACCCCTGAGGACGGACAGGTGACAAATACATTGCTTTGACCCTCAGTATCTGGATTCTCCGTGCTGAAGTGGAAACAGCACCAGAGTTCACAAAACCAAACAAACAACTACCAAAAAAAATTGTTGAGAGACAGCTGCATGTTGAGAGATTCAGAGATAAAACTTCCCCCCCACACAAAAACGCCTAGTTATTCCAAGGTGCGCAGTACCACAACACACAACAGCGGAGACAGAGCGTGCTCAGTAGAGCCTTTTCACTTCCTTTAGAATTACACGCCCTGACAAAAAGTCCGTTCAGTAGCTTAATGTTGTAAGTCCTTTCACACTAGCCTGCCAGACATGACTGTGTTTAGCATCTAAACTCTGGCTGCCAGACTTAGCATGCCGGGAATGAATCTGCTTACCATTGCCATGTTAGCATACCAGAAATGACTCTGTTTAGCATTTTAATGTTAGCGCGCCAGACATCACCGTGTTAAGTATCTCAGTGTTAGCATGTCAAACCACACTGTGCCAAGCATCACGCTGTCCTTAGTGGGCTGCCAGCTCTTCACCAGTCTGTGCAGTCAAGAATTTGAGCGCCATTTATTTCAGTGGGAGGAAATGCTTTTCTAAACACTTCACTGAGAGAGTGAAAATGGTATACCTGCTGCCAAAAAACAGCACCGATAAACAAATTAGGAGCCATGTTTCATGTGGAACCGGGTAAAACGGGCCAGTTCCGGTTCCAGGTGGTTTTCCACAGGATCGGTGAGAGGCGGCCGTGTGCTGCTTGAAACCTCGTTAATAAAGCCCGGGTTGTCAAATTTCCCCTAGAGATGGCAGAAAACCTACCTTCAAGAAACGGGATTGCAAACACCCCGGAAAAATGCGCATAGTCCGAACAGATGGCTCAATTTAAGCGCTTTTAACTTGCAAAACTGTGAGTAGCTCCTGCTTGCCTTTGGTGATGAGTAAGTGCTTTTGTCATTTCTGACAAAACTCTGTTGATGTCAGCTTACCAGGGAAAAGCAGCTTTGCCAGCATTCGTTTTAGCCAGAGCCTGATAAAGCACTAATCTCGCAGCCTGGGCAAGTAGATATAGGTTCAACATTAGCACAGGGGAACTAAACAGCGGCTAGGTTACAGTAAGCAATGGCAACAGTGAAGAGCCAATAACATATTCTAACAAGCTATGAGCGCACATTTAAGCTGGCAAAGCTAGACTGATTTAAGGTAAATACTTTTTTCCTGTAAGCATCCTGTGAGCAGACATTTATCCAAACAGCCTACGGCTATCTTCTTTTCTGCCTTATGTGTTCCCCCGTCTCCTTAAGGAAATTTGGACCCTCTTAATCCCCCCTGATTGGCTGGGCCTGGCACTGGGTGGGAGTGGTTTGCAAAAGTCAATGTAGTGGACACAGAAATTTGAGCCCTGCCAGTTTTCTGTTTAATATCCTGCCTTTGTGGTTCCAGTTCTGACTGAGGAGTAATGCGGTGCTCACATGTACAGCAAGAACAGACAGGGCCAAACAACGACCTTCTGTGTGTGTGTGTGTGTGTGTGTGTGTGCGCATGTGTTTGCGAGGGGTGTGTGTATGTGTGGCTTTGTTTCTGCGTGTGTGTTTGTGCATTTCTGTTTGTGTCTATGTGTTTGTTTGCGTGTGTTTGTATGTGAGTGTATGTGTTTGTCTGTGTTGGCTGTAGAGTAAAGGCGGCAGAGGGGGGAGAGAGAGAGGGAGGGGGGGAAAACAGAGCTGTCGGCGGGCCGGCTGACAAATCCCCCTCTTCTCTTCTCTCCCAGCAGTCTGTAGTGGGAGGGGTGCGTTGCCATGGAGACCCGCACCCATGGGCGCTGTCTGGTCCTGCCCAATGGCGCACAGATGTCTCACTCAAACAACGAGCTCCGACTGGCCCTCTGCTCCACTCAAAGACTGCTGTGGATAGGCTGTGCTGTACTGAGCAAAATAAAGGCCTATAACAACATAAACCACTACCAAAATGCACACCTGTACCAGCTACTGAATCCCCTGTCAAAAAACAAACACCCTTCCTGCAGTGAAAACCACATCTGGACACAGTTCTATTCTTCAGAGCAGAGCCAGCGGTGGACTCGGTTCAAAGTCGGCCCTAATGAAGAGGGGTCACTTTGATCCAGCTTTGCATGGGACTTCCTCAAGGGCTGGCAACCCCTTATGCTCTGCTCGCCACGCTAACCGCAGTCCTGACGGCACGCACAGCATTAGCCTGGGAAAGCCCTCCGAAACTCAGCGAACAATGTGGCGCCTGTGCTTCAGTGCACTCCACGTCGCTGTCTCCCCCTGCTGGTGAGCAGCCGTAAATGCAAATAAATAAATTTTCCTCCTCAGAGCTCGGAACGATCGAGTGTGATGGAGGTGGTGAAGGACGAGAGTTCACTGTGGTGCAGCCTGTAGCCCATTCAACGCTCCGTTCCTATGCTCTGGGTGGCATATCTCAGTACAAAAAACTACAGCGCCCAGAGAAGCTGTGCAGGGCGACAGAGGAACTCTGTATCCATCGCCATTAGCATATAGCAAACATGGTGGAAGCTACATTTGCCAGGTGGCAATACGGACAGGGCTCATTTACCATTATACCCATGGGAAGGTGGTTTTCAAAGAGCATGCTGGGATATTAAGGTATAAGCAGCCTCATGTGTCAGGATGATACCTCTCTGCTTTACCTGAGGAAAACAGTGCAGGGGTAGTCATAATCCCACCCTCTTTTCAGAAAGCAACCAAAATGCTTAAATCACATCAACTTGGTGAAGGCAAGTCCAAGATGAAACAAATATAAACTGTCAGACAAAGACCAGTGGTTGAATAGACCGAACTCCTGGGGCAGGCAAAAATACATCAACATGCATCTTGTCACAAAATACAATATTTAAGCAATATATCACGAGAGGGAGTGTGTTATTGGAAATATAATCACTGCGGTGACGTCGCAGCAACAAGACCGCAGGTGGAGTTACGAAGTACTCTCAGCAGTGATTATATCCAATAACGCACAAACCTTGAGTGATCTATTGCTTTAATACAACAATGTTAACATAAACGTTTAGTAAGTAATAAAAAATATTGAAACAATAACTTTTGATTAAACCAATTCTTAAAATCTGAAATCTTGAAAATAGTGTGCGTCAGAAGTTACTTTGGGGGGGGGGGGGGGGGGGGGGGTTATAAACCATGCAAAATATGACGGCAAACAACCTGTATTACATATGAATTGGAAAACTGAGCTGCTCAACCCTGTTCACTCCTTTTTGAAACTCAACTTGAAACTGAACAGTCTGGGCAGTCCAGGGGGGTCAGTGAATGGTCCAGGGCTGGTCAATAGAGCGGTAAGTGGAGTGGTCCTGTGCAGTCAGTGGGGGAGGAAGTGGGCCGGTCCCAAGCGGACAGTGGGCCGGTCCTTGGCTAGGCAAGCGGACGGCCCACACACGGTGGACCTTTGAGGCTCTCCTCCACGTGGGTGCTAACGCTGACAAACTCCTTGTTTATTTAAACTAGGGGAGGACTAGGAGAGAGGGCTTCAGGCTTTGAGACTTTATATAACTCATTTACAGGAAGAACGGTACATCTGTGTGTGTGTGTGTGTGTGTGTGTGTGCATATGTGTGAGTGTGTGCACCAGTTTGGGGGTATGTGTGTATGGGATGGGATGAATGCGCAGGTGAGTGTTTGTATGTGTGTGTGTGTATGTGTTTGAGCATATGTATGTACAGGCGTGCGTGCGTGCGTGTTTGGGTGTATGTATGTACAGGTGTGCGTGTGCGTGTGTGTGTGTGCGTTTGGGGGAGGCTTCTCCTCCTGAACCAAAGAGAAGTCACGTCACATAAACAAAAGTTCTTTCTGGGAAAGATGAGCAGTTCCAATTACTGCTTTACTTCCTGGCTTGCGTATAGAGCAGATCCATCATGCAGTTGTCCTGTACTGGAGAGGCCATGACAGAACCTCCCGGTCTTCGCCCCCTGTGTGTTCGGTTTTGACTGCGTAGTGCACTCTGCAGTGCCTTACCGACAAGTGCTGAACGACTTCCACTATTGGTCCACAATTTAGACACGCAGCACTAGCTGTTTAACAGCAGCCATCTTGGATAACGAGAAGAAACCAGATTCTTCCTTCCATTTCAGTTTTTTTTAATGTCACATGCACGCTTTCGCCCGTCTGTAATCGCCCTCTTTCCACACTTCTTTCTCAACTCTTTCTTCTCTCGTTCTGGCTTAATAAACGAGAAAGGAACACTTAAGCTCTCTGCCATAGGAAGAAAAAAAAAAGGAAAATTGTAATAATAAAGAGCTAACCGGGGGGACGGGTAGCCAGACTGCCATGGATTCTGGCTTAATCTGGCTGCACTCCTTTTCAGAAGCCAAAAAGCAATAAAGTAATGATTCATTTCACAGCCGTGAGGTTCAGGCCCTCCACACGCGTTTCCCTTCCCCCCTCTCTCGCTCTCCCGAAGAAAGGCGCTTCTACGGCTTTTCCCACTGCGGATTGTGGGAGACTTTTTTTGGTAGAGGGCCCGCCGACGCCACGATGGCGATTTATTTTAGATCAGCGGTGGAGCCGTCTCTCTTCAGCCTTTTGTCTTTTAAAGCCCAGTTCGGCTCAAAGCTTAGAGTGTTACTGAGTAAAGACTACACCAGTCCACATCAAAAAAACGGTTAACAAATTAAAAGACCGTTTCCATATTAACGAGTTACGGGTTGGTTGAGTGAATCTGAATCTGAGTGAATCTCCTAAAATTTAAGCAAATAACTCCTGATGAATTGGGAAAATCTTAGCTCCTAATACAAAAAGCCCAATGGCATTCATGTGTATAATGAATGACCCTAACCTGTCATTATTATCTTTTATGAATTCAAAATAAACCCACTATACCCTATTCACTTGTCAATCAAGCAATTTGGTGTGTCAATATGACATTCCTACCTTTTAGACATGATCTTGAATGTGAGTGTAAACAACCAGTTCAGTGTTTCCCTTACGGTTCAATGCAATATAAATCTCTACCATGTCATGCTTAAAGGGATAGTTCAGAATTTTGGACATAATGTCTCAATTACGACTTACCCATGATGTAGTTGATTGATGGAAACCATTTTCAGCTAATTCCATGCTGTCCCTTCTTTTGGACATACACACGTTGCTAATGCTAGCGCAACTCTATGGTAACCGGTAGCATCTACTACCAAATGCACTTAAACACTCCACAGTGCACCCAAAGCAAATAATATACGACGACAGTCTATCGGGGTTATTTTGAGTGTTTATACCATATTTTTTGAAGTCAAACTATCGTTGAATCCTTTAATTTGTGCTGACCTATATTCTCTGTGGAAGTACAGTGGCGGAGCGAACATGGCCATTGCAACTTGTTGCTCTTCTTTGTTGTTGTAGTCGACCAGTGCCGGCGCTACATTCGTAGGTAACGTAAAGTATCGCTCCGCCGCCGTACTTCCACAGCGAATATAGGTCAGCACAAAGTAAAGGATTCAACGATAGTTTGACTACAAAAATGATGGTATAAACACAAAAAATAACCCTGATAGACTGTCGTCGTATTTTATTTGCCCCCCACCACGACCTTTCACCCTTACCTTGGTGGCGTAGCGGCGATTGGGGCAGTCTGGGTGCTGACACAACACAAACTTCTCCTCCTGGGTAGACTTTTCATCTAAAAAAAGGAGAGGAGTGGTTGGTTACTCACAAGTACACATGGGCAACACACACACACACACACACACACACACTTGCGCATGCACGCACGCACGCATGCACGCACACCACTACAGCTACAGAACAATCAACATGCACCTCCTCTTTAAATCCATGGAATTGAATCTGAACCACAGACTCACTAACACTCACTCTCACTCTTAAATTACATCACTGCTAAAGCCACAAATACCTGGAAACTCTAAAACTTAAGTGATCAGAAATCCATGGATAAAGAGGTATGTACAGTCCAGTGTTTCCCCTACCATTATCTTGGCCGGGCGGCCCGCCCGTCCAAACTCACGTGCCGCCCGGCTTGGACAAGAGGGAAAATAAATAATTTTAATGAAAAAAAAAAAGAATTTATATCATTCTTTTTTTTTTTTATATAATCTTTTTTTTAAATTTTTTTATGTAGCTGCAATATTTCCCTTACCGCAGAATGCGGGAATGATCAAAATAGCATCTGGAAAAACCCTTGCCAAAACCCGTTAGGCCTAATTAAAATTTTCAATGGCAGCGCTGATATTATGAGGGTGTAATTATAGTTTCCGCCTCTACGCAAAATGGCGCACTTTCACCGCCCGGCCTGAAAAAAAATCTAGGGGAAACACTGCAGTCCGACGGCATTTAATACGTATCCATGCTCCATATGTCGGGATTTGTCTGACATTTTGGCAGGAAGCTTGAGAATTTTTTTTGTTTTTGTTTTTCCTCATAGCTCACGAGATCCTGGCATTGCTAAAACAAATGCTGTCAGACAAAGTGTTCAGGACGGCTTGGGCCCACGCGCAGGCTGAAGACTCTGCTAGCGGCCGGAACGAGGCTACGCGCCGCTTGTCTTTTGCGCTTGCTTTTGATGCTGTATTCCACTGCTAGGCCGTGACCTGGAGCGAGGGTAAAATAAGAACAAACAGCTCCGTGTGTTTGGCACTGAGCTGGAGGCCTCGAGCAGGCAGTCTGGCCTCGAGGTGGGGGGGGGGGGGGTGGCGGGGGGTGGTCAACCGAATCTGACCGACCTACTCCCTGAGACATGGGTGCGAGAAGGGGGAGGTGCAATTACTGCTGGGGGGAAGAGCGTGAGAGAAAGAGAGAGGGTGTGTGTGTGTGAGTGAGAGAGAAAGAGAGAGAGTAGTGTGGGTATGTGTGCGAGAGAGAGTGTGTGAGAGAGAGAGCGAGAGAGAGAGATAGAGAGAGCGAGAGAGAGAGAGAGAATGTGTTTGTCTGTGTGTGTTGTAGAGAGAGAGAGACAGAGAGATATTATAATCCAGTTTGTACAGTTTTATTATAATTTGTTACCATTCTTGTAAATTCTTGTAACCTACGCTTTGGCAATACATGTGCTTGTATTTGTCATGCCAATAAAGCACTATGAATTGTACTGAACTGAGTGAGGAACCAGGATGGAAGGAAACTGTAGGGTGAAACCACGCCCGAGACTCAACTGAACTAAGAGACAGAGGCTTTTACGACCACAGAGGGGGACTTAAAGAGCACTCAGAGGGAGGAAGGGAACGAAGGAAACAAAAAATAAATGACAGTGAGAAAAGAGGTCAGTGGAGGAGAGAGGCGAAAATCGGCCAGGTAAAAATGAAAGGGAAAGAGGGAGCAGAGAAGGGGGACAAAGAGAAAATCAAGGGAACAGCTTGACCTTCAGGGTTTCTTTTTGTTTTTCAGATGACAGACCGGCTATTCGCGTGACACGGAGCATGCCGTACCTCACGCCGCAAGAAATCGCAGCCAGCCGATCGGCGACCCTTTCTGCTCGACCGACATCGGGAGGTCCAGAGGATGATGCAATGCCACCGGACGCTCAGGTGAGTGGCGGGCGATTTAACAGCCCGCTAACGAGGAAAACAGAGGCTAGCCAGCGTTCTCTGGGTTTCCAGACATTACGGGGCTCCTGGACTGATGGGATTTTCCAATTCCTTTGGACTGGGAGAACTGCCACCCCGCCCCCTCCCCCCCGAAATGTAGTCTCTATTGAATAACGCGTCACTGGAGAGGATTTCTTCTTCAGTGTCGCTTCCCACAGACATTAAATCTCCTTTTCTCCCTGCGCAGATTGGTTCAGTACTACAAGAACAGCCATGATAACAGAGCCAGCTGATTTGTATCGGGGTTTCCTAACACACAAAGTCTTCAAAGCACACAGTCTTATAAAGCAACAAACTTTTAAACTACTTATCAAACACAATGGAACAACATGTATATATGTAATATAATAGCGGAAAATGAATGTAAAAATCTGTGATTTTGTATGCCCGGAGTGAGTCTTTCGGTTTGAAAAAGTGATCTGAAGTGGCTCCACCCCTTTATAGAGAGCGCCCCCCTCCCTTGACCTGGCAACCCTGAACCAAGTCGAAGGAATAAAAAACAGACAAAAAGATCTGCACCTGGCCACCCCAAAAAGCAGGAACACTCCCCGCTCTGCCCCAAGCCACCATGACAGATTGTCCTGCCTCACCTCCTCCAGATCCAGGGAGGGGTGGGCTACTTTTACTGAAGCTACTGCTCATTGCGGTTTCCTTAACTGCACGGCCTGCAACCCTTTTCAAAAGCTCATATCAACTCAGAGAACAGATAAGAGAGGAGAACAAAGATAAGTAGGTTATATCAGAAAGAGCCTCCAGAGTACCATGAAACTTGTTCTTTAGATGTGGCACTCATGGTTCTGCCACTGAAGAGCGGTTAAAGGCAAGATTGGTTGCTAGGTTACGTATTTCATATGAACACATTTCCCATTTGAAAGAACATCTTCCCAAATGTTAGGTAAATTCAAACACAGCAGCCTTATGTGTGGAGTGATCTTTTGCTGCTCTGGGGACACAGTGCCGGTAGAGGTGCAGTTAAATCACAGACAGGCCAGGGGCTGGTTCAGTGGAGCTGCAGGAGTTAACTCACAGAGATGGGCTGGTTCAGTGGAGCTGCATGAGTTAACTCACAGAGATGGGCTGGTTCAGTGGAGCTGCATGAATTAACTCACAGAGATGGGCTGGTTCAGTGGAGCTGCATGAGTTAACTCACAGAGGGGCTGGTTGAGTGGAGCTGCAGGAGTTAACTCACAGAGGGGCTGGTTGAGTGGAGCTGCAGGAGTTAACTCACAGACAACGGCTGGTTTAGTGGAACTGCATGAGTTAACTCATAGACAGGCCAGTGGCTGCTTCAGTGTGTGCTGTGATGTGAAGCGGGCTGTAATGACAGGGTGATGTGGTGCAGGGTGTGTCCAGCAGCCTGACTCAGCTCTCTTCCTCTGTCTCTGTGTCTTTCCCTCTCATTTCATCGGTCTGCCTCTGTCTCTCTCTCCATCTCATTCGGTCTCTTTCTCACTCATCTCTTTGTCTCTCTCTTTATCAATTAGGCTCCCATTCTCTGTCTGCTTCTCTTTCATTCTGTCTGTTCCTCTCTCTCGCTCTCGCTCTCTCTCAGACAGGGATTCCTCTCAGCACTGCTGATTGGGTGGGAAAAATAAATACTGTATAAAACACAGCAGGCTCCGCCAGCCGATGCTAAAGACCCCACACAGTGGGCCCATACAGCACAGCTATGCAGCGTTCTGGTGTATGACATTCAGAAAGCCAGGCCAGAAATCCATCACACTGCACAAAGATGAAAAACAAACCCAGGTGGAGGAAAAAATACTATAAACACTCTATACTGTATACACACAAATATACTGTACACACATGAATCAAACAGTCAGTCCCACTTCACCATACTAAACAATGGACCTGTCACTCACACACACAAACACAGATTTGAAGAATATGACAGGGTGGTATTGTTTTTTACATTACATTACAGGCATTTAGCAGACGCTCTTATCCAGAGCGACTTACACAACTTTTTAGCATTTTTTACATATTATCCATTTATACAGCTGGATACTGAAGCGATTCAGGGTAGGTACCTTGCTCAAGGGTACAACGGCAGTGTCCTACCTGGGAATTGAACCTGTAACCTTGCGGTTACAAGGCCAGTTCCTTAACCATTATACTACACTGCCGCCCAACGAAAATACGCCTGTGTGGAGAAACCAGAAAATAAACAGTCAGCATAAACTAAAACCAAAGCTCCATAAAAGAAAAAGAAAGAAACTCAGCTCAACTCAGTGTGCAGAGCCTTTATCATAACAAGCCCATCGCTGCGATAAGCTACCCTCAGCACTGACCAGCACACCATGGCCCCACCCCTACACAACACCTGCCCCCCTCCAGGCCCAGCACGCCCCCACCCAGCCCCAAACATGTCCCACCCCCACACACAACCACAGTATGCCCTGCCCAACTTCAGGAAATCTCGTCCCAACCTCAGTGTACCTCGTTCTGTCTTTACACTCTCCGTTTTCCTCCCAGTACCCAATCGCCTCCTTCCCTTGACCTGCGCCACAACTTGGTCCCTTTCCCTTCCCTTGGTCCCTTAGCCTCCTTCGCTCCTTGTTTAGTCAGAGAAAGGATGCCAAGCTCATGGTTGAACAGAGGCCTGAACGCGCATTTATGAGGAATGCGGAGAATGCCAAAGACTGCGTTCAATTTGGAGTGCAGTGCGCTTGGCGCAGGACTCCAGGCCCGTGCTCTTTCTCTGCATTTTAAAGACTTTTTGTTCCTCCGGTTATTGTTATTGGTGCACTCAACAGTTGCGCTGATTGAAATTGATTGCAATAACACGTAGACAGATCAGGAGCGGCTTATGTGGGGGGGGGGGGGGGGTGAAGCCTTGCCAGGGGCCCAGGTATTTCTGGGACAGTCTGGTCGCGGTCACCGTGTGTGGCGGGAGTAGATGGCAGGGTACTGCGCTCTGCGCCCAAAAGCTGCAGGGTTCTGGGCCTTCTGTTTGGTGGAGCGTCTGTTTACTGTGATAACCCTTATTGGATACAACTCCATCACATGATTGTGCACTCTGAGACATAGTTTTGCGCTTGCGTACGTGCAGTTAAACTCAGTAGCCTGTTAGCTATAAAGGTAGCAAACAAGGCTACGTACCTAGCTAGCTAGCTACCAGTTATGAGTTAGACTATCTATTGTGTAATTCACAACAGCTAATTTTAGCTAGCTAGGTGGACACACTTACAAACCTAGCAAGGTTTTTAAGGGAAATATGGTTGAGCTAACTACCTACATACATACTGCTATGTATCCAGCAGTTGTGATTTAGATATCTAACATTAGCTAGTTAGGTACCCAAATATAGCTTGCCTGTGAGACGATAAAGCATTGTTAAATTCGATTCAATTCATATTGTATAATTGTTGGATTTATCTTGCTTGCAGTACTATAATAACTTCTTTAGCCGGCGGCACTGCAGTCTACTAATGGTCAAGAATGTCATACATGAATATGCAAGTGTAAAAGTCAGATAGCATTGTATCCAATAAGGGGTCAATACATCACCATTCAGCAGGGGATGCAGGCTGAACAGTTACACCGGCTCTGACACAGCCTCAGGCACACACCCATATGGAAGGGACATGTGCTGAGAGAGGGCACTTCCCAGGTCTCATCTTCAGGTGACAGGGCTACTGTCAAATGCATTGGCCTGGTTAAAACGTGGTCGGAAAAAACCCTATAAGGCACTGAAGCTTCACCTGAATCTTTCAGAACAGTAGCCAGCATGGCCTTGTAGGTGGCTTGATTAGTTTCAGTAGGCAAGGGCTTGCTCAATTTCAGTAGGTGTGGCTTGCTCAATTTCAGTCGGTGTGGCTTGCTCAATTTCAGTCGGTGTGGCTTGCTCAATTTCAGTTGGTGCGGGCGCGCTCAATTTCAGTAGGTGTGGCTTGCTCAGTTTCAGTAGGTGTGGCTTGATTAGTTTCAGTAAGTGCGGCTTGCTCAATTTCAGTAGGTGTAGCGTGCTCAATTTCAGTTGGTGTGGCTTGCTCAATTTCAGTTGGTGTGGCTTGCTCAATTTCAGTTGGTGTGGCTTGCTCAATTTCAGTTGGTGTGGCTTGCTCAATTTCAGTAGGTGTGGCTTATTCAATTTCAGTAGGTGTGGCTTGCTCAATTTCACTTGGTGTGGCTTGCTCAATTTCAGTTGGTGTGGCTTGCTCAATTTCAGTTGGTGTGGCTTGCTCAATTTCAGTTGGTGTGGCTTGCTCAATTTCAGTAGGTGTGGCTTATTCAATTTCAGTAGGTGTGGCTTGCTCAATTTCACTTGGTGTGGCTTGCTCAATTTCACTTGGTGTGGCTTGCTCAATTTCACTTGGTGTGGCTTACTCAATTTCACTTGGTGTGGCTTGTTCAATTTCAGTTGGTGTGGCTTGTTCAATTTCAGTTGGTGTGGCTTGTTCAATTTCAGTTGGTAGGTCTTGTTAAATTTCAGTCGGTGTGGCTTGCTCAATTTCAGTAGGTGAGCTTGTTAAATTTTAGTAGGTGTGGCTTATTCAATTGTAGTTGACATACCTCGATCATTTGAATCACAAGTGAGGGATAACTTTTAACTATAAGCTCCCAAAATCGAGCTCAATACAGAATGATACCACAGCATTTTAATCTGAACTATCCCTAAATAATTCCACCTGTGGAAAACCGGTACATCGGTGTTCAGCAAAATGTGAATCTTATCTAAGATAAGCTTATCTGAAAGGTAATAGGATATGCCAGTTCTGACAGGTATACAGCAGTCTCTTTAAAAACATTATCAGAACAGGAGGTGACAGGCTGGGGGAAAGCTCTCTCATTAGCTGAGCTCAGGTTAATAAGGTGATGGGAATGCTGGTGTGCCTTATTGCACTGTTCTGGGAAATGGCTCTAGAAGCAGGAGGCTTAATTACAGTGACAGAGCATGCTCCAGAGGACGGGGCAGGAAAACACCCTTTCATGTTACTGCAATCCCCTTCGCCCCGTCTCTCACGACAGTCCCCTCAGCCCCAGAGCGGGAAGCCGCATCTCCGCAGTGAACCGACGAGGGGAAAGACGGATTAAAAAAAACATTCCTGGATTCCAGACACCGCGCCCTCTATCCATCCCTTCAAACGGGTGGACCAGACGCACCGCTTAATTTTAACCCAACCGCACTGTCCTTTGGCGACAAACAGTTAACCTCTGCAGCTGTTAACATCGACCTTCAGCACCGGGCCCGTTTGGGAGGTAGAACATGTAGGGAAATGCTCCTTTCAAATCCCTCCGCATATGAGCTCCCCATGCAATATAAAGATGAGCTGCACTGGACTGGTAATGTGGAGCCATTTAATCAAAATAAAAGCCCTCATAAGCCAAATCTCCAATGACTGGGATAAGCACCATTTCATAATAGCAGGACAAAAGGTTAAACTGGTTTTTCAAATGAATGACACAATTCACAACTCCACTCCCTTGCGATCTTAAAACAGTCAACTGGAATGTGGAAAAAGGTAATATATAATGCAATATAAAATCCAAATATTGCTTGGCAACCAATCAAAAAGCTATTCCTGGGTTTCACGACTCCTTACAAAGAAATCCAGGGCTGGTTTCGTGCAGCAAACCGATAACGTGTGTTTAAAAATGGGGATATGGTTAAGCTCAGCGAACTGCCCATGAAAGTGAGACGTGAAGGCTGATGTCATACCGAGCGCCATCGGCTGAACTCCCAGAAGCGCGGTTTTATAAGAGGTTTAGTGAAATCCATTAATACCGTAACTCCAGAACGATACGGAACAAAGCACATCCTGGGCGGCCAGGTGCCTTTGTAACTGCGGTTGACGCTCCCTTCGCCAGTTAATGTTCAAAGACACTGTTGTGCTCATCTCTCTGGCTTGAACTAAATCCCCTCAGCCCCAGGTTTCACCCTCACCTCATAGCAATAGAGGTAGCAGTGGTGAAAGATTGTTTATTTCTTTCTGTCCTATTCCATTAAACTGTGTGCTTTTTACAGTGGTGCCCTGAGTCTTACTAAGGTTCGTCTTTTTGTAAGTTCTCTGTAAAGGTACAATGTTTTTGTACTATATCACAGAGGACGTTTTCCCCTGTTTGGTCAGCTGACCTGAGGCGCAGTAGCACACCATCTAATTCATGCCACCAGACCTTCACAGAGGCGTTTCAATATATCCTCAGCAACAGCAACTGATCACAGCACAAGCCGCACCTACCCCTCCCCTCACCACCAACCATATTTTTTTATTGTCCCCCACATTTTTTCTCTGTGAAAATCAGTAACCTCATCTTTCAAGTTATAATTAGAGAGAAAAGCACACCCCAGACAAGAAGCATAACACCCTGGTGTGAAGGGTGCAGTATAAAATATAAAAATGTAATTGTTTGATTGAACACCAAATTTGAAGTAAACCTGGTGTCTGCTTAAGGTGGCCAACTTTGTCCACCCCCCACCCAACTGCCACCCACCCCCCTTACCACAGAGGTCCTGGATGATGTCCAGGGTGGAGGCCCAGGTGAAATGTTCCTGCCCAGGGCCGAAGAGTGAGGCTGGGAGGGTCTCCAGCTCGTAGGCCCCCCGCTTCTTCCAGGGGAACATTTCTGCAAGCGTTCTCGGAGTCTCCTAAAATAAAAATACTCTCCCACCCTGTCACCCTTCTTTCAGCCTCCTTTAAACTTGCACAGGTCCTTCCAGTCTCTTCCTCTTCTTCGCCTTCCTAATGCTTAACACTTCCCCAGGACCAACACAACATCCTCACCGAAGCACAGCTCGCACGACCCTTCGCTGATCCCCGGTGCCCCCGAAAATAACTCATCCAAATCACTCTACACTTTCTTCATCCAAATCACTAATCATTCACACATTCCTAATTCAAATCACTCAACACCTTCCTCATCTAAATCACTCAACACCTTCCTCAATCCAACTTCATAAAAACCACACCACGACACCTACTCTGCGCACAACTTGGTGAAAAACAGTTTCTTCCAGAAGCTGACCTCTCGCTCTTCTGACCCAAAACCCGGTGGCGCAGAACAGGGCAATACACTGATCCGATATTAAAATCGGCTCCGAAGCCTGTAAAGTCAGAGCGAGTTCAGAACTTCTGCTGTCTTTTCAATCAGCCCTCTAAATAAGCAGCTCTTTAATACAGAGCAGACTAACTCCCGTCTCTTCATTCCAAAGCAACTCAGGCTGGTCTTCGTTTGTCTCTCTTCCCCATCCTCTCTTCCTTCTTTCCAGGAGGGGGGGGGGGGGGGGTACATCACCCCCCTACTGGAAATGTACCTTTCCACCAAAAATATTTATTCACCCCTACATATTAAATACTCTCCTCTGGGAAACTTCCCTGTTCCTGCAGGATTCCTTGTGCAGCTGCTGTAAGATCTACAGACTGTGGCGGAGGGGGGGATTCGGCCCACTCCACCAGACAAGCGCTGTATTCATGAGAGGTGAGGTGCATGCTGGGACAGGACACTTGAGCCAATGGCGTTGGACCCGGGTGACACAAAGCTTCCTTTTAAACACCCTCCTACGGAGAGGGCAAGATTTCTTTATGTTTTTCACAAAACTGTAAAAGCATGACATTTTTCTGCATAAATTTCTGCCTCCTGAAGTATGAGAAAAGACTTATTTATCTTCATGAAGAAAAACAGTCTCTGCAATAGCACATTACTGAGGGCCAAGTTCTAGGATTTAGGATCTGTGTCAGAGGCAAATTATACCATCTTAGAGGGTACCTGAAGGGGGGGGGGGGGGGGGGGGGGCGGGTCAAAATAACAATTCCCATTTCCCCTATGAAAAACGAGAAGGGCTTAAAGGCGGCCAAGGCTCAACGCTCTGGCAGTGCTGTTCCAATGTTCTCGTCACATTGTCGCGACGCTGTTCCAACACCTTTCCAGCGCGGCGGGGCTGTTACCGCTGCTCCGGCGGTAACAGGAACGCTATGCGCTAACTGGAAAGGAGCGGCCGGGGAGCGGTGATGTCACCGAGAGAGAGTCGCGTCTAAATTTGGGTAGAGTAGATTAGAGGGCGAGACGGGAGCCCGCTGGCGGGGGCTGCGCTGGGATACGCGCACATATGGAAGTGATCTGCCGTGGCTTCCAACCAGGAGCTCCCTTTCAATGGCCAGGAACTCCCTTTCAATGGCCAGGAATAAGGCAGTTGAACTGCAGGAACTGACTTTACAGAGCACACTGGGGGGGGGGGGGGGGGGGGGGGGGGGGTCAATCCTTTTTCAATTCAAATCAATTTCAGGATATGGATTCAAATTCAATTAATGAACTGAATAATGCCAATGATGTCCTATGGAGATGTTTAAATTAATTAATTAAAATTTAATTAATTGTAATGGAACTGAGCCCGACCCTGTTGCACACAGTACTACAGAAGAGATCAACACCGGTTGGAAGGAAGGCTCATCTTTTGCAAATGACAGTAGAGGACCTGTGGGTACGGTAATCCAAGAAACCCCAGCCAACCTAAACCCAACCTACTGCTGCCGAGACTGCGGCCGTGAGCACCGTAACCACCTGAGCCACTCTGAAGCCAAAAACTACCTCCCGCTGACCAGTGGGGAGGGGCGGGGCTCTATGAAAAGTGTGGGAATTCATTCCATCGACTCAAGAGCAGAATTATGCCATTCTCAAAGATGAATGGAGATCGTGGACACGCCCAGACATCTCTAAGCAGCTCTCTGAGACAGGGCCTCTCTCACACATCTCTGTAACACTGCGGTAAGGAAGATTTCCCAGGCTCTTACAGACAGGGAAGAGTGAGCCTTTAAGGGCTCTTACCAGCAGCTTCTGTTTCTCCGCTGAAGGAAGGACAGTGATGCAGAGTGAGTGAGTGAGTGGGTGTTCCTGTGTGTGGCAGTCTGTGAATGCGATGTGGGGGTGGGGGGTATGTGTGAGAAAACACCTGAGAGTGTCAGGTAACAGAGGGACTGCACCTGGAGGTCTTTACATGTTCACTGAAAACAGAGGTTGTCTGAGCATGGTCACTGCAGTCAGAGGTCTGAGCATGCTCACTGAAGCCAGAGACCTGAGTGTGCTCGGGAAGTGGAGGTGGGGTACACAGATTACACATAACCCTATATCCACCTATTTATGTTTAATAAAATGTCTTTGCGTATTCCTTAGTTCTTCCATATTTGGTGATTGAAAATAAGCTGAACACATCACACTCATTGCATAAAATAACAGAAGTGGATTGGTTACAGATATGGTCCAACATTTTTCATTGATTAGTTAAATGAAAGCAAAAAACCTGACAAACCTTCCCAGCACTACATGAGGGCTCAGACTCAGTTCATTCATGTACAGTCTTGTTTTTATTGGAGATTCAACCGGTGGCTTTGCACTGAACACCTGCTTCAAGTCCCACAACTATTTCAAATAATAATAATTTCACAAAACGATGCAGTGTTTTCCCCTGAAGAACTCTGAAAAAAGACATGAAAAATTGCATGACGATGTGCTACGCCAAGCTGTCATCACGCTCACACCTGCATATGTCTCACAGGACAATCTCCCTGAATTCAAGCTGTTACAAAACTCATTTTTATAAAAATATGTGTTCCAGTTGGTCTCGCTTGCGCTCTCTGGAACTTTCTGTAGGGACTGGCGCTGTGGGCTATGGCTCATTTGGATAATTGTGTGGCTCAATTTACGGACCAAAAAAAAGGCCCTTTTTTGGCCTGTCAATTAAAAATGAATAAAAAATTCAGATGTCAGTGCAGCAAAACAAAGAAAACAGGCATTCCTGCTCATGCTGTGTCATTATGGAAACCAAAGTCATAGTGCAAACCGACCTTATTTACCCACAAAGGTAAATGCCATAGACCAAGAGTCCTACCATACTTAGGGCCTGATTTACTGGCAACCAACTTCAAAAAGTGCAAAAGTCTTAGGCACACGTAAAAAAATATTCTGTAAAGCGAAGATGCTTTCAAAAATAATATCAAAACAACTGACTATAAAGAGCAGCAAACAGTAAAAAACTAAAACAAATCAATATTTGGTTTTGGTGTGACCACCCTTTGCCTTTAAAACGACATCAATTCTCTTAGGTACACTGTCGTGCAGTTTTATAAGAAAGTCAGCTGGTAGGTTGTTCCAAGCGTCTTGGAGAACTTGCCACAGTCTTCTGCAGGCTTTGGCTGTCTCGCTTGCTTCTGTCTGTCCAGGTGATCCCAGATAGACTCAATGATGTTCAGTTCAGGGCTCTGTGAAGGTCAGAACTCCTTGTTCTTCTTTTAGTTCAATCTTCAAGATAGTTCTAATCATGTTTTGGAAAATTAATGCTTGGAAATCTAAACTTTGCTCTTTTCTACTGACACACTAATGCAGAAGACAAAAAATAAACGAAGAAAAATATATAATAAAATCTAGGGTGCCTAAGACTTGCACAGAACTGTACAAAAAATATATTTTGTTTCTGTGCCTGTTGTTTCAACTTGGTGGCTTATGACAGGAAGTGTTAGACATGCAGCGTGAAGTCAGAATTCCCAGGACCCTCGATTCCAACGGAAAAACTTTTTTCCGTCCCCATAAATATATTCTGCAGATGTTTGAAAATAAACGGACGTTCGGTAATGGTGTTCTGGAAAAAAACTTGATAGCCCAGTCGATTCTTTTAGTCGTTTTGTTTTATTCACCAAACAGAGAGAACACATGCCATCTGCCTTGGATTGAGCGTTTATTCCATTACTCATCTCTAGGAGATCAATAAGACAACGTGGAGTGGGGGGGGGGGGGGGAGGGAGGGGGCACCCTTGTGTGGGTTATCAGGGTTTTTACCTTGATATCACTAGTGCTGCGGTAAAACACTCACACTTACATTCAGAGAAGCTAAAGAAATCTGTTTTACTGTCTGTATACTGGTGGAAAGCCTTGCTGAAAGCATGTTAATCACCCTGTTGCGTTTGCACCTATTTTTATACAGTCTATGGTTTGCACGCAAAAGGGTAGTGTTCCGTGCCACAGACGAGTTGCTGTCAGACATGTATTTAAAGCGTCTGTCTTCCAGACCGAAGACAGAGGAAAATTAAACGGTACGGTCAGATCCAGCTTGGTGAGGAGCGTTGATTTGGAGAATCCGGTAATTGGAACCTCATTGCTGAAATTGCACAGCGCAGAAATCTCTCCGAAAGGCCAATAACACCCTACGCGCTCTCCTCTTCGTGCTGCACAGAAATTAAAACGCTTCATGCTACGAAGATACAATTATTGTGGGAGTGGGCTAGAATGTTCATAAACAGCTATTTGGGGAGTGTGTGTGGTGGTGGTGGGAGGGAGCGTGGCAGGAAAGGTCGAAATGGGCCTATTCTTGGGACAGAACATAAAAAGCAGAAAGACGATGTGAGCAAGTCACCACGAAGCAGAGGGCCCTTATAATTTTCCTCCCAGGGTTCCCTTGAAAGTAGACTGTGACCCCGATGTGATTGGAGAAGGCGTGGTGTCCCTTCTGTTCCGCTCAGGTCGAAAGCCAATGAAGAACGGCGAAAGTGTGACGTGATGACGACGCTACGGAGATTCCGGAGCAGTTTCCCAGCAGCGCTTTCTGGTCGAGAAGCAGAACCGAAAGGAAAAAAATTCTACATTTCCACGTGGGTACCTGCGTTTGTTCATTTTTAAAACAGCCGTTTGATTTCCAACGGGGTAAAATCTGAGTGGGGTTGTGTTTCTTGAGCCTGAGGTACCCCTATTCCCCATAACGATGAGCTCTGACACAGACCGTTTCAGGTTAAGTGGTGTTCCCAATCGTGAAACAACAGTCGCTACATTAGGAATTTGAACCCACAACCTTCAGGTCACAAGATCAGAGACCTCACCATTACTCTAGAGCAGTGGTTCCCAAACCTCTCCTCGGGTACCCCGGCCGGATCCTGGCAGTTGATGTTCCATTTAAAGCACACCTGATACAACTAATTAAGGGCTTGTGCCCCTCAAGAATAGAATTCCTCACTGATTTACTCCATGATACACCTCTAGCCATTGTATAAAAACAGGGAACCTACTTCTCTCTGGCCTAGCCCAGAGATACTCAAATCTGGCCTTCAGGCCAGCAGTACTGCTGATTCTCTTTTCTAGCTGATAGTTAATTCATTAATATCACTGACTGGCCGGAGATCCCACACACCTGGTGTCCCAGGTATAATCAGGTCCCTGATTGTTAGGGAATGACAACTAGCTGTACTACCGGCCTTGTGGGCCAGATCTGAGTATCCCTGGCCTAGCCTATACCTTGCCTCACTGGTACAAAATAACATTAATTTGTTGATTTAGTGTCACCATGTTGAAATTACTGCTTGTCCATGACAGAAACATCATTGCTAAATATCGGAGATTTGAAGCCACAAGTATTCACTGCTCATACTCTGATTTCACAATGTATGCCCAATTCATTAACTAATGTGTCACAAAAATCCCCCAAAAAGGTTCCACTGTCACAAGCGGCTTTGTTTTTGCGGGCTATAACAGGGGAATCACAGTCACTTTTACAACACACGTCTTTTTATATTGCCCCTGTTCACAGCTGTTATTTCTTTCCGCTGGGGCAATTGAGGGTACGTTGCATGCTCAAGTGTACAACAGATGTCCAACCTGGGATGTGAACCCAGAGACCTTAGAGTTTAACAGACCCCTGAAATCGTGAGCTCTGACAGAGTATACAACTGCCATAAAACTGCTGGCCACAACTGCGAACAGGCACACACACACATTGCGTGCAAAAACACACACACAACAGAGACACATGCACATATGTACACACACAACACATCACACAAGACGTTCCGCATACAACCACACACACAGAAAACATATGCCCATGTGCATGATACATACGTACAGTATATAAACATATACGTACAGATATCACATATAAACACACAGAGGCAACAGCCTCTGAAGGCTGAACCTTCACGCTTCTGTATGAAGCTGGTCAAAAGTCACAGTTCAGGTAACAAATTCAACCCCACGACCCTGCAGGATGACCTGGCTTGTTTTGTCACATGGGCATCCTATTTTGCTAACTGTGACAGGCTGTGAATTCTAAACTTCAAACTCGGAGCAACTGCAAACACGTGCCGCCTGGGCGCGGACAAGACCAGGATAATTATGGGACCTGGAGACACTGAGCATGACGGTGTCCTTGGTAACGCACAGCATTCTCAGGTTTCATGGTGTTCCGTCGTGCCACAGTGTCATAGAGAAGGGGAGAGAATGTTGGGGCGTGACAGACGGACGGCTCACTGATGCTGACTGCTAAGAGAGACCAGAGCATTGGGCAGCTTGCGAATATAGAGTTTTCCCCATATTATGGGTATTTTTGAGTCTTCACAAAATATGTCACCAGGGGAGAGCAAATTCAGGTTCTTCCTTCTGTAACATGTTTTGTGGAGCCTTTAAAATGTTCTACCAATATTGCAACAGGAGGGGAAACACCCCTTTCGTGAGCTTAACAGCAGCACCAAAGTCCCTAAAGTAATTAAAATGGAAATTTATAGCACAATACTGACTTTCCGTGGTGGCGTGTGGAATGGCCTGTAATAACGGCAGCTTGAACAACAGAAAAAGTTCTCTGTCAATCCTTTTCACATTTCAAAAGGGCATCTTTACAGTCTAAACTTCAATCGGGAATCTAGGAGATAAAAGAGCCTCTTTCGTTACACACGCGCGCAAACGGTGAACTTTCCCAAGGACAAAGTGTTTGACAGAGATAAGGAAGAGGACCCTAAGGCAGTGACACAAGACAGAGCCAAATCACTTTGATGGCTATAAAGCGACAGAAACGGTCTGTCAAACAGACCACGTCACAGAATCCCTCCGGACGACACTGTTCCATGGGATGCTCGACCTCCCGTGCCATCCCAGTGGAAACAGAGGCATTCATTCAAGGGTACCTACCTTCCCCGACCTTGTTTGTTGGGGGAAGAAAAGAAAAAAAAGAAGAAATAAGAAGGAGAAGTGAAAGGGTTGCACAAGCATCCAGCTGGCTGCAGGAAACGCTACAAAAGGAAAAAGATAGCGTACCAAGAACAAAAAAATGAAAAGAAAGGGAAGAAAGAAATGAAAGCAGAAAGAAATGTGTAACAATGGGACGATGACCCCCGGGAGTACTTTAAAAACACGTAGGGAGACCCTGCAGGCAGACAGACAGGGCATCTGGCCCGGGACTAAACCAGTGTGTTTAAGAGAGCTTAGGCCCCCCAACCCGTCCTCCAGGCCTGGATTACAGGCTTCCAAACACGCACACCACCCCTCTTCAATTTGGGGTTACATGACCGATTACTCTGCATGCTTACAGGACAGGCTCTCTGAGCCGCATCCAAGGCCATGTCATGTTATATGGTGTGGGAAAGAGATACCGCCACACTGTATTAAACAGGTTTAATGGTGCAAACAATGTTTTCACCAACAAAGATACACATACACACACACACAATATGTGTGTGTGTATGCACACATATCCTTCTGGACCTGTGTGCTTGTTTTGTTTACAATGAAGAATCCTGCATTAATTCAACCTCTGTAGCAGGAATACTTTGAAAACTTCATTGTTTTGTCAATAACTGTTGTTGAAGTTATCATGCTTAAGCCTACTTCAATAGCATAGTCCACCACAACATCAATTTTCATTTCTTCTAGCAACTAGATTTTATGACCTTACTTTTTCCATACCTGACATGACTGGTTCACGTCATACACATCAGGTAATGGATTTTTATTTCAAAATAAAAGTGAATTCAGCAAAGAAAGAAAGAGAAATGTTCGGCTATATGATAATCAGGAAATCTAAAATCATTAAAAAAAAAACAGAATTCCAAACCAAGATAAAATAAAATGGAATTTAGGGAAAAAAGGATTTTGAAGAGCCCTACAGGTGGCGGTTTTAGTTACTAATGACTTGAACCACCTAAGTGCAGATTCAATTCCAAAAACACCATGCTGTTGAGTTAGAGTTAACAATGGAAACTTGCTGAAGCATTCTGTTTTCGTACTGCTTTTTTTTTTTACAAGCACAAGTTAGCACAAGTAATCCACGACATTACGTCTTCTTTTTCCAGTTTTCCAGAACTCTCTAGCAACCGCATGTGAAAGCCAGGCGTGATGAGGATGGCTGTTTAGTGCTCCATATTCCCCTGCTCTTGACCGTGCTTGAGAGAGGTGGCCATTTTCCGTCTATTTGGTGCCCTCTATTCCATCTGGCCATTTTGCGCCTGAAGAGAACAGGCCAGGGCAGCATGGTTTGGATGAACGCAACTGCCAATATGCGGGACAGAGGTTCGCAAGCCGGAGAGGCAGATTACAGTTCTCTGAGTATAGCAGCTGGTTAACCCAGACCTAGTTTTATATCTGAGAGCTTCTGCTCTCTGTTCTTAGCCAGGTCTATGTCACTGGTGCTCTTATGACTCAGGTGTACTTATGATCTCTCGCATTGTAATTCACTCTTGATAAGAGCATCTTATGTGTCATTGTCTTCACACAAACAGTTCAAGTGAGAGTAAGGCTTCAGCTCATATAAGGTTTTTTACCTTTACAAGTCTTTTTTTTAAGAATTAAAGTCTCTATAGGCCTATGTTTTTTTATTTGAAAACGACAGAATGAGACCAATACATCCAATTGCTAATAAACTATCCAAAACATTCTCTGATATCCCAATTTGTCCTGATTGACCAATAATACTGATTTTTTTCAAGACACCCACATTCTCTGGTGCCACTAGTATTTTGCTGTACTGCTGAACATTCTCTCTTCCCAACAGATTCGATGAGAAAGTACGATTAAGTTATTTTTGTGTGGGTGCTTATGACCAACCCAAATCCTTTGTCTGTGATTCAGAAATTTACGGTAAGAGTCAGTATTTCCTGATTAATCAGAAAAAAACACATCCGTGGATTTAAGTATTTCGACGGAAAAACACAGTAAAAACCTAATTCTTGGAGAAGCAACAGATTTGGTTAAGAGATATGTGGCTGCTAACTGAATACATCTCACTAAAGCAGTAAACTGAAGCGGTTTCAATAACAGATGAATTAATAAATAGACCTAAATCATGATGAAAACAAAGAATTTCAACTAATCTGATTATAGTTTAATATTACAGACTTCGACTGCATGTACTATGCGAACGCGAATAAAGGGTTAGTTATCTGATAAACTGAATAAATTCTTATCAGGCATCATCTGCTCCATGATGACTGTACTGCAGTAAGTCTTAAAGCCATTTATTGGACAAATTTATTGGGAAAATAAAATATCTGTCAGGCACTTTCTTATTTAACTCCAAGTTCTCTCCAAAGTAGACTGCTCTGACTGCTTAAATGGCAGCTGTTATCCCATAAAATAATGCCTTATTGTGCATGGTTGCACTGGGTACTTTGTGATAGCACAGCACAGTCACATAACTTAGACGTTAATATTAGATTACAAACACGTTCCTATGGTCCAAAATTACGTAACAAAGATGGTGGTTTAAGGAAAACAAGTCTGAAGGAACATAAATACTGAGCACAGAAATGTGCAGGCATCATGGCAGCTAAGTATTTGGGACTTGACCGTTAGTGGATACTTATTTAAGAGACCATGCTGGACCTGCACTAACACTCAGGTAAAGTGTAATTTTGGTAAAACAGGGAATTATGATCAAACCTGGCAATTGATAGCACAAACAGTACCACTACATAATTGGCTCTGAGCTCCTCCATAACAGGAAATGTTCACCAATAGATAGAATGGATAATGGATACACTCTCCCACTAGAGAAATGTCCACTTTCTGTGTGTAATAAAAACACTGTTTCCTAGTACCCATTACAGAATCATATAGGCTTACTGGCAATCAAATCAAATCTCATCTCAGACATCCATGAAAACCTAATAACTTTGTATTATCACTGATTTGGTATCCTAAACCAGCTTTGATTTTGGAATATAAAAACAATGCCAATTCCAGACAAAAAGTTACAGTGACAGTAAGAGCTGACAATACCACAACACCATTAACATAAAAGCACAATAGCATGATAAAGTCCCATTGGCATTACTATTTATTTCTGTGTTTCTATTTTGTGAGTTACATTTGTAAGTACACTTCATTTGTAAGTACATTTTGAGCAACATTTGTTGCTTAATGCTACAGCTGTATGGTGACATTCTGTTGATCAGAGTAGGATTATTGCTGGACAGATCAAACAGAGCACTGGATTATTCAGGGGGCTAATTAAGTACTTGGGTGCTATACCACAGGCTTGGATTTAAGAGGCAAACTGGCAGAAATACAGTGCCTTGCGAAAGTATTCACCCCCTTGGCGTTTTTCCTATTTTGTTGCATTACAACCTGTAATTGAAATGGATAATTATTTGGATTTTATTATATTATTTTCTGGTACTCTTACAAGCGATACTATAACGTCTTTGCATTTGAATGGATCTCTATGGGAATTAGGGGGTGGGACTAGATTTAGCTGTAAATAACACTTGAACTGTATAGAATACATGGTTGGTAAAATGGCTGTAAGTCATCAAGGGTCTGAGGTATCAAACGGGCCTCAAACCATCACACTGCTGATATGCAGTAGATATGGATGAATCACTTTAAGGGCTGTTTCTCCTGACAAATTTTCCTATTGAACTCTATGGAAAAATAAGTCAGGAGAAGAAACCCTTCAAGTTATCCATCCATATTTACTGTATTTCTGGAAGCAGAGTGATGGTTTAAGGCTTGTTTGATAGGATAGACCCTTGATGACTTAGAGCCATTTAGCCAACCATGTGTTCTATACAGTTCAAGTGTTATTTACAGCTAAATCTAGTCCCACCCCCTAATTCCCATAGAGATCCATTCAAATGCAAAGACGTTATAGTATCGCTTGTAAGAGTACCAGAAAATAATATATCAAGAGTCTTTTGATATTGATGGGTCACAGACTTCAGGAAGTAGCAGCATGCAAAGGATATGCCACCAAATATTAAATATGATACTTTAAAAATACATTAAAGCAAAGGGGGTGAATACATATGCACGCACCACCTTTCCGTTTTTAAAAAAAAAAAATTTTAAAACAAGTTTTTTTTAAATTTCACTTCACCAATTTGGACTATTTTGTGTAGGTCCATTACATAAAATCCAAATAAATATCCATTTCAATTACAGGTTGTAATGCAACAACATAGGAAAAACGCCAAGGGGGTGAATACTTTCGCAAGGCACTGTAGGTGCTCGTAGGCTACTGTACATTAATCATTTTACTCTACATGAAATCCCTACATGAATATGACAACTGCATATTTAGCTGTGTATCCAAGCAGAAGAATTCCAAGAAATAATCCATTATATTCAGTGTCATTCACAATCAACAGTTAATAGCCTAACTGTGTGTGTTCTTTTTAAGCCATTTATAATTTTGCACGCATGCGCAGCTACACACTCTCACCAGCATTTCAAGGTTCATTAGTTAACATGCATTCCTGTCTTTCCACGGCAATTTGTATTACTAACGATTGCGCAAACTGCCTAATTTAAACGAAGCATAAAAAATGGAAACGCATCACTTACTCAGCCGCAAGCGCAGTCCAAGCCAGCTCTTCTGTGGTGACCTGTGCACAACCGAGTTCATATTCCACTTGTTCGGAACCATCAACGCATTGGGTCCGTTTGCCTCCCTCCAGTTCGCCAACAACTCCAGAAAAGTTTATGGTTGCAGTGAACGTCAGGTCAGGGTCAACAGCGGTCAACATCAGTCACTGACATTACTCCCAAGTCGTCGTTAGGCTCAAAACCTTTTTGTTTTCCTACCAAACTTCAACTGCAGGCGTAACGTCCAATTACATCCACTCATTCAAAAACTATAAGTTTACAAAGGATTCTCCTGAAAATATCGACTTTCCTCTATTCTTAGTAATGATTTCGATTGCAATACGTTATAAAACACGTCAACTACCTTCATCGAACAATTTCGGCGTCCAGGAAAAACTTGGAACAACAAAGATGGATTAAGCTACCCAACCGAGGTTGCTTTCCAAGACTGGAGTTAATTATAAAATACAGCTTGTTGAATCGTTACGATCGTCCCTCGACATCTTCATAACAAAATTGTTCTTTTTCAAAATTTGCGAAAAAGCACTCTGATCTATCCGTTTACTTGAGTCCGCGTTTGGAAATAACGTTAGCCTACAAGGTCAAGTTAAACACCACACAGTAAACATAAAATAACTTACTGGCGTGGGAGACCGTAGAGACCCCGCAAGCTCTCCTTTAGATTGCAATAACCTGTTGATGCATGAAATGCGCTTTGTGCATTCCCTACGTCTTTCAGATTCGTGTGCACGCCACTCATTTGAGCAGAGCAGTTTCCTTTCAGGAGGATGTCCTTCTCTGTTTTCTTCGCAAGGCAAGATCATTCATTTCCCCCCTCCTAGTTAGAACCATAGACCGTCCACTCTTGGTGAGTGGATCCTTGTTTCAGCTTCGAACTGGACTCAGCGATAGCAAATCATCCCCTGCCGCACAGTCTAGTCATCCCGCCCCCGCCCCCTCGCTTTTTTTCTTCCATCAGTCACGTTTTACATTCATTCAGTCAGCCTTTTTTTCCATCTTTTTTCCTTTCCCTGAAACGGTCTCCAAATGTACATCGTTCGCACTTCGCAGCTAGGGGTGCTATAGAGCACAGTTACCCCCCTCCTCCTCCTCTCTCACGCGAGGCATATTTCCCTGCATTACACGAGTGCGTTTTGGAACATTTCATACACTACGGAATGGCACACAGCTACCAGTGGACGTCATAAGTATACAGTTAAACCATTATTTAGCATTTCTGGCCCAGGGGGAGCTAATGAATTATGTTTGATTGAACTGCAAATTATATACTAATCTGTATTGACATCTCTTGTCAGGATTCTGATGCAAATTCTCCATGGAAGATGTAGGAATTGTTGTTTATGATGACACAAATGCTTAATCAATTTTTGCCTCAAAGGTGAGTAAATGTAATCTGCTTTGAAGACAAATAGATTTTTTCAGTTGAAAAAAACAAAACAAATAGGCCTATGACCCTCTAGAAAAATGACAAATAAGTCATATACTGAATCCAAGCGGTGATCAAAGCCTGTGTAAAGACCTTGAATATAAAACGAATAGGAAAGCTAATACTCCAATTCCATAATCCGAACAAAGCATGTCACGCGCACCTGCTTAAACGTGTGTGTTTGCACCGTGCAGCGTGACAGCAATTGGGTGGCCAGTGATGCGGTGCATGAGCACGTTATGGCCTCTCTGCATTGGATTTAGAGAGTGGGGAGAGGCCCTTTCTGCCTGTCAGCTGTGTGTGTCACCAGCACACTCTTCCACATGTTGCCCTGGAAACTGAGGGTTCACAGCCTCTAATATAGGAGCTCTTTATGGTTATGGTGCTCTTGAACGGCGAAAGACAAGGGAATGCAAGTCTCCCATACTAAGGGTGTGAGACCACTGGCGTCCTAGGCACACCAAGTTTTTGATCGGTAAAAAAAAATTGAAACCCAAAAATCAAAGCTTTCCCCCAGTCGCAATCCCGCACACCCGTGATTGGAACTGTGACACTGCTACTGTTTGAGACAATTACACTTTATTACACTCTAATAAAAGACACAAATGCAATTGTATGGGTGTCCCACATTCTGCAGTTACATCATGTGGTCTGGGGCCTAAGGTCTGCAACTGGTGTGTGTGTGTGTGTGTGTGTGTGTGTGTGTGTGTGTGTGTGTGTGTGTGTGTGTGTGTGTGTGTGTGTGTGTGTGTGTGTGTGTGTGTGTGTGTGTGTGTGTGTATCTATACATCTCATTCCCATACAGATCTTCTCCTCTGATGGCAGACCGGAGGTTTCCTTTGTTTGTCCCTGACAAGACATTTCCCGTCGCTGTTGTCCTCTTGATTACACTGTAAGATCTGAACAAACTAACAACTCGGAGATGGTTTTGTGAGGTTATATTCCGTTCTCCCATTAAGAGCGCATATGATAGATGGGAACCATAGACTGTAGAAAAATATGGGAACACACAGCGAGTGGGCGGGGCATGGTGTCTGAGCCTTTACAGAGCAGATCAACCCAAGGGGTAAATTCAGCCAATGCGAATCGCAGAGAGGGGGCTACGTTTACGGTACTGCCGTTTGACCCAGTGATTATCCCCCTCTCTGGCGGACAGCTGGCCTCCACACTTCTCCCTGCGTACTGTGTGGAGGTCTTTCAGTCTTCCCCAGGTCCTGGAACCCTCCCTCTGCCAGACATTCCCAAAATGTGCAGAACATCAGCCTGCCCTGTAATCACCCCTTCCTCCCTACATCAAGCACTGTGTCTTCAAACCTTTCAGGGGACCGAAGAACAATTTCCGAAATTCATCCAAAGAGCAATTGTTACCCCTGGATTGGAAGTAGACCACCAGCTGTGCCAAGCCGAACATTCCCGGTGTGGGGATGGATGGAATTCCTTCACAATTCAGCGCTGGCTTGGACATGGAGTGTTATGCCAGATGAAGGTTCACTTTGGTCGCATTAAGTCTCACCTTCAGGTTTGTAGTGTTATAAGGGTTGTTATAAAATGGCAAATTTCCAGGACTTGATGTGGCTTTTCAGTCACAAGTAATCTCTATTACCATGTTTTAAAAGATACATATCCCCTCTGTGCGTTTGGATAAAAAATGCATTAATAATGACAGGAAAATGAATAATATATTCTGCTTGACATTTTTATTTTAATCTGTTCCAAAACAGGCAGAACTATTTTACTTCATGACTGGGCAGAATTTGAAAGGTCTGCTGGCACATCCACCTTCCCTGGGATCAGACCTGACTGATTTGAAGTTTCTCGCTTTCATCTTCAGGGAACAGCATTGACACAGCAACAGACTAACATGTTCCCATTAAAGAAGACTTACTGCAAGCGATTGACCATCTTTAGAGCCCGGAGGGAGGAGTGACATAGAGCTCCATGCCAGGTCTTATTCCTGGATCCGAACAAGGTTTAGAGAGGGACTCTCCTGGATCACTTTTATCAAAGGTGGCAAAGCCTGCCCAGGAAAAGCCAAGAGATCCCAGTGATTATTTGCAGCGAAGGATGATACAGGTTGCATGATCTCTGGTGGGTGGGAAAGTGGGTGTTAACCAACTCGGGTTAATGGATTGAGCATGCCTTGGTGGCAGTGATGAAGCAGGAGATAATGGAAGCTCTGGCACTCAATGCCCATCAAGTTCATTTTCTCTCCCCTCATCGGAACGGTCCCTGGCCCGCTCGACCATTTACCTTGAGCAAGACGAACGGCTTGGGTAGTTTAGTCTACATCTTCCTAGGAGGTTCTGCCAAGAAAGGTGCAACGTATACAATCACCCAGCCTCTCTGCCCGATTTGGGCCGTCTGGATAGGACCTCCAACGAGGCCACACTCCCAGCTAAGGAAAAACTGCCAAGGCAGTAACGATGATGTCACTGTGACTCAACTGCATTTATTGAAATGGACCCCTTGAAAAGGGAGTTCAAATCAGGTTGAGTTCTGTCACTAGACTAAGGGGCCATAGGTGGAAATTAGCTAAGGGTAAATTCCATACTGATTTCAGAAAGTTTTTTTTGCTTGTTTGTTTTACAGTGAATTACTAATGCGTGGAACATCTTGCCAGGTTGTGTAGGCAGGACTCTTGTGATGTTCAAGTACAGGCTTGACACAGTGCTGGATTCTCTCTAATCTGTTCTGTAGGTAAACAAAGAGCCTAGATGGGCTGACCAGCCTACTCTACTCTCATCTTTATATATTCTTATGTACGTAAATCTTTGGACATTTGCGTTTGAAGGGCCATATAGTCAGCCTTGCCTGCTTTGCAAACAGCCTACAACAGTGCATGTCATATATGCAGGGGACACCAAAACACTGCTTCTTTCCCAGATCGTATGAATATCTTTATCCTGTCTGTATATCTCCCTTGTGGTTACTGTTCTTATTTGCATAAAGTCCCTTGGCCATCTCACCCTATAAAAGTACACATTTCATCTCAGTGTGAGAGATTGGAATCGAATGCGGACAGCCACTGGAAGCCAGTGAAGGGCGTTTCAAACAGTCACGTGAGAATTATGGAGACCGTAAACCAGGTGCGCAGCAGCATTCTGGACGAGGTGCTGTTGCCTGAAGGCACAGGCCAGTAGGCCAGCTAGCAAGATGTTACAATAGACTCTCCGGCACAGGTGAGGTGACATCATTGTGTTTGATTCTTTCATTATCTTTGATGTAGGCTGGGGTACTCACTCCAGACATATTGCAAGCAGTCTAATCTGTCCGAGGTGACTAAAATGACAACAGCCCTATCATGATATTGCTCACAAATGAAATTGTACACAGAACAATATGTCAGGGTTTGTCTCCCAGTGTTGTGGGCCGAGAGCAGGGCATGCTAACACACATTAACAATCCGCAGATGGTAATGGCATAACTTGGGCAATTTTGCATCGCACACGCATACCCGAATGGGCGTTTTCTTTCAGACACGCACAAGAAACACAATTAAAATAGGGTATATTTAAAACTAACCCGAAACGGTAAAGACCTGCAGCGAAGACGCTCCTTTCATTCGAGCTGTAACTGAACTTGAGTTAACTTAGCCAGGTGGCGCTCGTCGAGGAGCGAGTCTGGGCTATTTGTTGATTTGTCAGGTGGGTTACGCCATTTTGAAACTTACTTCATCGTTCCCCGGCACAGTCTTAACACTCGGGCATCCCAGCAGCATTCCTCCCGGCGCCGCCTCTCATACATCGGCACAGGGACGGCGCTCCCAAAAAAACGGCAAACCTCAGCTAATCTCTACTGCCCTCTAGTGGCCTTTATTTTTTCACCCGCTGCTTCGTCTTCAAAGTAGCCCAACTGAGCGAGAGCCGCGGTAGTGCAACACTGTTAGTACTGGCAGCGATATTTAGGAAAGGACCAGTCCAGGTCTGAAGCACCAATTCGAGTGATGTGTACAGATATCAGGCTCCACCTTCTCTTCTTGAAGGTCATGGGTATGTCATAAGCACACGCATCAACATCTTTTGCATTTTTCGACAGCTGAGGGCGGCAGGAGAGTGTGTTCAGCAATCATGCCAAATACTAGCGGCCCTAGAGAACTACGGTCTTAAAAAATAACAGTATTTCCTCATTAAGCGGGGAACAAAATCAAGAGAAATCAGATCCCTGTCTTCCGGAAGTCACTGTCACACCTGAGCAATGGACAGATTAAAGGATACTGTATGCTGTAACCTCAATTGGAGTACCATTGTCTCTGACTGTCGCATGGCAGCGTGTTAAATTAAAATGAGCTTAAAAGCTGCACCGACTTGCTTTCACAGCAAATCACTGAAATTATGGCAAATTAGAGAATACTACAAGCAGAGCCTCTAGCCACAAAGTGTGTCACCGCTACTCCAGACAGTGAAATTAAGAGCAACTTATGTAGTAATTTAGATGCATTGAGGAGGAAAATCTCTACTGCCCTCTAGTGGCCAAAAGCAGTCATCTTAAAACTTTTCATATCATCCTGGAAACAAGGCACTCTTGTTGAACCTAACACAAGTTTAACCTGATATGGTCCACAAAGTACTGGAACTTTACTTATTTACTCACCTTCACCACCCCTGAAATAACAAGCACCAGTCAAGCCACAGAACAATGCGACACCCATCATTTAGACAAGAGCAATATTTATTATAACAGTATCCCCTCCACGTTTCCCATATTTCAACAACACAAAGAATTGGAGAGCAACCAGTTGAGCGCCAAGAGTAGCATCAGCTGTATGACACAATAACAATGACAAATGTATGCCAACAGCTGTATGGCAATAACAATAAAATAAACTGTGGGAGGGGCCAGGGCCACAAACTGGCACTGGCCCCTCCCACAATGTCCAAGCTCCAATCTTCTCAGTGTCGCAATTTCAGACCTTTGGACAGTTTCTGGTTACGTAAAAGCTCTGAGTGCAACACTCACGGCACTGTTGCACTGGAGGGATTAAGATTATCAAAACCACCAACAGTTTATTTCTACAGAATTCACACAGGCATGTGAGAACAGTGCTCCAGCTCACTCGCTCACTATTCCCCTCAGTAAGGGCACACATCACAGCAACTGCACATGCTGGAGGGAGTAGGGAATGAAACGGTATCAGAAAGCACAACCAGCCTGCCCAGTTTAAAAGGGCAGTTCACCCAAAAATGTAATTATATGTTTCTACATACCCGGAGTGCCATCTATCCATCCAGGCAGCTTCACTGAGTGCTCTAGTTTTGTAGATATACACTGCCCTGATGAAACAAACCTCAACAGGTCCAAAGTTTGTGGCAGTCAAAGCGCCAAAAACGCACATTCGAAAAAATCTAAAGCAATGCCTCTTTCCAAATATAATGACATGGTTACTCATGAACATCCACAGACCTTGTTGGGCAGTTTTTTCGAAAACTACTTTCTACCAAAGTACGCCAACTGTGTATATCTACGCAAACTATCAACCAAAGCACGCCAGTATACTAGGGCGCACTGTGTATAAGCCCCAGAATACTGGTGTGATTTTGGTTAAGACTTGGCACGTGTATACATAGTTTGTGTACTTCGGTAGAAAGTAGTTTTCAAAAAAAAACAAAAAACATACACACCAAGGTATGTGGATGTTTGTGAGTAACTGTGTCATTATATTTGTAAAGAGACGTTGCTGTTGATGTTTTCGAATGTACTTTTTTGGGGCTTTGAACGCCACGACCTTTGGACCCATTGAGGTCCGTTATACCAGGATGATGTCAAGATGAGTTGCAGCGGATATCTACAAACCTACTGTGCTCTCAAAGATACTACCTGGATGGAGAGGTATGTAGAGCACTCCAGGTATGTAGAAACATACCAAAATTTTATTTTTGGGTGAACTGCCACTTTAAAAGCACAACTGAATTTTGGTAGAACTTTGGGTTGTGTAGTTACCTGGCCATGATGAGTCCAAATGTTGGCGAAATATGTTCATCAGTTGCTCTGTGCTCCCCTGGGGTGATAATCCAGAACAGGGTAGGTGTCGTTCTCCATTCGTTTCTATAGGGCAGCTAAAACTGTCACAAAAATGACACTTCTAGCACAAAGCGGATTCGGTCAAAACAAACACTAACCAGTCCTCGTACGTATTATTATTTATATATTTTTTTATTATTATTGTTTTCTGGTAGTTTGCTAACAACATTGAAGAAAATAGTACTTTTATAAATAATTAGAATTACACGAAAAAACCATATTGGTTATTTTTTGTAATGACAGAATCCGCTTCGTTCACGTTCGTATACATGTCATTTTGAGACCGTTTTAGCTGCCCTATAGAAGTGAATGGAGAGCGACACATACCCTATTCTGGATTATAACCCCAAGGGAGCACAGTGCAACTAACGAACATATTTCGCCACCATTTGGACTCATATCATAGCCAGGTAACTACACAACCCAAAGTTCTACCAAAGTTCAGTTGTGCTTTAAACGCAGTACTCTTGGAGGAGATGACCGTTACCAATCTTGCAGAATAAAGAGTGAAACAGTCTCAAGCTGACATATATGTACAGCAATGATTTAAAGGGGAGGTTTGCCCAAAAATTTAATTAAGATACGTTTCTATACCAGGAGTGCCATCAGTCCATCCAGATAGTTTTGCTAAAATTCCACTAGTTTTATAGATATCCGCTGCAGTTCACCTTGATTTAACCCTGATACAACGGACCTCAACGGGTCCAATGTTAACACTGCTCAAAGCGCCACAAACTTACATTTAAGAAAAATGACACGGTTACTCACAAACATTCACAGACCTTGTTGTGCACATTATTTTCTAAAACTACTTTCTACCGAAGTAAGCCAACTGTGTTTATCTGCGCAAAATGTCTACAAAAGCATGCCAGTATTCTGGGGCTAATGTCAACAGTGCACCCCAGAATTCTGGCGTGCTTTGGATCATATTTTGCGTGGATATACAGTTGGCGTACTTCAGGAAGGAAATAGTTTTCGAGCAAACCTTGCATAAGGTCTGTGGATGTTCGTGAGTAACCGTGTATTTATATTTGGTCGAATGTCAATTTTTGGTGCTTTGAGCACTACAAACATTGGACCCGTTGTATCAGGGTGAAATAAAGGTGAGCTGCAGCAGACATCTATAAAACTTCTGAAATCTCAGTGAAACTATCTGGATGGATAGATAGCACTCTGTGTATAGAAACATAAAAATATAAGAAACATTATCTTGGTTTTTTTTTGTGAACTTCCCCTTTAAACTGTCCTAGCAGAAAAATGGTGGATTGCCATTAACAGGCTTTAAACTCCTTGTCGTTTGCAAAGACCAAACAGTAACCTCTGCCAGTAAGACAAAAGCAGACTATAAAGCAGATATCCAGAAGAAAGACGCTTTGTGTGTGGCAGCCAGATATACAGGCTCTACAGTGTAAAGATTGACCCCGGAATTATTCAGTACAGTAATTGTGCTTTTGCTCGCTAAAATACATGTTGCTGCTAAGGGAAGAGACACATTATGAATGTTTCCAGAGCTTAACCATAACCCACAATAAAAATGCTAGTTTTTTTTGTTTGGACAAAATCCAGTTTTGCCCAACTGATTGAAAAATGGGACAACAATTAATTTGACCACAGAGTTATAGATCATAGATCTATTAATTTCTGGCATATTTGAACGTTATCATGCCCCCTTCTGCCAAAAATGAAAAAAACTGCCAATTTGAATGTGAAATTAGATGAAGCAATTACACTGCAGGGATCCAGAGACTGGAAATCAAGCTGCAGTGCCTGCAGGTTTGACTCCGGACCTGGAGGGTCACAGCACCAGCAGGTTTAACTCCAGTCCTGGAGGGCCCGTACAGTGTCTATACGTTTAATTTCAGTCTAGAGGGCCACAGCACCTGCAGGTTTGACTCCAGTCCTGGAGAGCCACAGCACCTGCAGGTTTAACTCCAGTCCCGGAAAGCCAGTACAGTGTCTGTACGTTTAACTTCAGTCTAGAGGGCCACAGCATCTGCAGGTTTGACTCCAGTCCCGGAGGGCCAAGCATTTTGTGCTGTGCGTTCCACAGTCCCCTTTGCGAATAAGTGAAAAAGTAATAATAATGATAAAGGGGAAATGGTGCTCCTTTCCTGTGAAATCTTCACCCCTTGTTCACCAGTGTTTGTTAGTTTGTTTTTCCTCTCTCTCTCTCGCTCTGTCAGGATGGGCCAGGCAGAGGCTCCTCATTGGAGGATAGAGGGGTCCTGACACTGGTGGTCAGAGACACTAAGAGGTGTGGGCGGGGCCTTTAGTGGCCACTCCCACCCATGTGCTCTCTCCTCACAAGACCTTTGAAGACCTTCATCTTCCCCGCCCCCGTCAGCTCAAAACTGTACTCCATGGTTACGTAGGGCTTTTCCCCTTCGATCCCCCGCTGCAGCAGATAGAGAGAGAGACGGGCACAGAGAGAGAGAGAGATGGGCAGAGAGAGAGAGAGACGGTGAGATAAGAGACAATACAGAGAGTCCCACAAACAAAGAACATCAGAGCGGCGCACGCACACAGAGATAAATTTGACACTGACAGGCAGCAAGCCTGCCGAGGAATATGCAGTCAGACAGACACAACCATGCCAGGTTCAGACAGACAGACAGACAAGGGACACATGAGACACTTACAGGAAGGTTCAGGGAGTTTCACATGAAGGTTTCTGGCTCAAAGGACAGTGTACACACACTCAGGCGCAGGCCATTTTGTTTTGGAGCCATTTTATCAGAATTCACTTTTCCATATGTCATAATACAGAAGATAAAATGGGGTAATGGACATAAATCCACACGCACACGCGCACACACACACGCACACACACACACAGATAGACACACTGGCTCGCTCACCTGTACTCTGAGGAGGGTGTGGGGCAGCGTGACCCCGCCCATGAGCAGGCAGTTGACCTGCCGCAGGACGGAGGGGGCCACAGGGGTGACCAGGAAGTAGAGCCCCCGTGCCGTGTCCACACCCCGCAGTATACCTACCAAACACAACGGCAAAATCAGCACCTTTTCATTCAGAAACATCTAAACCCATGTTACCTACTAATACAGCTGAATTGGGGCTGAACATTCCAGAAGTGCCCAAGTACTGTAAATGAACAGGTTTCCCATCTCATCAACTCATTTACTACATTCCAGACCATGGGTGTCCAATCTTATCCAAAAATGGCCGGTGTGGCTGCAGGCTTTTGTTTTAGCCCAGCACTAAGACAGCCGATTCTTCTTACCAAGGTCAGTTAGTTAATTAGAACTGAATTAATCAGAGGTGCGTTCAAATTCAGCGAACAGAGCGTGGCAAACATGTTTTCTTTGAACGGTTAAATTTGAACGGCTTTTTAAGAACGTTCCAAATTTTTTGCATTGCCGGTATCTTCAATTGAAATCTCCATGGGAACACATTTCCCTCAGTCTAGCGTCCATTTTTGTTCGCCGCAAACTACCTTTTCAGACCGTTCGCTTATGTTTGCAAACGTTTGCGGCGAACACAAAGCTAACGGAAAAAAATTTTAAATAGTTTGCAAACGTTCGCAAACATTCGTCTTGTTCGCTGAATTTGAACGCACCTCAGGTGTTTCAGTATGATTGGAAGATTGTTGTAAGATTGGACACCCCTGGTCCAAACTGGTTAGACTAATGTTGTATCATTTCTGACAAGTCTAAACAGAATAGAATTCTCGGAGCAGCACTATTGTCCACAGTGCCATGAAAGTACCTGTATCAAGTACTTTCAACATCCTTAAAACATGAGATGGAGAGCTGTAGTGAGACACAAAGGGACGGAGAGGGAGAGAGAGGGAGGGAGAGGTGGGGAGTACGCACCAAAGCCGACGCAGTGGCAGACGGGGGTGTGAGAGAGCAGGACGGGCCCCCCCGAGCCCCCCACCCTCTCCCCCAGGCAGCAGAGCCCCACCAGGCTGCCGTTAGCTGCGTACAGCGTGTGCAGGGGAGCCACCTCTGAGTGCATCACACGCACCGCTACTGCTGACATAGGCACCTGCACACAGAGAGAGAGAGAGAGACACAGAGAGAGAGAGAGAGAGAGAGAGAGAGAGAGAGAGAGAGAGAGAGAGAGAGACCTTTAACTTTTCATTCCCCTTTATTATTATTACAATGAAGGGGACAAACAATTCTCAATTCTCAAGCACTTCAGAAATGAAACAAGAAACAAAACGAGAGATTAACCACATAGAGTACCTCAGATACAGGCACAAAGAGAGAGAGACCGAGCCCAGAGACACACACATACACACACCCACTCTCTCTCTCATTCGCACGCACGCTGCAAGAGGGGGTTACCTGGTACGGGGTGAAGCAGTGCAGGGGCCTCACGGGGCCCGACTCGGGGGCCTGCATCTGGCTGAAGTAGCCGAGCAGGGCCAGGTCACGCATTATATTACTGCGGTGGTACCTCCTGCAATGAGAGAGAAATACAACAGTAACTACCTACTGCGCACAAACCACTCATTATTTTCACTGTCGGAACCCAGACCCAGGTCACGGATCCACAGACTAAGGGGATAGTTAACATTTTTTGGACTCTTGCCGCTGGGCAACTCACCACGAATTATGTGAAAAATTGGGGGACAAGCTCAAGCCCTCCTGCCTTGAGTATGCATAGTTCACACTCTGTTAACCATTAGCTTTGTTAGCCAAATAACATTGATTTCAAGGGATAGTTCACCCATTTTGAAAAATCAGAAATAGTTTTACGTACCCCCAAAATATATGTAAGGCTGTAGTGATGCTGTCCTGGTCTCACCGTTCCAGCTAAAATTGGCTAAACCTGAATTGGAACAATGCTAACAACTAGCATCTTGCCATTGGATTTAACTGCCCCCCGGCTAACTTTAATACAGCTAGCTCCCTGGTGGCTACCTAATCCTGCCAGTCACCGCGACAGTATTTTCTGTAGCTTAGTTTTATTCAGCTCCACATCTTGTTTTAGGCTAGTTGTCTTTTATTGAGCACCGCTCAGATATTTTGGCTGAATTCCAAACTGAGCCCTCTGGACTAGCAAACTAGGCCTAGCTAGTTAAAAGCAAGTAACAGCCTTTGCCAGTATAGGTTTTGATCGTTATAACTTACCCACTCATTCACATTGGTCAGCCCCAGAAGGGTAGGTTCTACTTGGGTTAAACCAGATGTGATTCGACAGCACTGTGATAGACGGGAAGGGGGCCCCATGATGATGTAGGGTATTGGCCATTCAGGGTGATGGGGAGGGTCTATTTGTCTTGTAACACTATAGTCAAATCTCTCCTCGTTCAGTCAAATATATATATATTTTTTAAATAGGCTAATAGGCTTAAAAAAATAAATAGACTAGATAGACTTTTTAGACTAAAAATAGACTAGGACAGGGCACTCCCTGCCGGGGGCTGCGGGGGGGGGGTGAGCTACACCAATGAGTGGCTGCCTGGCTGGTACAAAACACCTGACCCATAACTGTTTGAATTAGTTGCAGACATGAAACAAGGGAGGGAAAGCCTGCTGTCATTTAATATTCCAGTGAATTACCTGCCAATTTACTCCTGAACACCAGAAAAGCTGGTGTGGAGCGAGCAGCAGCAGCAGGGTGGGCCAGATAGCCGAAACTCAACCGTGCTATAAACCTAAAGCCCCTTAAGGCACACTAACCAACCCCAACCCCACGTAAGTTTTTCTGGATGGAGATAATACTTACATGCCTTAATAGGTGGAGAAAAAAAGATCACCGTGTAGACTTCAGAAACACATTTTTGATATAATTTATGAAAATGAACCAAGCTGTGTTTGGTATAGACACTACCGGTATAGATACTACCGCAATAACCATAAAGCACAAGATGACCAACTGAACAGAGATAATTTTCTCTTTAAAATTCTCACATGTTGCTGACGGTCCCCGCTCCCTCAAATTCCGATTGGACACTGAGCAGCACGTGGGGCTGGGGTGCGACGTGTTCTACAGTGGGCGGAGCTGGGGGGCGGGTCTGCCAGCCAGGGGCGGTGCTCAGGAAGGCGGGGGTGAGATCGGGACACTGGATGGTGGAGCTGTAGCTCAGCTGCACCACATGGGTGACAGAGAACAGCCGAATAAAGTCCACCAGGAGCTGGAATCCAAAACCTACAGCAGAGACGATGACCATCAGTCGGGGGAGAGGGGAGGGGCACAGACTGACTTCCAGTGGTAGCAGGTTTCAATTCAGTCAATTTGCAAATGGAAATTCAATTTAGTCAACTTCAAATAAAATAATAAAAATTTGATTCAAGGTGCAGTAGGCAAGATTTTTTCTATATAATTTTGGCGAAATTACTAAATTTACTCATTACATTCCAGCAGCTATCAATAAATCAAGTGTTCTGAGAAAAAATGTGGTTTCTGTGAGTCTCCTGGGCTTTTCCTTCCTGAAAATCTCAAGCCGGTCTTCCAAAAACCAACCAATCAAGGCTAGCTATGTAGCTACCAATCAGGGCAACCATCTACAAGCAAAAGACCCTCCCGGTAGAATGAACTCTTCCCTGTCTGCCTGTCTCCGTGCATGCACTGGAGCATAATTACGTGGGAGGGGCTTAGGAGAGAGATAGGAGGGAGGAGTGCAAAAGGGGGAAGTCTTTTTGCCTTGTATATTTTCAAGCTTGGCTACTGCAGCTTTAATTAAGAATTAGATTTGTCATAGGTTACAGGGTATTTTCCAAGTCACAAATTGAGCTTCAATTAACTTCCTGAATCAAGACTGATATTTCATGAAGCAAAAAATAGGTGGACCCTATATGTCATCAGTAACTCAATGATCTGACTTGGTGCTGCATTTTGCCAAACCATTTGACGGCTCATTGTAGCTCAACCAATAGTAAAGCTTCATGACAACATGCTCTCCCACCATTAGCAGTTAGCGCTGAGACTGACCTTTGACCCAGCCCATGGTGTTGATGATGACGGGCGTCTCGCGACTATAGGAGCGCCACAGGAACTTGAGTGACTCCAGGTAGCGGTCCAGGTCCCTCTCGCAGGAGGTCTCGCCGAAAAACACCATGTGCTCCGGGGTGCACTGGTGGGTGAACGGAGCACCTGAGGAGAAGAAAGTGGAAGAAACTGAGACCTGGGGTTAAGACATCATCGGGGTTGTTTTGCAACCAAGAGGCATTTCCTTAGCTCTCCCTATGCATACAGAACAACTTAACCAAACGATATGAATCCAAGTCACTAAACAAACAGTACTTTGATATATAAAATACAATATAAAATAATTAATTCTCCACAGTACCATACAGACACTATCTGGTGTACTGGTTGAAGTGTTGGACTGAAGAAGGATAGTGCCGTTAACGCAGTTAATTTAATTAAATCCAGCTGTAATTCAGTTTGGTTATGATAACAACAGATACTAAGACAAGAAAACAAAGGGAAATAAAGCCTTCTACAGAGCACCTTGCTCAGGCGCATAACACCAGAGTTCCAGCTGAGGGTTCAGCCCAGGAAGAGTGCAATATGAACCTTCCCATACCAGGCGGGTGCGGTTCGGTACGTACCCAGCAGCGGCTCGGTGACTGTGAACAAGGAAAGGCAGCCGGGAGGCGTGAACTCCGTCTGGCCAAGATCACACTCCAAGTAGTCCACACTGGCAGTGCTATACAGACACACACAGTGCGTGACACAAACACAAGCAGACGCGCGCACACACAGTAAAGAGTCTTAGCACTGTACCCATCAGTACTTCAGTAGACATAAGCTTCCAAATGCACACAGACAGAGCAGTGCTCATTGTACAGCTGCTTTACCGCAACAATCCCACAACCGCACACGGGACAAAACAACCGGCGTTGGGAAACAACGGTTACGCTGCTGTGACAGCGCAACAACTTTGTGAGGATCTTGCAGGCGGAGGCAGCACTCACTGGTTGAGCAGGGTATTGATGAGGTGTCGGATGAAGGTGGACTTCCCGGTGTTCTTGGCCCCGCACACCAGAATGACCGGACAGCCGTCAGACTCCTCTGTGCGGGGGAGGGTGGTTAGGCGGCAGGGGGGTGAAACCAGGGAACAGCGGATTGATTGACGGTTAATTTGATCATGAAAACCTAATTTGATTGGATTCATTAATAGAATCACACATCCCTGGAGACATACGGTATGATTGAAGTGAAGGCAATCAAGGGTGCATTAAAAGGAATTAACAATATCAGTTAGTTTAACACAGAACCCTGTGGAAAGTGTTTTTTTTTGTGTGTGTTTTTATAAAGGAGAGCAGGACAGACAAGGCTGCCCAGGCTCCCGTTGCATTTATTTTTTTTGCTTTATTCAGACAGATAGAAAGCAGATCGAGTTATCAGACAGAAAAGGGGCCACAGTTGAGAAAGTGCCAGGGATGGTGGGGGATCAACCCTCATCCACACCGGGGGGAATCGCGTACGGCTTGAGAGCCGACTACGATGGACTGTGCCACAAGTGACAAGTGGTTTTAATAACATTCAGCAGGCTGGGATATTAGACACGGTGATAATGATTCTATTGTACTACACAAATACTGTGCAAAAAGCACATACCGTTAAAACAACTGAAATCATGTCACATGAACACATATTTTGGCAGTGCAGACAGCCATCATGAGTAACATTAGACTGTGTCTAATGACACAGTTCTGTGCCACTGCGCTACTCAGAACGACTGTAGTTTAAAAGGGCTCCTCCATTATGCACAGAAGAGGCTTCAAGGTGTGCAGATGGCAGTAGCCTCCATAGGCATACTCCCCACATTACAGAGTGACCGCTGGGCCACATCCCTAAACTGCAACTGAGTGACAGCTGGCCCACTCCTAACCTGCAAGACAGCCTGGCCCACTCTAACCTGCAGCTGAATGACGGCGGCTGGTCTGGACGTTACCTGCACAGGCGTGCAGCAGGCTGGAGATGGCGGTCCTGTAGCTCTGTGACATCACAAGGCTCTCGCTGCTACTGTGCAGGGGGATCAGGCCCACTGCTGACAGGGGGCAGTCCGGGACCGACGATTGGTCCAACTCCCTCTGTCAACCAATGAAAGTACACCACTATCGGTCTGTGGTCCATCTGGTTTATTACATTGTGGTTTTCTTACAATATTAATTATTATTAAGTAAATTTATCTAATAATAATCATCATTTTTAGAAAAGGAACAGTGAATAAAAATAATACTACTACTAAGGCATTTTTCATAGGCAACAGAAGAAGAATCTTTTGCATAGACAGTGCTAGGTATGCTAGGTCAAAGGCAGAAGGCTCACCGAGCTAAGGCCGAACAGTTCACGGTGTTCCGGGAGGCTTGTGAGGAATCGGGTCAGAGGGGTGTCCAGCGGCTCCAGTAGAACCACGCAGGAGTCAAAACCCACCGCCGTATACAACCTCTTCCGCGGGTCTGCAGCAAAACCACCACGGCAACAGCCCGGGTCAGAACCCACCACCGAACTCAGTCCCTTTACATCAAGGGTTCTGGGGTCCCCTGCACATGCCAATTTTAGTTACAGCCTTGAAGGTGAAAATATGTCCCCTTAAACTTAATATGACAATATAGCTTTGGCTCACTGTAATTTTTTCTTGCATTTAGAACAAATGTTTTAGTGGCCAGGTGGCCAGACTTTCAGAAATTATGACCCCAATGATTTTACCAATGAAATTGTAACTGATTGAAAACGTAACCTTTTCCATTTCCGAAATCATTTGCAATATAGCACAATTAGTGAAAGCATGAGCAGTTGATCTGACAGAGTTAAAAGTTCTGGGAAGTGAACACGGGACATTTATTATTCATTAGGGATGGGTATTGTTAGATTTAGGTACCGGCACTGCTTATCGATACCGATACTACTATTATTACTTTTAGCAGAAATAACAGCAGTTATTTTGATAAAATTAAATGAAATTGTTTCCTCATAGTTCCCCAGAAGGAGCGGGGGGCTGCCGCTTGGGGAGCTTGCCGACAATATTATAGTTTTTTCACCCACAATAATAATGCTATAGTATTTGTCACTATAGTACAATAGTATCACTATAGTATTTTCACCCCCTATAATAATTCTTTAGTATTTTTCGCTATAGGACAATAGTCTGACTATAGTGTGTACGAAAAAACTACAGTAATACTATAGTATTTGTATAGTATTATGCTGTCGACATATTATAGTTTTACTATAGTTCATTTTCGTTAGGAATAGTATTACTCCCCTTACACGGAACAGCTTTTTTTAACGTAAATTGCATTTTGCTGTGTTTACGTTCACTTTGGTAAAGTGGGCCCACACTTTTGAATGTCTTAACCTGTCTGCCATCAGTGCCACATGACTGGAGTGCACAGAACGTAAACAGACAACGTTGAACGTAATCGCCTGACGCGTGCAACTCGTCATCAGAAGGGATTTTTAAATAAATAAATTTTAAAAAATAAATAAATAAAAATACATGTCAATGTTAGGACCCGAGTACAAGCATATATTTTACGGTTGGTAATTTGAAAATGCCTGCCAACTACGTTAGAATGAATTAAAGTGAATTACGTTCAAATATCGATAGCAGCACCGTTTGTCCAGGAGCTTATCTGTATTTCGGTCCTGACCAATCAGGAGCCGGTACCAGCTTAATACCGGTTCTCGATAGCCATCCCTATTATTCATAACATGCGCTGTTATTTCTGAAATAACGTGGTATTAACAGCGCAACCAATCCCTCAGGGCGGTGGGAGTTTAGAGCAGTGGTTACAAAACGTGGGTAATAGGGTTGAATACCAAGTTTGGCCACTTCAGTTCCCCAACCCGCTATATCACCGTACAACTCTGGATAAGAGCGTCTGCCAAATGACTATAATGTAATGTAATAATAACAACTCGTAGTTGACACCAGGGTAATATGTCAGTGGCAAGTAGCACATATATATATATATAAAAATTATTATTTTTATATTTTTTGCTTTTCTCACTGCATAAAATGCTCTGGCTGAGTTGTTCTCACCGAGTCTGCTGCTCCACTGAGGTCATCATTTACCGAGCCCAAGCTGACCCATTATCCTTGGTGTCCTGTGTGTATGTATGTGTCTGCATGGGTCTGCCTGTGTGTGTATGTGTGTGTGTGTGTGTGTGTGTGTGTGTGTGTGTGTGTGTGTGTGTGTGTGTGTGTGTGAGACTCCCCTTCCCACAATCCTCTTCCCCCTCAGAGTCCAGCGACCGTAACTCCCAGGGGCATTACCTAAAGAGAGGTACTTGCGAATGATGTTTTTGGCCTCCAGGCGTCGTTCTTTGTGGGTCTTGCTGATGAGGGAGGAGTTTCCCGTGGCGATGATGGAGAGGGGGCAGTGCGTCGGTGGGGAGAACACGGGGTACGGCTGCTGACCCTCTTCGATGGTGAACCCCATCACCTCCACTCTCCCGTACAGGCAGGTGAGCAGGGCCTTCCCCCGGAACTTCAACCTCTGGGCAGGAAGGAGAAGGAAACTCAATTACCCAGGATGCAAAGGCTTCACTGCCATTGACATGAGTAGACAAGCTTTGTGTGGTTTAATACTAAAAGCAGTGGTGGGGAAACTACTTTTGTAGCCTACATTTGCAACCATGCAAATTTTCTCAAAACGAAAAAAACAATTTATGTTAAAATGTTTACAAAAAATATTTTAACCTACAGTAGGCTTCGCAACGCAAGCTAGAGTTGGTATTATATACATTTTACACTGCTTCTGAAACAGTGAATCATTGCAACACTGAAATACAGTTCATAAACAGTTTTTGTGAGTATCACTTGACCGAGTACAAACAGCTTGCAGGCTATATAGCCAACTGTTGTTCTACTATAAAACCAATCAGTGTACAATACCAGTTGTCTGAGCAGCGATTACATCTTTAAAATGGATCGGTGAAACCACACCAGCCAACCCCTGTCCAGAGACACGACTGGCACACCGTGAAAACTACTCCCTCCTGACCCCTGGGGGGATGGTCAAGTCTCAGATCCAGTCAGATTCACATGCTCTGCTGCGCTCGACCAGGCAATAGACATACGTCTCCAGGGTTCTCACAGCACTAGTGTAACAGACAAGACCCGAGTGGGTCTTGAGTGTGCAACCTTTGGTCTTGAGTGCCCCATTGACAGGCATGTCCGACTGCGTGAAAGACTCAACTTGCTTGTATAGAAGACTTATCGAGTATGTGTGATATACAGGGGCAGGGCTCTACGCTAACATTTTTTCAAAGGAGAAATAATTATGGATGGATCACTTTAAGGGTTGTTTCTCCTGACTCATTTTCCTATTGAACTCTATGGAAAAACAACCCTTTCAAGCAATCCATCCATATCTACTGCACGGCTGGCAGCAGAGTGATGGTTTGAGGCTCGTTTGATACCTCAGACCCTTGATGACTTACAGCCATTTAGCCAACCATGGGTTCCATACTATCCCCATGTAATTTACAGCTTAATCTAGTCCCACCCCCTAATTCCCAGAGATCCATTCAAATGCAAAGGTTATAGTATCGCTTGTAGGAGTACCTGAAAATAATACCCAGTCATGATAGCATTACCGGTTTACCTGTGGAATGTTCCAAACAGGTGTTTTATTAACATTCCACATGTTGCCCGTCTCAACTTTTTTGGAACGTGTTGCAGGCATCAAATTCGGAATTAGCAAACTTCACTTGGGAGGATGTGACGCACATACCAATAAAACAGGAGTATACACTTCCGTTTAGCGAGTGGGAGGGAGCGAGGGCGGAGCGGGTTATTTGAATTGAGACGCACTTCACCCCATCTATACTCGGAAGTTAACCATGCTGCTGCATAGTGGCATTATGGTGGGATCTCGGATCATGTAAAACGTCTGTCTCCGAAGCCTACCTTTAAACGGATGAAACTCTCAAACTGTTTACAGTAATTATCAGTCAAGCAATTGATTTACTGAATAACAAATATCAATAAATACAGCAAGTTTTGTAGGCTAGCATATTTCTTTGTGTCATAAAATTGTGTAGCATTTAAATATGTAGGACAGCCTGTGCACAGGAATAAAGTATTTAAACCGAACATATTCTCGACCTGTTTCCGGTTATCTTGCTTGCTTATGTCAATCAAACAAATTCAAATTCCCTGAATAATCAAGAACAATTTTGTAGCCAAAAAGCTAATGATTAACAAATTACAATGACAAAGAGATAACTAACGTGAAATTGTTTAATAAGGGTGGCAATAATTCTAAATAATTAACTGGCAAAAAATCCCAATGTTTTCTGAGTTGCACATTAGCATTGCGTTTTTGCCTCATGACGTTAAAGAATGTAATTAATTTAAGACACCATTTGATTTACTCAAAGCAATTTAAACATTAGAAAGCATACATTTAAAGAGGAAAATGTCTTAAATTGCAGGAACCAGCGTTGAGCGCAATGCATGCTTTCAAGCTAGAAAAACAAATTTACCCAAATATGTGCTGTTTGATCACTTCGCATGACAGGCTATTACGCATTTTGTGTCAGCACAAATGTGGATATAGTAAAATGCTGCACACGTTTATTTACCTATTAATCTTGGTTATTGAGGAATTCAACTGTTTGATTGTTATGCCATCTGGCAAATTATACGGAAAAATATTGAGACGAGTAGGCTAGCCTAATAATCCATTTAAAAGCAAGATTAACTACAGAGATCCTGGCACATCCCACAGTACGTTAATGGATTGGGACGCAGCCACTGTAACTCACCCATCTAAACCTAACTTCTCTAGCGCCCTCCAGGTCCACTTGGAGCTTTCCTGGATGAACTGGACACTCTCCTGAGCTCCTTCCCTGAGGATGGCACCCCTGTAATACTACTGGGTCACTTCAACCTCCAGCCAGAGAGCTCCCAGGTATCCAGTGTCGCTTCACTCCTCCAGTCCCTCGCGCTCACTCAGTCTCCATCGCCTGCCACCCACAATGCTGGTAACCAACTAGACCTTGTATTCACCAGGAGCTGCGCCACGTCTGAACTCACGGTGACCCTGCTCCACACTCTGCTGGTAGCCTTCACATCAACAACTACATCTGCAAAGACAGGAGTTCCCAAACTGTGGGTCGCGACCCAAAGTGGGGTCACCTGATTTGAGGATGGGGTTGTCCGAAATTTTTATTAAATTTTTTTTCCTGAAAATACGAATATAAAGTTTTTAGGCTTTTGTAAAGTTTTTAGGGTTTTTGTAGGCTTGCTAGTGTGAACATTTGGTTTTAATATTAGTTTACAGTAATGTTTACAAAGATGTCTAAAAAGGTCTGGTCAGGTCAGGTTCTGTATCATTCTTCGGTGTGATAGACTGTTTTAATGGAGATCGCTGTGCCATTTGTTTCATGCAGGTCTGGTTTTCCTGTAGCGCTGTTTCTGAATCGACCGCCCTGTGTAGCGCCTCAATACGTCACGGAACATAGACGGTCTGTGGTTGGTTATCTTGCATGTCAATCAAATGCGCCATCTTGTCAAAGTGGGCGGCTCTTTACCACGTTAAGCAAGTCTATGGACCAGACTTTGTGTTCATCACAAAGTCTGGCCTTCGCGAGACTAGTATATAGGTAACACTTCATAGTACATCATTATGTTAACCTCCACAGAGAGATCTTGCGGGACCGGGATGGAACGTCGCCATCACCCAATCATATTCCTGTCAACCACCCTGATGCAGCATTTCAGTGGCAAACCTTAGATTGGTTTAACACCAATTAAATGATATCCATGCTGTTTGGTTTCTCTACTGAACTTCTGCTAATATGCTGATAAAACAGCAAGGCCTGTGAGTAATGAGCTTGCTGAAGGCATAAATTTTGTTCAAAAATGGGACTGGGAACGACTCACGAAACGAGAGGACTACAGCCAAAATCAAACATATACTGGATGAATGCACAGTGCACCTGTGGTGAGTGACCAGTACACCAAGCAGCTACTGCCAACTGTTTGGAACTACATGATAGCTCAAGAGTGCAATTTGCTCTTGCACTATTTTTTTTAACTAGCTGTTGAATTGATTAAAAATGTGCACAGCATATAAGAAAAAAATAGAAAATATACACTCATTTAGTTTCATCATAAAACGATAGAAGTCGGCAACGTTGTTATCATGAATGCAGCTGTGTAGTGGAAATACAGACATTTTGCGTTCCTCCACCCATACTGGAGACAGCAAGGTGCATGCAGCATGCAGCGAGACACCGCCGACCCAGCATGCAGCGCTGCATTCTGAAAGATAGGTGCCGGTGTCCCCACCCACCTGTCCCTGCTGCATGAGCAGCACGGTCCGGTTGTGAACGTCGTCTCGCTCGGCGTGGTAAAGGGCCGGCTCCTCCCCTTTTCCGTCGGGTGCAGCCCCCACTGGGCATTCCCCTTCCACGCCGTTCTGCAGGACAGAACGCGCGAAGGCAGTCCAGTACTCCGAGTCCTCTGAGCTGGACTCTGTCAGGAGGTGCTGCCCAGCGCCCCCGTTGGTGTGGGTGTGAGGATCGGCGGTGCCAGGCTTGGCCTTCCCTTTGGTCCTCGCAGGAGATGTCTGCCCCTGGCCAGGGTACACAGGCCGAGCGCCGCTCTTCAGTCTCTTTAAGCTGTGTTGCCCCCTGCTGGACAACTGGTAGTACTTTTTGGCCATGGCAGTGTCAGGGCTGGTGCCTGGGGAGTCTGAGTTCACCAGACTGGTCTTCTGGGCGTGGGACTGTGTCTTCTTCTTAGCCTTCCTTATCTCCCCGGAACTCCTCCCCCTGGCCGTTGCTCCACCATTTGCCACTTTCATGTTCTCCTGCCTAACCGCCGCTACTTTAAACTTTTTGAACAGGGCACCTGTAGGTAAATATGACAATTAATTGGCAGGTCACAAAGAAAACGAGAATTTTGTAAATAACAAAACAGAGGATAAGACACGAGGCAATTACGTTATTCTGTTCATTTAAGCACATTTAAGTCTAGCCTAAAACAATCACGTGGAAGATGACATGATGGTCCTCACCATTCTGAAGTAGCCTAATCGTTATACGGTACGTGACCAGTCCAGTGGTCTTGTGGTGAGAATGTCCACTTTAAATACCAGAAGGTCCCGGGTTCTTGCAAGGTACAAAGCGCACGGGCTCACTGATTAGCACTCATTAAAAATTATATGATGACAGTTAAGGTGTGGACTACCTCTGGTACCTGAACATCTTAAATTGTTTTGCATGCATTTCAAACTACAACAACAAACAGACACTGATGCAGAATATCATGCACGGCGATTCTTGCCACTCGTTTAACTAAGTTAAACTTAACTTTTATGTTAAATACAGCATGGTTAAAACTGACCATTGCATTTTAGTGAACGTTAGCCATCAAGCAACATTAGCTATTATAATATTATATATTATTCGGGGCTCTACATTAACATTTATTTTTCAAGAAGCACGTGCTCTCAAGTAGACAGATTTAGGAGCACAACAATGAAACCCAATTAGCTAGTAACGTTCACGTTTGATGTGCTCCTAAATTTTTTTTCCAGTTAGCACACATCACATCAATTTTCAAATGCTCCTAAAATGGGAGCACTGTAACTAGTTCGAGCCCCGCCATTATAATTACAATACTATTTTGTATACTTTGCTCATCAGATAACTAACGTTAACTTTAGTTAAATTCTGGAAAGACAATACCGATAGCCTCTTGAAATTATTCCAAGTTGATAACGTTAGCTACCTTGCTAACGTTAGCCACATTAGCTAACTACATGTCGCCATTACAAGACAAATCGTGTCTTGTGCTCATAAACTGGCTAGGTAATGCTGAATACGACTAGGATTTATATTCACCCTCACTGGCATTGACATAAAAATGCTTTATCGATTCATTTTTGTGAATTCTCCAGGTAACGTTACAAATTTATCTAGCTGAAGCTAAGCAAACACGCACGATTCATTTGGCTAACCAACATTAGCTAGCTGACGTTAGATAGGCAAAATAACCGGGTTGCAAATTCTCTAAAATACTGTAACATTAGTTACAAAAAAGCAGCAAACAAACAACCATAACCTTACCTTACGTCCAGCTACCTAGCTAAGTTAAGTGTTTATCTCCAACATTTAACGGGCCCTTATTTGTGTAGCTTTCGGTCCATGTGTAGACCCTGCTGCCTCCACAGCATAATGACTCGTTTGGCCAACCATCATTCCCCAGTCAGCACTGCACACGTTAGCTAACGTTAGCTAGCCAACCCCAACCTTTTTTTTACACCATATATCAATTTAACTGGCCAGTCACCTTGAATATAGTGTTAACGAAAGACCCAAACAAATTTAAATATCCAAATGTTCGATCTACACCCTCCAAGTCATTGAAATGTGTATATTTTGAGAAATTTTACTTCGGCGCACTACCCTGCGAACAGTAACGTTAGAATATGCTGGACGGTGAATAGCCTCTCCTAAGTTTTTGTTTCTAACCAATTGGGTCTGCTCCAGCGCCCCCTACTTAAAAAAGAAAAATTAAAAGCTAAAGCGTAATGCCTGCACAAATCCAACGACTCGGCTTGTTTCCACATAAACAAAATACTTAGCGGCTGCTACTAAATGAATACCTTTTCCAGATATGTACACATTGGGTAGCTTTATTTCACTGAAAGTTCCACTCAATAGATAAAGACACTGTGATGGGGATAAAGTGACGAGACAAATCAAAATAAGGTTTTCGGTGGAAATTAATCAGAAACATTGAAAACATTTCGCTCAAGCGTTTGATACGACCAGTAGGCTAACTCCGGCACAGTGAATGAACACTGCAGGTTTAATATTATTTATCGGTAAAACGTTATCGATATCTTTAAGCTTGTAGTCAACTTGCAGCTTCCCTCGTTACCTTACATTTCCCTACTGGGCGCACCACCAATGACGTCACATCCGGTGTCTGCACCAATATGGCTTCCTGTATAGTAATAAAAAAAGTCATGTCTACAAGATTTCTGATTAAGCGTTAATCAAAGAATATTGTTTCAGAGATCTTCTGAATTCCTCGACTGAAAACAAGAAGGACTTGTCCATATAAATATTAAGGTGAGTGGCGCAAAACACTGTTTTATCTGCAACAGAAATTAAGGCTTAGGGAGCGTCAGTAAAAACATCGATTCCATGGCAAACGTCGAGGTAAGGGCTTGTTACCTCAAATTATTGTAGCCGGATAGTTTTGACGGAAAATGATCAAATCCAGGGAGTCACAGAAGCTCGAAAGTCGAGCGCACACAGTAGCCACAAACCCAATAACGGCACTGTCTTTAAAAATAACTATAACACTGGGTACCAATAATTTATTTAAATGTTGATTTCCTGAAATAAATATTTCCTGAGCCATAATGGGAGTACTTTTGTATTTGACAAAATGTGTGTTTTATGTAACTAACGAGGAAGCCCTGCGACTTAGCTCCCTTTCTTGGAAGCAAACATTAGCCGTGAGAAATCCCGTGTAAAACAAAAACAAATCTGTTCCCGGGAAAAGCAACCTCGCAACAAATTATTAATGATAACTCAGAAAAATATTGTTTATATTAGCATTATTAAATAACCATATCCTCAGGATCGGATCTCAAAAGTTAACTTTTATAGTGTCTTCAAATCACTTTTCTCATCTCCCCTTGTCTAGTTGTTGCAGGTTTTAAGGGGGAGATGGCTGTGCCCAATGCCCATGCCCAGCGCGTGCTGTCCTCCCTCAATCAGCAGAGGGGGCTGGGCAGGTTCTGTGATGCAATGCTGAGTTTGGGGAGCGGGCAGGTGTACCTGGCGCATCGCAACGTGCTGGCATGCTTCAGCGACCTTTTCCAGGAGACCTACACAACCAACACGACCTGCATGGAGGTTTGTCTACCAGTGGAGTGCCCAACAGAAGGTCTGGAGTTGGTCCTGGACTTTGTCTACACCGGGGAGCTTAAAGTGGACTCTGTCAACTTGGAAAATGTGCGAAGCGCGGCTGTTAGCCTGTCAGTACCAGACGCTATCAACCTCTGCCAGAGCTTCACCTGCCAGCAGAGCCCGCCTCGGAGACCTAAGACTGAAGAGCTGGGTGCCGGGGATGAAAGTTACAGGGGGCTCAACGCTCCCTCTGCTCCCCAGGACTACTCTAGCACTGAGACCCCAGCGAAGGGAAAGCAGAAACCCCGGCTGACACCAAAACCCAGGGCTAAAGCCGCCAGCACCACATCCAAACAGACCGTCCCCATCCCACTCCCCACCACCACAACACGCTCCGGCCGCACGGTCAAGGGACCCAGTCGCCTCCTCCGGGACAGCCCCACCCCTCCCCTCACCCCACGCGGAGGCTCGGCCAAGAAGGCCGACGCCGGGGCCCTGGAGGGAGGGAAGGGAGGAGCAGAGGAAGGGAGTCAGCGTGGCGATCGGCCTGTCACTGAGCCTGAGGTACCCAGATTTTCCTCCATCAGAATAGGGATGGGGATCAATTTTAACAACAGAAATCAGGCCTAGAGCTAGGATGGTGTGGTCTTTTATGTTATGAGTTATGTAAGAATATGTAAGAACATGTTTTGCATTATCTCATGAGGCAAGCTTTCTTAAAAAAAAAAAAAAAAACTGAACAAAAAGTTTCTTTGTTGTGATTACATTTGTATGTTTATCATGGTATACTCCACATTCTCAAAAATAACTAAGGTGCTTAAAGTCTATTCTTACACAAAAATAATTTTTTGTTAATGTTTAGTCTGTCTTTGTTTAAAGCTGTGTTCATGGCTCCTATGGCAGACTCACTTGCAAAAGGAACACTGGTTGGGTTTCTGTTCCCAGGTGGGCGGGGCCTCAAAGCCGGCTAATGAAAATGAGGATGAGGACGGTGGCGAGGCAGAAGGGCCTCAGGAGGACACAGATGATGAGTACCTGCCCCACTCCCTCCCCACCGCCACCGGGGGGCCCCAGAGGGCCAAACGCAGGGGCAGAGGGAAAGTGGTCAACAAAGAGAATGGCGAGGGGGTGGGTCGGGATCCGAAGAGGAACTCGGTCCAGTGCCCCACATGCCACAAGACCTTCCTCAGCAAGTACTACCTCAAAGTCCACAACCGGTAAGCACTGGAAAACCACCGTAAGTAGATACCTTGTCATGGGCTGCGTCCAAAAACTGTAGTTGATTCTTCCTGTCTTTTTTCATTTTGTGTATGGTGCATGGACAAATGAAAACAGTATTGCAGAAACCTCACCTAGTCAATCAGCAGTCACTTTTGATCTTGGAAATGAGGAAGGAAGGATGCTACTTCAGAGTCTTTGGGCGGGGCTGAATATTTTTGTTGCTGAAATATGAATTGCGTTACTGTCCAGCCATGTTTTTTGTTTTAAATCTGAGATGACGTTATGTTTTTCCTTTTTTGTATCTATCGCTGTAAATGGTGAAATTAATGACTTAGTAATAGGGTTTTTCACAGACACACACCATATTGCGACCTAGGTTTTAAGGCTGAAAAACAGCGTATCTTCTTCTGAGAAGATAGGGCATTTGGAGTAAGTATATTTATTTAGTGTGTGGAAGATGCCGTTGTAGGTTATTATTTACACTGAGATATATCCATGGTGATTACCTCATCAAAAATTAATTTCTGTGTAGGAGCAATAGTTAATGGACATCACACAGGTCACAGGCCTCACCAGTCCAAAACCATCAGTCCATACAAAGCCCGGTATCCCAGCAACCCACACATTGAACATGTCACAGCAGACCCAACTAAAGTTTTCTCAGTTAAGAGCGCCACTTCTCGTGTTCGGCCTTTTCCACATCACAGGCGCCACACCGGGGAGAAGCCGTTTGAGTGCTCCAAGTGCGGCAAGTGCTACTACAGGAAGGAGAACCTAATGGAGCATGAGGCGCGGAACTGTCTGAATAGGGCGGGGGTGGTGAGTCTCGCAGCCACATGAATCATCAGCTGGCTCCGTGTCTCCAGATATGGTGTTTAGGGTTGCATTCCTAAGCCATTAAATGCAAAAATCGTTATTTAATACATGGGATGTCACCTTAATTACAATGACCTTTTCTATCTCATTTGTAATGTGTCACGTGTAATACCCCAGAACAGAGCGCCACTCAAACATTGATGTCACCCAACGCCTCCCCCTTATTGAACTTCCTAAAATTTAGTGGAGCCTGTAGTTCAGGTGAAACTAAATCAAGACTCCAAATATTCAATTATCTATTAAATATTGTGATTCAGACTTCAGAAATATACAGTAACAGTACCTTTGTTGCCATATTTTCTGTATAGAAAATGCTTTTTTGAAGAAGTGTTTACTATTTCCCTTCTGGTCTGTTTGCATTGAATCTGCAAAGTGTTTGGCTTGTTGCCTTTATTTCACACAGGGGCTGTGTCCGAATCAGAGCCATATCTACTGCACCCTGTATCCTGCGTACAGTGCCCTGGCAGAAGTGTGCTGTTTAATGTGCACTGTGTAGCACGCAACGTGCAGTCCGCAAAAAATATCCGCCATACTATTTTCCAACCGTACTGTCGTAAGCAGGTCGTAAGACGTTGTGTTGCCATGTCCACAGTTTTACAACTAAATTGGGCTACTTTCAAAGTGCAGTCACAAGTAAAAAAAGTCGCAAAGCATATTTTAAAAAGTAAAAATATGATGAGTTCTATTTAAAATACGTTGGTTTCGGTTAAAAATATATTTTGGGCTAGTTTTTAGTCGCCACTTGGCAAGATCTCGCAACCATGCACCGAACATTGCGCGGCTATGTCACGTGTTGTTTTGTTGTATTTGAAGGAAAACGTCAGCGAAGCTGCACCTCATTTTTTTTAAACGGAGGTTCACGTCATATTTATGTGACCAAAATGTTTGTGTACTTCTTGAAAAGTGTGCTCCCAAATGTACTTAGCGAAACTCCAGAAATAAGTGTATCATACAGGGGTTTAAAGTATACTATATTTAGAGAAAAGTTTGCCTAATTAACGACTTTTCCACCCTGTCTACTCAACAAGCCTACCTAATAGTATGGAAGGGTGCTGATTCGGACACAGCCAGGCAGTTAAGTCTCAGCAGCCAGGCCACATTACAAAAAGGAATTTTACCTCTCAATAAATAGCTTAATTAATGAATCAATCAATTAGGCATCCTTAATATAACCCCTTTTATAGGATATGGCTCAGTTAAGAGCTCATTGGAGATTGTAAAGAGCTATTTTAGCAACAACACTACACAGCTAACATGAGGTTCCTCACAAGCATCTTTGTGAAGCCCTGGGTTATGACATTTTTGTGATGCACCTGTTCTGTTGCGTGTCTGTGCGTGTCTGTGCGTGCGGCGCAGGTGTTCTCGTGCTCCATGTGTCCCATGACGTTCAAGAAGCGTCTGGAGCTGCGGTTCCATACGGTCACGCACACGGGGGAGATGCCCAACAAGGTGAGCCCCTCAGCACCGGCCAGGCCGCCCGCCGCTTGCCTCCACAGCGCCCGCAGGACCCTCTTCCTCTGTAGCCGCATTTCCACAGCGGTGCTAATGTCGGGGCGAGCTCGCGCTCCTCCGCGGTCGCTTCTGGGCTGCGGAAGCAGCTTGGCCACGCCTTCTCCTCGAGTCCAAGATTGTGGCCCCTCTTGGTTCACATCGGGCCAGCTGTGGTAGTGTGGCTAATTAACAGTCTCTTTTTGCCACAGGTATCAAACTCCAGTCCTGGAGGGCCGCAGCGTCTGCTGGTTTTGGTGGTTAATCTAAGTCATTGATAGGCCAAAGAATCCACAAGCCTCATTATCAAGGCCTGATTGAAAGGAGACCATAAAATCCTGCAGACACTGTGGCCCCCTGGGAATTTAGTACACCCCTGCTTTGTGCTATAGGTATGCTATAGGTAGCTATGTTTGGCATTGTAATAACGTGTTCATGTCCAAAATGCTCATTTAGAAAAACAAATGCGCAGTTAATGTATGTAATTGCTTCCCTTTTCCCTTCTTTTCATCCTTTATTCTGATAAAAATTAAATATGTTCCATGATAAGTGACCAACAAGTCACTTCCTTTCCTTGATGAAATTTGTGCTTTACCGCTTGAGTTATCGATAACCTTGACAACCCATTTGCCTCCAAATCTAGCACAAGAAACATCACAAATTATAAGGAATGCATCATAAACTGTATAACTTACAAGTACTATGACATCTTACTGAATCAGCTCACCGTTAACATGTCATTGGTCTTTGTGTCAGTGTACGTCCTGCCCGGAGCAGTTCATGCAGAAAAAGGACCTGAAGATCCATCTAATCAAGGTCCATGGAGCCCCCAAACCACATGCGGTGAGCCTTTCAGGAGTGTCACATATCTATGCCCTGGGTATCCTTTCAGTGAGCTGGCATAATTTGGCCTATGCTCTTAAACTGATTTTCTGACCCTATATGTCTCAACCAGAGGCAGAGGCTGGGTATGACACATTTACACACTTCAAGAACGTTTGCACTCATTGGCAGCTGAGAATAGGAGAGAAAATTCAGCAATTAAGCCAAATGCTATTGGCCTCTGAGACATTTAGGGCCCTGGAAATTAGCATTTCCAGATGAATCAGGAAAAGAATCTCATCCCTGAGTGTGGGGACTCTGTTTCCCACAGTGCTCCCTGTGCCCCAAGTGCTTCCTGTCTCGCACGGAGCTGCGTCTGCACGAGGCCTCCAAGCACCGCGGGGAGAAGCTGTTTGTGTGCGAGGAGTGCGGACACCGCGCCTCCAGCCGAAACGGCCTGCAGATGCACATCAAGGCCATCCACAGGTAGGGCTGGGGGCGGGGATTATGGGACGAAACAAAGAAAATGACATCTACAGTTCTGTTAAAAAAAATAGCAGTACAACATTACATTACAGGCATTTAGCAGACGCTCTTATCCAGAGCGACTTACACAAATTCTTATTACATTTATCCATCTGGATATATACTGAAGCAATTCAGGTTAAGTACCTTGCTCAAGGGTACAACGGCAGTGTCCTACCTGGGAATCGAACCTGCAACCATTCGGTTACAAGTCCAGTTCCTTAACCATTATACTACACTGCCGCCCAACATCAGTAACCTGATGAACCACTGTTATTAGTAGTAGTGATATTTCTGCATGGCAAATAATTTACTTGTAGATGTAGTAGAGCAATAGAAAAACAACAGACCCAACTGTCATGACGTGCACGCTGCTTGTTCTGAGTAATTTAATTAGAGAATTAATTCATTCTGTGAAAAAACAGGTGTCATTAATTGTCCTTTATTAAGGAAGAAGGGAAGCAAATGTTTCACACATTCCTTCTGAATTGCTAAGTAAAATGGGCCGTTCCAAACATTGTTCGGAGGAACAACGTAATTTGATTAAAAAGTTGATTGGAGAGGGCAAAACGTATAAAGAAGTGCAGCAAATTATAGGATGCTCAGCTAAAATGATCTCAAATGCTTTAAAATGGCAACAAAAACCGGAAACACGTGGAAGAAAACGAGCAACTACTGTTAAAACGGATCGAAGAATAGTCAGAATGGCAAAGATTCAGCCAATCATCACCTCCAGAAAGATCAAAGATGATCTAAAATTACCTGTAAGTGCTGTTACAGTCAGAAGAAGTTTGATCGAAGCTAAGCTATCAGCAAGAAGCCCCCGTAAAGCACCATTGTTGAAAAAACGGCATGTGCAGAATTGGTTAAAATTTGCCAAGGAACACATCGATTGGCCCAAAGAGAAGTGGTGTAACATTCTGTGGACTGATGAGAGTAAAATTGTTCTTTTCGGGTCTAGTGGTCGTCGACAGTATGTCAGACGACCCCCGGGTACTGAATTCAAGCCACAGTACACTGTGAAGACAGTGGAGCATGGTGGCAAAAATCATGGTATGGGGATGTTTTTCATACTATGGTGTTGGGCCTATTTATCGTATACCAGGGATCATGGATCAGTTTGAATACATCAAAATACTTGAAGAGATTATGTTGCCGTATGCCGAAGAGGAAATGCCCCTGAAATGGGTGTTTCAACAAGACAACGACCCCAAACACATGAGTAAGCGAGCAACATCTTGGTTCCAGACAAAAAGGATTGAGGTAATGGAGTGGCCAGCTCAATCCCCTGACCTCAACCCCATTGAAAACCTGTGGGGTGCCATTAAAAATGCAGTTTCTGAAGCAAAACCCAAAAATTCACAGGAACTGTGGAATGTAGTTAGTTCATCCTGGGCTGAAATACCTGTTTCTAGGTGCCAGAAGTTGGTTGACTCGATGCAACGCAGATGCGCAGCAGTTATGAAAAACAATGGTTATGCAACTAAATATTAGTTCAGTAATTTAATGTGAAGTTAAATCTTTTTTTTACATTTCTTCAGTTTATACAGTAAGTGTTTGAGTTTGAAGAGAAAAATGTCGACACTGCTATTTTTTTGAACAGATTAATATTCCTTTTCTTTGCTTCCTGTAAAAGAATAACGCAGACTTGATCAAATTTGTTAATGCTTTGATTTGGAATTGAATGTGTAATGTTTCCACTACATTTGAAATATGGAACTAAAAGCTATTAAAAAATATTTGCACTTTATTCACTTTTTTTAACGCACTGCTATTTATTTGAACACAACTGTATACTGAGGACACAGCATGAATGAGTGAATATTACAACACTATAGTCTGTACTGAGGACACAGAGGGGTAATGAGTGAATATAACAATGTGTTCTGTACTTGGGACAACTCAGTGTTAGTGAGTGAATATGATAACACTTGTCTGTACTGAGGACACAGAGGGATAATGACTAACGATCACAACATTATGCTCTGTACTGAGGAGACAGCCTGCCTCAGGATTAAAGAGAGAGTGCCAGGCTAGCTGTCAGTGCATGGGAGGGTCAGGGCGTAGTAGAGTGTGTTCGGGCTGGGTGAATTCACAGGAATCTGGAGACCGATTTGGCCATAATGTATTCTCATACCATCCAGGAACGAGCGACCGTTTGTGTGCGAGTTCTGCAACCATGCTTTCACCCAGAAGGCCAACCTCAACATGCACTTGCGCACACACACTGGAGAGAAGCCCTTCCAATGCCACCTCTGTGGGAAGACCTTCAGGACACAAGGTAACTACTCACCAGACTCCTGATGCACAACCAGAAGAAATGTCCAGGCTCAGGGTAACCAATATGCCTGCCTGAGGGCTTAACATACAGAGGATACCATGTGCCTCTCCACTATTTCACACATACCAGGAACAGCATGGGCAGACTGCCACACACACAATTCACCTTCACTGCTTCAGAGACAGACACAGAAACATACACGCACAATTCACCTTCACTGCTTAACACACACACAGAAACATACACACACAATTCACCTTCACTGCTTAACACACACACAGAAACATATACACACAATTCAGCTTCACTGCCTCAGAGACACACACACAGAAACATACACACATAATTCACCTTCACTGCTTAACACACACACACACACACACACACACAGAAAAATACACACATAATTCACCTTCCCTGCTTGAGACACACACACAAACACACACACAGAACCATACACACACACAATTCACCTTCACTGCCTCAGAGACACACACACAGAAACATACACACATAATTCACCTTCACTGCTTAACACACACACACAGAAAAATACACACATAATTCACCTTCACTGCTTGAGACACACACACACACAGAAACATACACACACACAATTCACCTTCACTGCCTCAGAGACACACACAATTCACCTTCTCTGCCTCAGAGACACACACACAATTCACCTTCACTGCCTCAGATACACACACACACACACACACACAAAGCCTTTTTCAGCTGGGGCCTGCTGAACGTGTGGAGTGGTGTGTTTCTGCAGCCAGTCTGGATAAGCACCATCGCACGCACACAGGCGAGCGGCCCTTCCGCTGCGAGTTCTGCGACCAGCGCTTCACAGAGAAGGGGCCGCTCCTGCGCCATGTGGCCAGCAAGCACCAGGAGGGCCGGCCCCACTACTGCCACATCTGCAGCAAGACCTTCAAGGGTGAGGCCGCTACAGCACTAACATATCAACCCGGCGCTAACATATAGGCGCAGCACTATCAGAAAAGCTTTTTTTAACAAGGGCCTAATGCTAATAAAATAGCCTTAATGCTAGCATAACAGCCCAGCAACAAGAGCCAGATATTAATAAAAGAGCCTAAATGCTAACATAAGAGCCCAGCAATAATATATGAGCCCAATGCTATCTGTAGGTCTGCAGTTGATTCAAACATGCATGTGATATGGAATTAATTCATTGTTCTATCTAAACACCTATCCAAAGCCTGTCATAAAATGAATTAAATATTTTGTGTTCATTATAAAGCATACACATTTATACTCACTCCAAGGAAAATTGTACATTAATCTAGCACACATGCACACTTGCACAGTAAATTTGAATGAGTATTTTCGATTCCCTGAGTGACAAGTATTGCCCAGGGAGATACTACGCCATACAGTGTATATTATGTACGATAAGACTACAATAAAATAATATTCCACCATTAGGAAAATACTGGCAAATGTTCTAGATTTAGGGCAAATCAAACATAAAACATGACTGAGCCACCTATGAACGCTTGTGAAATGCACTCAAAATATGAAAATAACAATATCAAACATATGGCACAACCACTCGCAAAATCCATGTAAGTAGGCGAGGATTTCTCTTGCCTTGCTGACGAGTTAGTAAATTAGTAAAAAATTAACAGGAAACAACTATTACGCCTCGGCAAGCGAATGTACATTCTAAGGGCCTGATTTACTAAGACCTTTAGCATGTACAAAACCTTTTAGCACACACAAAACCAATAACATGACAAATGATTGGTCATGGTATTTGTTTTGCACCAATCATTGATTGTGTTATTAGTTTTGCGTGTGCAAAAAGTTTTTGCACCCACAAAAGGTCTTATACCCCTTTCATATTGTACCCCTGATTTTGAACCGCTTCTGAAGCGGATCAAAAAAGTCTGTCACAAACCTTTTTATATTACCCCAGAAAATGCGGATCAAGGCCGCCGGACCCTTTCATATTAGAGCCGTATCCGCTTCTGAAGCGGTCTAACTCTCAATATAAAAAGATTTGAGACGGGTAGATAATACCGATACAAAATAGAATGGTTTCAAGTTAGTACGGACTAGTAGGTGGTTCAGAAGCGCTTCAGCGATACAGCTATCATGGTAACCGATTGTCTCATGTTAAACGCAGGAGAAAATGTAAGCGCGGGCTCGAGGACAAGAGGTCAATAATTTGCGCGCGTGATTCCTTTTACACTAGCTAACCTGGCTCGAGTGGTTTACTGTGTGCCTCACGTATGTGTATCTGTGTATGTTTTGTCCAATTCGATGATCGTTTAAAGTTTTCAAGACAGAATCGGTGCTGTGCAAGTTTGGACTTCTGCCAAGCATACGACCATTGGTCTTTTGAGGAATCTGTACAGTTACATTTACCGTATGAAATGGATGTTTTAGTTAAAGTTTTACTACTTCTACTCATTACGAAACTAGGTAGGTGTTATGCTGTTAAATAAATCGCGTGACAACGTTATGTTACGAGATTCGTTATATTGTGCATGTGATTATTATATACTGCAGTCTCGCTTGCGTTACGCACCTTTTGGTTCAGCTGGTCTTTCAATAAAGTAAAATTGTCTTTTGAGCATCTCTATTTGTTGGCTTTGTTTTAACCGATATATCCATTGGGTTTAGTCCGCTTCAAATGTCGGGACTTTTCATATTGAGCTGTATCCGCTTCTGAAGCGCTTCTGAACCACCTACTAGTCCGTACTAACTTGAAACCGTTCTATTTTGTATCTATTATCTACCCGTCTCAAATCTTTTTATATTGAGAGTTAGACCGCTTCAGAAGCGCTTCAGAAGCGGATACGGCTCTAATATGAAAGGGGTAATAGTGAGTCAGACCCTAAGTTGTTTGTGTAAAATGAAACTGATAAAACTAGAAATTCTGTTACAGCCGGCTATAATTTATTGTTCAAAGCATCCAATAAGACATTGCAAACACCGTTGCTAAGGTAATAATGTCCTATATTGGCTAGAAGTGTCAATGAAACCAGAAGAATTGTCAATGAAACCAGAATGAACTAGAATGAATGAGATGTGTTTGCAGAGCGTGGGGGGTATTACGCATCAACATTTAAGATAGTGTAATAGCGTCATAAAGTGTTTATTTATTTTTGGATTGTACCAGACAATAAATTACCACTGAATTTGGAAAGGGACATCTCTATGCGTAAAACCAATGGTAGGATTGGATATTTATTTCATATTTAGTAGCAGATATTGATAGTAGAATGATGTGGTATAATTACACAAGAATTTCACGTTTATTTTGTATTTGAGTGAGCAGGGATTTTCACAGCTTTTTTGGCAAACGACGCTATTGTCCACTATGTCACGCATGGGTAGGTATATACAATATACAGTCAAGCCGGAAATTCTGAACACTCCTTTCACCTATCCACGTTTTATTACGTTACAGACATATTCTACAATAGATTGAGTTCATTTTTTTCCTCAAACATCTACACACAATAGCCAATATTGACGAAGTGAAAACAGGTTTTTAGAAAATATGCAATTTTATTTTACTGACAAAAATAGGTTATTTAGGGGTTACATATCTGTACACACCCTTAGCCTAATACTTGGTTGCTGCACCTTTGGCAGCGATTACAGCGTCTTGGGAAAGAAGCTACGAGCTTGGCACACTTGTTTCTGGACATTTTTGCCCATTCCTCTTGGCATATCCTTGCAAGCTCCGTCAGGTTGGATGGGGAGCGTCGGTACACAGCCATTTTCAGCTCTTTCCACAGATGTTCAATTTGATTCAGGTCTGGGCTCCGGCTGGGCCACTCCAGGACATGCACAGACTTTCTCCGAAGCCACTCCTTTGTTCTCTAGGCTGTGTGCTTCGGGTCGTTGTCATGTTGGAAGGTAAACCTTCGCCCCAGTCTGAGGTCCAGAGCGCTCTGGAGCAGGTTTTCTTCAAGGATCTCGGTGTACTTAGCTGCATTCATCTTTCCCTCTATCAGGACTAGTCGCCCCGTTCCCGCTGCTGAAAAACATCCCCACATCATGATGCTGCCACCGCCATGCTTCACTGTAGGGATGGTATTAGCCAGGTGATGAGCGGTGCCTGGTTTCCTCCAGACGTGACGCTTGGTATTCAGGCCAAAAAGTTCAATTTTGGTTTCATCAGACCAGAGAATCTTGATTCTCATGGTTTGAGAGTCCTCTAGGTGCCTTTTAGCAAACTCCAAGCGGGCTGTGATGTGCCTTTTACTAAGGAGGGGCTTCCGTCTGGCCACTCTACCATAAAGACCTGATTGGTGGAGTGCTGCCTGGATGGTTGATCTTCTGAAAGGTTCTCCCATCTCCACAAGGATACGCTGGAGCTCTGTCAGAGTGACCCTCGGGTTCCTGCTCACCTCCCTGGCCGAGGCCCGTCTTTCCCGATTGCTCAGTTTGGCCGGGCGGCTAGGTCTAGGAAGATTCTTGGTGGTTCCAAACTTCTTCCATTTACGAATGATGGTGGCCACTGTGCTCTTTGGGACCTGTAAAGCTGCAGAGATTTTTCCATACCCTTCTCCAGATCTATGCCTTGACACAATCCTGTTTCTGAGGTCTGCAGATAATTCCTTTGACCCCATGGCTTGGAGTTTGCTCTGACATGCACTGTCAACTGTGGGACCTTATATAGGAAGGTGTTGGCAATCCCCAATCATGTCCAATCAATTGAATTGATCACAGGTGGACTCCAATTAAGTTGTAGAAACATCTCAAGCAGTATCAGTGGAAACAAAATGCACCTCAGCTCACTTTTGGGTGTCATATCAAAGGGTGTGCACACTTGTGTACATATGATATTTTACATTTAGATTTTTAATAAATTAGCACAAATGTCTAAAAACCTGTTTTCACTTTGTCATTATGGGCTATTTTGTGTAGAATTTTGAGACAAAAAATGAACTCAATCTATTGTAGAATATGTCTGTAACGTAATAAAACGTTGAGAAGGTGAAAGGAGTGTTCAGACTTTCCGGCTTGACTGTATATACAGTTGAAGTCGGACGTTTACATACACTTAGGTTGAAGTCATTAAAACTAATTTTTAAGCACTCCACAGATTTCATGTTAGCCAACTATATTGTTGGCAAGTCAGTTAGGACATCTACTTTGTGCATGAGACAAGTCATTTTTCCAACAATTGTTTACAGACAGATACTATATCACAATTCCAGTGGGTCAGAAGATTACATACACTAAGTTGACTGTGCCTTTAAATTTTTAATATTTGGTCGCATTGCCTTTGCATGCCATGACTTCCTGATGTCTGTGACCCAACAACATCAAAAGACTCTTGATATCTTATTTTCTGGTACTCTTACAAGCGATACTATAACGTCTCTGCATTTGAATGGATCTCTATGGGAATTGGGGGGTGGGACTTGATTTAGCTTTAAATTACACTGGAACAGTATGGAAACACATGGTTGGCTAAATGGCTGTAAGTCATCAAGAGTCTGACGTATCAAACTAGCCTTAAATCATCACTCTGCTGCCAGAAATACAGTAGATATGGATGGATAACTTGAAGGGTTTCTACTCCTGACTTATTTTTCCATAGAGTTCTATAGGAAAATTTGCCAGGAGAAACAACCCTTAAAGTGATCCATCCACATCTACTGCATATCTGCCAGCAGAGTGATGGTTTGAGGCTCGTTTGATACCTCAGACCCTTGATGACTTACCGCCATTTTACCAATCATGTATTCCATACTGTTCCAGCATAATTTACAGCTAAATCTAGTCCCACCCCCAAATTCCCATAGAGATCCATTCAAATGCAGAGACTATACCTGATTATGTCTTTTTTGCACCAGTGAACCCGTTTGAGAGCATTTAGTACAGTTTGCAGGTTTCTCTTTTCCACACCAGCCACCTGAGCAATGTTTGCACATGCACACACTGCAGTCTCCTCACCCAGCTTTACATTTCCCCCAGCCATCGAGCAGCTGCGGGTTCACGTCCGGCGGCACAAAGGCATGCGGAAGTTCGAGTGCACGCAGTGCGGCTACAAGTTCACCAGGCAGGTAGGACATGGAGGGGGGGAGACCAGAACCGTTCCCTTTCCCCACTTACTCCGAATCACACCTCGTGCTTCAGCACTCTGCCTCTGAGCTAGCCAATCGACTGTGAACCAATCAAAGGGGTTTAGCGAAGAGTCACCCATACATAGGGGAGAGCTTCAAGCAGAGACCCCGCCCCTATCTCTCTCTCCCTCTGTGCCCACCCCATCTTTTTCCCCCTCTCCCTATCCTTTCTCTCCCTCTCTCCCTATCCTTCATCTTTCTCCCCATCTCCATCTCTCCCTCTCCCCTTATCTCTCTCTCAATCTCACCATACCCCCCCCATCTCTCTCTCTTAAACCGTCAGAGTATGAATACTTCTATGAAATAATGATGTAACCCATTTAAATGAAACTTGGGGAAAGCAATACGCTACCTAGGGTGATGTGTCCCGATTCTTAACACCTTAAGTCATTTCTGACAGATGTAGTTTGGTTGTGACAAAATAAAGGCTTCTCAAAACTTTCTCCCCCATCTCCTCCCCCTCAATTTCCTTTCCCTCTCTCCACAACCGATCTCTTTATTTCCCTCTCCCCTATTTCTCTCACCCTCATCCCCTTTCTTTCTCTCCCTCTCCTCCCCCCTCTTTCTCCATCCCTCCCTCCTTCCATTTCAGGCCCACCTGCGTCGACACTCCCAGATCCACAACCGGGTGGAGAACTACAGCCCGAGGCAACGGCGTCTCCGCAACCTGGTGGTGGAGGACGAGAAGGGTGCTGAGGGGGTGGGCCCGGCGGTCGGTGACGTCATCAGCGTCATGATCCAGCCCGGCGCCGTTGTGGTGGAGGAGGTGGTGTCCACACAGGGGGCGGGGCCCAGTGAGGCGGGAGAGGAGGGCGAGGGAGAGGGGGAGGCAGAGGGGGAAGGGGAAGGGGAAGTGGAAGGTCAAGCATTCACTGTGGCTGATGTGATGGAACAGACTCTGCTGGTTACCGGGGCCTACCCCATACACGACGCCACCGTGGTAACCGAGGAGATGGCCGAGGGCGGAGACGAGGATAAGGCCTGAGGAACGTCACTCCCCGACCCCCTACATTTCATGCCGTGGCTACGCGCAGGACACGACTCACGGCACACAGCTGTACATTGGTTTGCACAGTAGCCAGGAATGCCATTTTCATGATTAATCAATAAATATAGATTTTCATATAGACCTTAAATGTCTCAAACAGGACTTGAGCATGTTATGGACACACATGAGAGCTTTTGCACTCTTTGACAGCAGGAGAGAACATTCATCAGTAAATACCTGTATATACTGGCAGCCGCAGAGACATTTTGGGTCTGAAAATCTGCATTTCCTCATTAATCAAGAGATTCATGTCCGAGTAACACTTAGCAAAAAAAAAAAGAAATTTGTTTACATTTTTAAAAAATGAAATGCTTTGTCTTTTTTATGCTGAACATTGCCAATGATAATAAAAAAAATGTCAGAATGCCAGTTGTGGATGCATCTGTAAATCTTTGGGTGATGAAGACTGTTAGTAAGGCAATAAGAACAGGTAAACAGTACTAAAGGTCTGCCTGCAACTTTATTAGGTGATCACACTGAATGAACATCACTTTTCTGTCCCAAACACAGATAGTTTGCACAGAAGAAATAATGGTTTCGGCCACAACACAAACACTTTTTTTTATGAAAAACCTATTTAAAAAAAACAAATCACTAGAAATGCAAAGATAATGTCTCAGGCAGGTTGAACCACGATAGATTACTGTACATTTCACTATTATTACCTGCAAAACACACCATCGTATACAAAATTTAATTTGAGAATACGTTGCAGCTTCCAGTTATCCATGCAGTGATCCTTATTTCTTCCTCAATGGAAGACAATTACTTCATGTTAATATCAGGGAAGAGTCCTGTTTTTAAACTGCTTGCGGGATCTCCCCCAACTGCCTTCAGCCAACATCATCCTCACTTAATACTATACTTAAATACATGTACATAAATAACTTTTTAATTTACTATAAAAATAACTGACCGTATCCATCAGTAACGAGTACTCGGGAGAATGTGACCGATTTCACATGCAGGCTGAGAATGTGGGCGTGGCAAAGCCAGAACCAGAGGCGGGGTCTTGCGACATGTCAAAAACAACAAGGAGCTGGAACATTGGAGAAACCAGGCATAACCGGCCTCACCGTTTGAAGCATAGGGGATCTCTGCAATGACACGACCGTCCACAAACTGCACTGCACAGAAACGTGCGCTTGAGCTCGTTGTCTAGTGCTACACTACGTCTCAGTAAAACCTTATTTCATTGGTTGAAGCATTTGTCACAATCTGTCTTTTTCTATGGCCATTGGAATGTCTCTATTGTAATGGGCTGACTATTGATTATACATGTATTCTTACACTATTATATTTGTTTATTGATTAATGTATGTTTCTTACAAGGTCAGAAACAGGTGTCTGTAAATATACTTACTTGCTGTGAACTATATATAGTCTCATGAATACCTAAACTAATGGTGTTGTAACGGAAATTAGTTACTGTCCCTTTTCGCAGACTATGGTTGCTATGGTCTAAAGCGATACCATAGTGCAACTAACAGTTAATGAATGAGTTTGCAAAAATCCCAAGCAGTCCAACAAATGCGTTCAGTTTCCCCACCTGCTATCACCTCAGTACAGCACTGGTGCTGATCAATATCCAAATGTTCTCACAGCGCCAACAGGACAATCTTTCCTCCCGCTCACTGAATTCAGGAATCAAAATCTGAAAGTCAGCTAACTGCTTTAGCTGTATTTGGTGTCCAGTTTAGATGTTTTAGAGTTTATAAGTGGTAAAAGGCAGAGTGCTCAATGTAGCATCGTCATGGCAAACGTGGCTGCTAGCGGCGGCGGCGGCGACGCGTGGGGGTGCGGCCGGGCCTTGCCGAGCTTAGTGGGCAGGGTTGAGGTCGCGGTTGAGTTCACGGTTGTGGTTGTGGTTGTGCAGGGCCAGGTTGCGGTGGTGTCGGTGCAGGTGGATGGCGTTGATTTCGGGGGTGTCAGCGGGCTCGAAGGCGCTGGGCACCAGGGGCATGAACTGGCGGAAGATGCTGACGCTGCCGTGCCAGAAGGTGGGCTGGGGCAGGCGGCCGGCGGGGGTCCAGCAGCGGGTGGCGGGGTCGTACGCCTCCACCACATCCGACAGCTCGTACGTGTTGTCGTAGCCGCCTGAAACAAAGAGACGGCCCCCCAGGGCAGCCACGCTGCCGCCCACGTGGACCTGCCAGAGAAGACCAAACAGGGAGAACAAGGACTGTGTTCATAAACCGTCTCAGAGAAGGAGCGCTGGAGGCACGTGTCATTGATAGGAACACTTTTTTAAAGCCACAATTTTTACAATTCTATACTTAATATTAAAGGCCCACTAATTTTGGTTGCTAATCGTCGAAAACTACGTGCTCAGCAACTAAGTACCCCAGTGGATCATGGGTCTCAGTTTTTTTTTTAAATTCTTTTTTTTTATTACTGTAACCAGCCAAAATACAAAACGACAAAACCATTTCCAAGGTTTATTTCCATGGTTTATTTGGCTAAATATTTGGCTAAATATTCTTTTCAATATACTATCTGACAAATGAGCACCAAGTAAAAGTGATGAGTGAGTTATAAGTTTCCATGGTGACGAGCTGCACAAGCACTACAAAAAAGATCAGATATTAAAAACAAAGAAGATGAAAAACGCTGAAGACGGATGATGAACAAGGAAGTAGTGCCGGCCCGACACTTATTTTAAATACTTATATTTCCTTTTGAAGTGCTTTTCACAAGGATCTTTATCGTTATTTTTAGTAGGATAATTCTATACTACAGTACCATATCTCAGTCTTTTTGCTCGTTGTAAGCGATTATCTTTTTTTTTAGCAACCAAAATTACAGAAATATTCTTTGTCAGGTCATTTTTCTATAAACAGATTAAGCACCTGTAATTATAATTACATTTATAAAAACATGTTAAAACACAAAAGCAATAAAAAAACAATGCTATGATATGGGACTTCAAAATTCTAAAGCTTGATATAGTATCTGAATTTCAAGCCCTGCAATTCTGTATTTCCTTTGAAAATCTCCATCTCGGTTTCCTGGGAATTATTCTCAACGCAGTGAACTGACCTGGTTCATGGGGTTGATCTTGTCCCATTCGTTTTTAAGGGGGTTATAGACGTCAACCTCCGCCGAGTCGTCCCTGCAACACAGACCATTTTACACATCGGCGAATCTCAGTTCATATCAAGCACTTCATTGTGGAATAAAGCGAGTGGGAAATACAGTATAGGCTATACAACCTAGTTAGCTACTAACTACTAAATACATGGGGGAAATTGCAGCAGTTTCATCACAAAACCACGTTTTTTTTCATTTATCTGTGTAAATTCAAGTATGATAAGCAGCTCCAGATAGAAAGCCTTGGCCTTGATGGATGAATGGGGCCCTATCGTTGGCAAAAAGGCTAAACCCATCGTCTAAGGCTGTCTATTGCCTAGAATACTCAAGCTAGATCTGCTCAGGCTGACTTGTAACATGGGGCCACATACATGTAGGAATACATAACATTCCCCTTGCGTTGATGGCAAAGGGGGCAGGCAGAGTGGAGATGGAGGACGTGTGCATGTTAGCCAGATCTGCGCAGAACCTGCACAAATCAATAAATCTTTACAACCCCTCAAAGTTTGTGGCATAAAAAAAAAATCATTGTATAATAGTCAGTTGATCTGCATAGATCTGGCTTATGTGAACGCAGCCCGCGGTTCTAAAGTGTTAAATTCTAGAAAGGCAACATTGAATTTTGAACCCAGGTCCTAAAAACATTAATGGGCGGTTACTAATATATGGAATGTACGAGTCAAAAGGTTAACAGACAGACCTTCCCCGCACTTTGAATGATGATGACATTGATTCTGTACCGTACCACAAAACTTGGGGCGGGGCAATGTGCCACTCAAAATTATTAAAAAGAACAAAACCTCAAATCTAAAGAGTTCAAAACCTAGAAAAACAAAACTTGATAAAACTATTTCAGACTGGTCTAAGCAGTCATACTCTTCAGGCAATGCTTATGCAACCAGCTCCTAAACTCAAGAATTGACATGTTTCATCTCAGAGACCAGAGCAACTACCAGCAGGCGCTTTTAAACTAGATAGTCCACACTGGAAACATTCTAAAACTGTCTCATTGGCTGCTGGAACTGAACTGCACTGAAGTGTCTCTTCCCCTCGGCACCTTCTCACAAAATACTCATTCTGACGGAACAGTGTCTTGGGGCACAAAAATAAAGCATATAGAAACAGTGCCTGATCACAGAGGGCAATTCTCCAACAAAGGTCTGTCAGGCATTGTTCCTTACATATCATCAACCCTAGACAGTCAGCTCTCCACAGAGCTGAAGACACATGCACCTTACAGTCTGGAAACAGACATCACTATAAGCAGAGACAGGCCACGGCAGGGACATGCAGCTCAGACATTGATCAGATTCCCAAAGGACGTTTCACAGAAGTGTGGTACATTTCACACATGCCTCTACTTACTAGCTAAATGTGTGTTTTAATCGTTTAGACCCTACTTTCACTCAGTTGATATGACTGATTAGAAAATATTTATGACTTGCTAAAAAGTGGGTGGGTTTTCCCACTCTCAATTGCACTGCTTTCGCCAGGCTTATAGCAGAGCAGTATAGCAGAGAGGTGTAGCACAGAGGTGTAGCAGAGCATTATAGCAGAGTGTAAAAGCAGATAGGTGTAGCAGAGAAGTATAGCAGATAGGTGCAGCATATAAGTATAGCAGCAGGTATAGCAGAGAAGTATAGCAAAGAGGAATAGCAGATAGATATAGCAGAGAAGTATAGAATATTGGTATAGCAGAGAAGTATAGCAGATGTATAGCAGAGACAAACAGAATATAGGTATAGTAGTGAAGTGTAGCAGAGAGGCATACCAGAAATCCTGTTTATAGCAGAGAAGTATAGCAGAGAGGTGTAGCAGAGAGGTATAAGCCTGGCACTATGAGGCTCGCCCTTACCTGACAAAGTAAATGAGGCCGTTGAGGGTGACCGTCTTGGGGGCAAAGGACCAGGGGGGCAGCTGTCCGCAGTTGACCAGGGCCCAGCGGCCGGCCCCGGGGTCGTAGCTCTGGATGGCCATGGTGTCCTCGCCGGTCAGGGAGCCGATGGCGTAGAGGTAGCCCCTGCAGGTGGTGGTGGAGCAGTTGTCCATGGGGTAGAGCATGGGCGGCAGCGGCTCCCAGCAGTCCAGGGCGTGGTCGTAGCGCTCGGTGCTGTCCGACGCCACCACGTAGAGCTGGCCCTTCAGCACGCACGTGCTGTGGTATTCCCGCGCCTTCAGCATGGGCGACACCTCCGTCCACTCGTTCACACTGGAGTTGTAGCGCCACACACCGTCGTAGAGCCGCGAGCCATCCGAGCCACCTGCCAAGCACATTACGCTACATTTAAGCATTTAGCAGACACTGCTAAGCCACTTACATAACAAGTTGTAACAGTGACACAACTGATAGTAGGAGTCGTTACATAACATGTACATAACAAGAGGAGGGAAACTGAGGATATAGTGCTTTGAGTGGCAAATGGATATGAGGGTATAGAGGTAAGTTTTACATTAGTAGGGGTATTCATCTCAGAATAAATACTCAGGGCCTGATTTACTAAGACATTTAGCATGTGCAAAACCTTTTAGCACACACAAAACCAATAACATGACCAAAGATTGGTCGTGGTATTTGTTTTGTACCAATCATTGGTTGTGTTATTAGTTTTGCTGTGTGCGCTGAAAGGTTTTGCATATGCTAAATGTCTTAGTAAATCAGGCCCTCAAAGTTTAGGGTTTGTGGAACCAAGATGCAGTTTGAGCAGGTGAGCTTTCAGTCCGGGGCAGATGATAGACAGCTCCAGACTGTTGCGGGGAGCTCATTCCACCACAGGGGGGGCCCAGGCTGCCCAGTGTAGAGCAGAGACGTGAGCGAGAGGAGGAAATGTTTAAGGAAGGGACGGTAGGCGGCCCATGACTGAGGGAGGGAGGGAGAAAGCGGCACCTCAGTGTTGCAGTGTTTTGGACCAGTAAATAAACCCCCTGGCTGAAGTTCCTCTCCCTCATGGCAAAACCAAATTTCACACTTAACACGACAGCACATCAAGAGTTGCACTTGTTCCTCACTCTCTCTCAACAGCATATTCATAAATAAATACATTTATGAGCGCTATATTCTATTCTACATATTTTCCATGCCTCTCTTACAAAACAGATCTTAACCTCAATATAATTATAAGACTTTCTATGTAAACTTGGCTAAATTAAGGTTACACAGCCTCTTTTTGTCAGCGTCACAGTTTTGTAAAGTTAGGAATAAGCATAAATACACTGAAATGTATAACATATAAACCGTATAAAACAAAAAGAAGTGAGCGACCCATATTACGCATGAAATGCAAACAGGCAAATACATCATTCCAAACATGCATGTGAAATCCCTGAAAACAGTAATGTGACCCTGCTCTGTCATACTGTGAGATCAAATGTCACCTAATGACCACAGGATCTAACGGAACAGTAAAACATCTTAATTTCAGTCTGTGTGGTATTTTTCCATGTCTTTTTTGCATAAGAGATATTAACCTCAATTAGACTCCCTGGTAGAATAACGATCAGTAAAAATTTGCATGGATTTTGACTTTCCTGTTTGCGTATCACAGCTTTATGGGCCTTGAGCGATCATCCTACCCCTTACTGTTTGCCAACTTTGGTTGTAGCCAACTGCAGAAGCACATTCTGAATTGTGTACAAAACGTACAGTTTCGTTTTGTGTTCAGAGTTCAACTGAAGGTGTTAACAGGGGTGCAAAGACTATGACAATTTACTGCTTAATCACAAGTCATGAAAACAATCCAGATTATAAATAAAAAAATTATGAATGCTGCAGGACTGGTATATGAAGCAGAGTGTACAGTCATGCGCCCTGTGAAGATGTCCTTGCGCGTTTCCACATTATGACAACAGCGAAATGCACGCACCGTTTGTGAGGTTCTGTCATACATAGTCAGCTGCCCCTACTTCATCATGGGTGACATGAGGATGACATTTTGTTATCGGGCGGCAGTGTAGTATAATGGTTAAAGAACCGGCCTTGTAACTGAAAGGTTGCAGGTTCGATTCCCAGGTAGGACACTGCCGTTGTACCCTTGAGCAAGGTACTTAACCTGAATCGCTTCAGTAGATATCCAGCAGTATAATCGGATAATATATGTAAAAAAAGAAATGCTAAAAAAAAGGCTAAATGCCTGTAATGTAATGTTATGGACAAGGACGAGAAAAGGTTAAATACTAGTCACCACATAGACAGTTTACCATTCCGTAAATTTGGCTATTATGAGAGGTGTTCAACAGGACTGTCAGGGTTAGGGAGGGGTGGGGGGGTACTCTCAGCCTATTCACATTTAATTTCGCCTACAAAAGTCTGATATTTCCCATTCATTTTAATGGGAGCTCCAATCTTTTGCGCTCACAGCAGAGACAGCGCAGTACAGGCTTACTTCTGGGTCCTTCAAAACTTCGGTTGGCTGAGGGCGTACTTTCCTGTCTAGTTAATATGCATGTCTATGCCCACGACTGAGCAAAACTTTCTGTGCTACCGTACTTCCATGCTCCAGAGTGCGTACTCGGGAGCACGGGTGTATGCGGTTTGAGACATAGCCAAGCACTTTGTCGGGTTTCTGGAAATACAGACCGGCTACCAAGTAGCCTACCCGCTCTGATGGAGTGCTCGTTGCGCAAATTCACACATATTTCCTTGCTTTTTTTCCCCCCAATAAAGGAGAAAGCTGATCCCGCCACTACAATATCACAACAAGTTGACTTAAGAATCGGAGTATTTTGATTATTGTAGGCTACAACAAAAAATGAACAGACAGTTCACTCCTTCGGTCTGTCTCTTAAGTCAACATTGGCTTTGTACCACCATAAGTCTCTTAAATCAACATTATCTTGGTACCACCATAAAAAAGATTAAGAGACAATCTTTCTTTTTCAAAAACGTTAGCTCATGTTCAGAACTACCACATTTCCCACTCCCTCCAAGTTCAAAGTGTAGGCCACAGCTCCTGTCAAGAAGGGGGAGAGGCGGAAGAGAACGCAAAATTTAGGAGCATAGGCGAAATCAGATGGTGTCATAACAAATCCAGTCCTCCTTTTCAATTAAACTGAAAAGGTAGCTACAAGCATTTATTTATTTTAAATGCCGAGGTGGAAATTTAATCGTGTGGATTTTCGTAACCACCGGTATGAAGGTTAGCATATAGCCTACGGTGACCGTGACAGCCGTAGTGTTCAGGTACTTTGTTCTGCTTGCATTCTCTGGAGTTGCAATGGACAGTTTGACAAAGCTGAGATTTGTTGGCGTGCAAAGTCAGGTAGGCTACTAAATCAAGTTGTTGTCAGTAAGCAAGTAACCTTTCCCCCAAACATCTTTGTGTAACCTCTGTAACAAGAGACTAGCTCTGTGTGCCTTTAAGGAGCCAGCAAGTGTTGCTGTCGGCGCTTGCCAACTATTTGTTTTCCCTTTTCGAGACACGGGCTTCCTTTGCCATAATAATAATCTTTTTGTCTGAGAATACAGTACAAACGGGAATGAGGCCAGCTTCTGTGAATGTTATTTTTCCTGATTCATTGGGATTTTCAGACCCTGGATGGCTCAGCCAAAGGTAGAGAGGACTTGGGTATATCAAAAACGCATACATCAAGAGATTTCAGGCCTGAGAAATCAGTACTATGCAGAAAAAAAAGTCAGGAGAAGTCCCATCCATGGAATAACACACTGACTCTCGTATTCCTAGCAGATTTGTACCCCACTCCTGGTTTTCACTCCGCGCGCACCTGGAAAGCTTCATGTCTTTCAGGTTACTGAGCAAACACAAGCACGGCTCCCAAATGTTCCCCTCCCTCCCCCTGTCCCCGCGGAGGAGGTTTCCTCCATCCCACTCAGCGAAATTTAATAAAAGCACTATTTCATAACTGGCAAAACAGGAGGCCCCGAGACGCAAGGAAACACGCTGTCATGCTGTCATGCTGTCAAGCTTACGCACATAACAGTTGTGTTGAGTGTATGACTTTCCGCTAAAGATGCCGAAAATCATTACTTAGTAGGCTATTTAGGTCCTGACCATAAAATAAAATGTAATGATTTTTGTTATTTTTTAAATTCTTTTTTTTTTTTCCATAAAATAAAATGTACAAAGCTCTACCCCAAACAATGATGTCAGCATTATATAAAGCCCCCCATTTAAATGGATTCAGGGGAGGCTGTAGTTAAATTAGCCTGAACCAAAACAAGATTCCAAACCTTCAGTCTAAAATATTGTGATTGTAAATTCCGAAATATAGAGAACACAATAGGTTTGCTGTCTATTACCCAGTATTCTCCAATTTATAGTACACCTCCATTCACTAAAAGGGGTGTTGTGAATGTAGGAAAACTATACCATATATTGTACTAATTATTGCTGTGCGGTAAACTTCCCCTTGAAATAATGCCTTAAAAATCCTTCTCGATTGATGGATAAAAATTTGCCACCTCCATGTCCACCAGGAGGGTCAGTGTGTATGCTGCTTTTCAGTCCTAATTATTAATTAGTTTTACCTTATTAACAAATTACTCTTAATTCTCTAAACAGCTGTACACATAAATCCTGGTTTACTCCTGTCAGACCACAGTGACATGTTTTAATCAAGGGTACATGCAGAGTCTGCAGCAAGACATACCAAAAATACCTGAGCAAGTAAATAACAGGCCTATTTAAACCATTAAAGGTATACATGTAGTTTAATTGTAAACAACTCGTTCTTTGTTTACATTCAAAATCTCTCCCCAAAAAACATTGTATGTGTCCTTGTGGTCTAATAAACATGTTGAATGCATTTCCTACCTCATAAGTCGTTCGCAAAGTGTTTTTTTGTTAATGTTTTAAATGTTACACTGTTGACATCCTGCCGCCATTTTTAAAGCCAGAAACAGCTAAAATGGTGTAAACGTCATGAATGGGCGGTTCCTGCTCATTTGATTGACATGGCCAGGCCATGTGGGCAGGCTTCCAGGTAAACTCTTATTTTAGCTTAGGACCGAAACATGCCTCACGCAAACTACGCGAACAGTTTTTTTTGCCATGACATTTGTGAAAGACAAGCCAGAGCGTTGCAGCAAGGGACGCTATAGCAGCAACAACAGTAAACAACTTTCTTGTTCGATCTGTGCTTTCCTCTGGTTTGTCTTTCACAAATGTCATGGCAAAAGAAAAACTGTTCGCGTAGCTCGAAGCGTCCATGTTTGCGTAGCTATTTGTGTGAGGTATGTTTCTGCCCTTATTCAATAGCAAGATGTTTTCAGCCGAGGAGGTAACAATATCATTGTAAAAATAGCGCCCATTACATTACATTATAGTCATTTAGCAGACGCTTTTATCCAAAGCGACATACAATAAGTGCATACAGAAATGTAATCGAAGTAACTACAGAACAGATAAGACAAAGAACATCCTTCCCATAACGTAGCAGCTATCGATAGCTAAGGCTATCTATTGTCGTGATGTTTGTTTATTGTTGACAATAGTCTATTTATCATGTTTGACCAAACCTTGATCATGTAAGGTTTGGTCAAACATGCTCAAAGTATATAAATTAGTAATCCTAGCTATTGCTCTGTAAATCTGACCACTGTTCATTTTCATAAAATAATTAAAAATCATAATTTTGTAATTCTGCTCGGTTCATTCTGTAGCCATCAACATCCAGTGGTCGCGGCCCCAGAGTAAGGGTGAGGGGCAGTCATTACATAAACATTACATTAGTCATTTAGCAGACGCTTTTATCCAAAGCGACAATCGTGTTCGTGGTGGGCGAGGCAGGGCCATGGGAAGAGGACAGCTTGAACAGAGTGACCGTCAACAGACTCCGGGAGGAGAAACATTGCCATCTCAACGAAGTTGAGACGGAGCGGCACTTTATCACAAAATGCGAAAAATACAATCAAATCAGAAATAAATATTTTCCCAAAATAAATCAGAGATACCCTCAATTAAAAAATTTAACAGACATCCAAAAACTCCCCATCCTCTTAGGAGAGGAGAGGACGTGCTGTGACCTGGCAGCACAATATATAGCTGCCTGCCATCGTCTTAGGGACAGTGAGTGACAGAGATCATTATAAACCAATTTACATTTTTTATATTTATTATATTCACTTTGTAAGATCATATGTGTCGTTCTCATCATCATTATTATCATTTCTATTGACAATTATTATTATTTTTAATTGTACATTATTGTTATTTCTAAATCCATAACCAAAGAAAAGTTATTGTTTTCATGTATGGTTACTGTTCATTAGTTTCTAGTCTTTGCTGTTTTGTATTGTTCAGAATTAGATGTATGTCTTCGACTGTTTTAATGCAATATGCTTTGACAATACAGATTCAATGTCTTGTCATGCCAATAAAGCGAACTGAATTGAGTCCACGGTCAGAGAAAATATGTATGAAACGTCACCACAATGCTCGTGCGTCGTCCTGTGCATCTGAGAAGAACACGTGATAAGCAATTTTCGGGGAGCCCTTTTCTCCTACATGCTCAATATCGCCATCTGGTGTTTTGAAACTACATAGTATACCTTTAAGAGCAACCTTTTGTATGAAATCCTGACAAGGTTCGGCCATCGTCGTGTACTCCGCATAACATAACGTGCTCATCATTGTTACAGTGCAGTCTGTAAGTATTTGGACAGTGACACATTTTTTTGTTGTTCTGGCTTTGTACTCCGGCACATTGGATTTGAAATTGAACAGTGGCTATGAGGTTAAACTGCAGACCTTCAGCTTTAGTTTGAGGGTTTTTACATCCATATTGGGTGAACCGTGTATCAATTGTAGCCATTTTTATATATATCCCCCCCCCCCCATTTTAGGGGATGAAAAGTAATTGGACAAATTTGTTGCATATGCTTTGTATGCCATGATTTCCTGATGTCTGTCACCCAACAAAAGACTCTTGATAAATTATTTTTATGTACTCTTACAAGCGATACTATAAGCTCTCTGCAATTGAATGGATCTTTATGGGAATTGGCGGCGGGGGGGTAGTAGATTAAGCTGTAAATTACGCTGGAACAGTAAGGAACACATGGTTGGCTATGTCATCAAGGGTCTGGCGTATCAAACAAGCCTCAAACATCACTCTGCCAGATACGGAGGAGAGGTGGTTGGATAATTTTAAGGGTTTCTTATCCTTTTTCCATAGAATTCAATAGGAAAATGAATCAGGAGAAATCACCCTTAAAGTGATCCATCCATATCTACTGCATATCTGGCAGCAGAGTGATGGTTTGTGGCTTGTTTGATACCTCAGACCGTTGATGACATACAGCCATTCAGCCAACCATGTGTTCCATACTGTTCCAGCGTAATTTACAGATTAAGCTAGACCCCACCCCCCCGCCAATTCCCATAAAGATCCATTCAAATGCAGAGAGGTTATAGTATCTTTTGTGTACCTGAACATAATATTCAAGAGTCTTTTTTTGGGTCACAGACATCAGGAAATCATGATATGGAAAGGATATGCTACGAAATATTAAATATATTGTCTTTATTTAAGTTAATGTTAATTTGTCCAATTACTTTTTATCCCCTAAAATAGGGGGACTATGTATATGGCTACAAATGCTACATGGTTCACCCAATATGGATGTAAAAAGCCTCAAATTGAAAAGTGAAAACTGAAAGTATGCACTTTAATATCATAGTCAGAGTTCCATTTCAAATCCAATGTGCTGGAGTAAAAATTGTGTCACTGTCCAAATACTTACGGACTGCGCAGTGTATGCCTTGCAAAGCCTCCCCTACTGATGGATAGCAATCTGCCCCCTTCCTGTGCTTACCTGTGACATACATGTCGTTGCCTAGCGCGGCAATGCTGTACCCTCCGCCCAGGTGGTCAGGGAACTCGGCCAGGTAGCGCCACTGGCCCGTCTGGGGGTTGTAGCAGTCCACAGTGACCAGTTCGTCGCAGTCCTGGTCGCACCCGCCCACCACAACCAGTATCTCGGCCAGGCCGGTGGAGGGGCGGGGCCTCATACGCTGGCAGGGCCAATCATGGCGGTCGTACTCACAGGACTGGAAGGCGCGGGCCTCGCTCACCAGGCGCAGGCAGGCCTGCGACAGGTAGACCAGCGGGTCACTCTCCACGTGCGCCAGAAGAAAGAAGCGGCGCACAAACGGCAGGCGCACCTGCTGCAGCAGCTCGGGCCAGTAGTGCAGCCGCCGCTGCGGGTCGGCCTTCACCCAGCGTGCCGCGATCTGATAGGCCGTCTCCTCCTTGTCCACTGTCAGCCCGTCGTCCGACACAATCTCCAGCAGCCGCTTCCAGGGGAGCCGCTCGAAGTCCTTGCCCTTGGCCAGCTCGGCGATGTTCTTCAGCACGAAGCGGCGGGCGCTGGCCGCCAGGTCCCGGCAGGCGTAGGCCTCGGCGAAGTCCTGGATCTCCAGGCAGTTGGAGACGTCCAGCCGCTGCTCCAGGAAGGCGCAGCAGGCCTCCTTGACGGAGGGGAACTGGAAGAGGTCAGCCGTCTTGAGCAGCAGGTCCACGTTCTCATGGGTGACGGTTACGCGGCCCGTGTAGCAGAAGTCCACCAGTAGGCCGAGCAGCTCGGCCGACACCTCGTGCAGCACCACGCGGTCCATGGCGCTCTCACGCAGGGTGCCCGCGAACATGGCGCGGAAGTAGGTGCTGGCGGCCGCCAGGACCGTGCGGTGGCAGGCAAACTCCCGGCCCTCGGCGCACAGCGTAACGTCGAAGAACTTGCGCTCGGCGCGGAGCTCGTGGATGCCGCGGAGGAGGTTGAAGGCATGGGAGGTGTCGAAGAAAGGCAGCGTGGAGGGCTGAGTCTGTATGGCGGGCTTCTCCATTGGGGCGGCGGTCTTGCTCGCTCTTTCTCTCTCTCACGGCTCAAAAGGCTGTGACCATCTACAGAGAAACCAGAGAAAGTCATCATTATCATTGCCACAAACCACATCCATTTATGTGATACATTTTCCATAAAACCCAATCAGCAGATCCATTAGGATCAGCATTAGATCCTAGTAGGATACTCTAAACAGTACCTCAGGACCGCCACAGCAAACTCCAAATATAGGCAATTTAAACATTTTTCAGTTATTTGTATCATTACTGTCAGCACACTGCAGAAACAAAATAATGTATGCCATGGTCGTGTCCAATATTTTCATACACACAAAAATTCTGTACAAAGGACAACCACCCGTACTTTCCACAAAGGCTGACAAATTTCTACACTTGGATTGGTAGAGATCAATAGGTTTCAAGACAAATCCTTGCAGCTCAGAAAACTCCACATCCAGAAAGTTCTGACACACTGCAAAACGAAGGTCAATAATTACCTGCAGAAACCCCTTTTGGGGACTGAAGTAAGAAAGACTGAGTGCGACGAAGGAAAGTCAGTATGTTCTAGAAGGTGTGAGCCAAACTGTGGTGAATGTGAGCAGTTCCTGTTACGTGTTTAAGAAAGTGAGCTGTGCTCAGCTCCTGGGCTATAAATACTCTGGCAGTGTCCATTTTCAGGGGGTGGGAGTGGGGGCGGCTGCACACCTCATGCCCTTCTAACTCACACAGCGAGGATTACATCCACTTTCTCCCCCCCTCCCCCATGTCCAGGAATAAGCCATCCCAAATGACTTCTCAAACATGCGCAATACACTTCTTTTCGTCAATAGAGACAGGGCTTAAACAGAGACTTCCCAGCACACACAGCACACTACCGGTCAAAACTTTGTTCACTAAACAATTATCCTAGAATAAAAAAGGTCAAGCACAAAGTAACCAACTGCAACAAACGAGCATACAATGTTTTTAGAAATGTCTGCACAAAAACAATAACAACTGTTATAAAACAACAGTTCAAATACAGGTTTATGGCACTATTTGTAGACGTTCAACAAAACAGCTTTGACACATTCCTCATCTAAAAATAGGCTCAGGCACTCCCTCAGAGGAAGTGCCATTTAATGCTGACCTTTGACCTTCTTCTGGCATCATCTATGAGTCCAGCACTCACGGGGGCCTCGACTTTCCAGGTGTAGGGGACCACACTGCATCACTAAGTGTTACAAGTGGGATGCCCTCTTAAAGCAATATTATCAGCTAGGCGACGTTGAAGCACAGCAGATAGAATTGCTTCAAAAATCAGTGTCTGTTTTGCTGTTGGGAGGAGGAGGGTGTTACCACAAAGCTCTGTTAGTCTTGTACATGCACATCAGACAGGAAATCAGCTGTGTGTCATAGCCTCATGTTCATTTGGGCTCCTGGGGTTTATACCTCAAACAAAAATTCCAGGCAGTTTTAGGTAAGCCTATATGCAGCGTGACCCCCTTTGCTCAATATACTTAGTTGGGGCTTCATGTTTTCAAGGGACCCGTCAAAACGGACACTTGGCTGTAAGTGGTGTGAAAAACGACGAGATGCCGAGGGGCCTAGCGCACATTCCACACCAGGACCTCGCGATGCAAGGCTCAGCACAGCGCTACCAGGATCAAACGGAGCCCAGGCCAGACAAGGAGGCTCGTTAAGACCATTTTTTAAAATGGAAGCCTGCCTTAAGTGCTGTTCTATGGGCTGCCCAAAAGGGGTCCACCCTGGATACTGCACTTTACAGCTTCATGTTTCACAGGGGGTGATTACACCAATAATCACAGTTCCTTTTCCTGTTCTCTGGCTTCTGACACAAGCCGAGCGGGGAAAAGGCTAGCGGCAGTTTTGGGGTTGCCTGCTTTACAACGCAACTGAATGGCTAGTTTTACAGGAGATGGATTTTACCCCCTCATCCTCACAGGGACTGTCCAGACAGAATAGCCTGTGAAACTTTGCAATCTCTTGAATATTAACCTGCTTTTCCAATCATTGATGTTTTATAAGTATGTTTGGTTCTTGCATATCCAGAATGAAATAAAGATTGTGAAGGCCAAGGGTAAATGCAGATCCTGCACTCCTCAGTGACTCCTCACTCAGATTTTGGTATCTTTCTATGTAGAGAGAAAATCAGACTCAATACCAGATGACAGTGCTGGTGGTTTGAGAGAGTGACCTTACATCGAACAGCCTACTTACAGGCAGGATCTCTGGCCGAGTCATACCAAAGATTTGATATGCATCGACAGTGCCTCTGTCTGGAATTCCACGTTACAGAGGATGACTGGGGTAATTATCAAATGATGTCCAATCATGCGGATGTTCCTGTGACTCAAAGCTCCATAAAAATAGTGATAAGCCAACCCGTGGATGAACTCTGTTCCACCTTACTCAAGGGTACAGCAGAGAACCCTCCGGAATTTGAGCAACATGATGCACCGGTGCAATGACTCATCCAGCATCATCATACGCCTGCCTATGAGGTATATTAGTGGTTAGATACAGTAGCCTACTCCTGATATTCAGCGAGAACCTATCTCTAATAGGCATCTTTGCCTGTTCATTGCAGAGAAGCAAAACTTGTGTAGGGACAACAGGAACTACAATTCCATACAGTCAACAGGAGGCTCCTCCTCGTTGGAAGTGACGTAGGACGTTGTACCAGTTGTGATTTCCGCACTGTAATGTGATACTGCACAGCGGAATGCGCGACTGGCAATAAAGTTTATAAAAGGGGCAACACGGCCAGTTCTTCCCAGTTCTTCTGCTGAGCTCGACAGGGCCTTCACTGTCTCTTCTCACGGCCCTGTGCGGCCTACACGCCCGGGGAAGAGTCCTCGCTCCACAAGGAAGCACGGCCGTTCATGACACCGATCCAACTGAGCGAGGCGGGCTCATCTACCCCTGGCTATCGGCTACGGAGGACCGGAGACGAGATGCAAGGAGGCATCGCGAGAATCAAGAAGAACCACCAAGCGGACCACATGCAGCCCCTGATCCTGTAGCAGAGCACCGCCAGTGAGTCCCCAAAGAGGCAAGCGGTCTGCAGTAGGATGACGCTGCATAGTTCGGGAGAAATAATGCGACCGGTTCCTTTATCCACCCCTACGAACTGCAACCCTGACGACGAAAGAAACCTGTTCCAGGGACCCAAGATGAGGCGGCCGGTTCCCCTATCACAACCCTACATTACATTACATTACATTACAGGCATTTAGCAGACGCTCTTATCCAGTGCGACTTACACAACTTTTTAGCATTTTTTACATATTATCCATTTATACAGCTGGATATATACTGAAGCGATTCAGGTTAAGTACCTTGCTCAAGGGTACAAAGGCAGTGTCCTACCTGGGAATCGAACCTGCAACCTTTCGGTTACAAGGCCAGTTCCTTAACCATTATACCATATAACCATATAACCATTATACTACACTGCCGCCCTACGAACTGCAACCACAGGATTGGGCGACCGGTTTTCCCCTTTCGTTGTGAGTGTGCAATCCAACGCAGGAAACCCTCCAAAAGACTTTGATTCAAGTAAGGCACACACATAGTTTGTTGTACATTATAGTAGTGAATCGTGCCTTGCTCTGTTTGGTACTTTGTGTTCAATAAACTATTACATTTATCCAAGATTGTCTGTATTAATGTTGCTCTTGTGGTGAACTGAATCAGCCAATGCTAATCGCAGGGATTCCCCAAAATACCTTCACCTTCTAGCTGGATCATTTATATTAATTCGGTATCAACTGAGTACATAATGTTGTGATTTTGCTAATACAATTATTAATGTGTACTTTTATTGGTAATTAATTTAATTATAAATTCAAGTTACCCATTTTTAAGTTAGTATATTCTCTTTTGAGAATAATATATAAATTTTATGAGACTGATTTATTATACAAAACCATGCCACCAGTTGTATAAGGATGGTAGTGGCGTATTGCAGTACATAAGTGACGCCCCGTGTATAAATATAGAGGTATGTCCCCTACACTTGAATGCATTTGTACTGCAAGTGCTTGCATTTGTAAGGGTGAAGGGTGCAAAATAGTCATCATAGCAGCAAGAGAGAAAAACAAACAGCCATGCAGTAAAACCTGAGAGCAGAAAACATAAATAAAACCAAGCCAGTTTTAGAGGGCAGAGCATGAATAAACCCTGCTCCCCTCCCTCCATAGTCCATACCTGTGGGGGTATTGAGCAACCGGGGCGATTATGAGATGTTTGTTTACCAGCCCAGCCCGAGAATAGCAGGCCAAATAATAACTCGCCATGAAATGGGAGGGCTGGCCGGTTCGGTATGTGTAGACTGGGTGAGCAGCACAGACAGAGCACTGTTTGGAGACCATGTGACCCAGCACCCCACCCCATCGAGAGCATGCCACACATGCACCCCGCTCAGGGGCTGGGCCACGTGCCGCCTTCGTGTCACAGCACCGCAGCTGCCGGGGCCAAGGTGTGCGCTCATTCCCTATAGTTAGGTAGTGAGTTCCCAGGAGAGAATAACTCTCCCAAAAATACGAGGGGTAAAAGTGACTAAGGGGCAAATGTGAGGAATACCCGTAGAATTTCCAGTGTGTTGCTGCCCTGTTTACAGACTTTGTACCTGTCCATGTGGCACGTGTCCATGTCTCTCCATCACCAAGCAGATTAACCTCCTCAACCCCAACCAGTCTGGCTACTATACTGAGACAGCTCTCCTCGAAGTCACACTTCACTCCGTTCCATCCTCGTCCTCTTTAACTTGTCTGCTGCATTCAATACGGTCAACCACCGGATCCTTCTCTCATCCCCTACGGAGGTGGATTAATATCAGGCTGTGCCCACGCAAGGACTACTGTAACACCTCGCTGGCTGGCTTACCAGCCTGTGCCACCGCGCAACTACGGCTGGTCCCGAATGCCGCTGCCAGCCTGGTTTTCATCCTGCCGAAATTTACACGTCACACCACCTTTGAACACCCTTCACTGGCTTCCGGTGGCGGCCCGCATCCAATTGAAATCTCTCACACTGGTAAACCAAAAAGCTAATTGTGCTGCCCCTTCCTATAAATGATCACACCACCAGAACCAATGGCAGAACGAGCTGCCCCAGTCAGGAAGGCAGATTCACTGCAAACTGTCTTCTGCAAACACCTCAAAACTTGAAATACAACTTGAAAAAATTGAAATAAGCACCTCGATGGTGGCACATACATAAATATAACTGTACCCTTCTCTAGCACTTACGGCATTTGCTTACCATGTGAAATGCACTTTTGAAAGTCGCTTTGGTTAAAACCATCTGCTCAGAGGCTTGACCTCCGAACCCCTGCACTGATAAAATGGGTTCTGTCGCTGCCACCATGTTCAAGCTGAACGCGGAATTTAATTAGCAAATGACTCATTCATTTTTCATCATGTCTGCAGCCCCACTTAGTTTAAGCTTGAAAAGAACATTTAAGCCACTGCACTGCGGAACAGTGGCATTCACTCTTGCCCTTGGAGAGCCACAGGGTGGTTAATTTTGAGTTTTCCCCTTAAAATCAATTCAGACCCAAGAAATCAGGTGAGGCAAGTTAACTGCAATCGACTACTGTAATTGATCAATTAAGTGCTGAATCAGAAAGGGAAAAAAAAACTTCCCACCCTGCGGCTCTCCAAGGGCAAGTGTCAATACTGCAGGAAACCAAATTAGTCATTGTGACAACAGCTCAATATATTTCTCACCCTATGTTTTTATTTGAAGTTTATTTGTACTTTGGCAATTAGAAATGTTAATCCTCAGAAAGTTCTGTACCCATCCCTTCAAAGACTATGAACCATTTACATAAAGCAGTAGCCTAACAGTGCTTAAATGTGCAGTGTTCACATGTTTTTTTTCTCCCAAAAAGGATGAACATTTTTTACATTTTTTGAACGACCATGGAAATGTAAATGGCAATTTCTGAGAATGTCCTCTAAGTTTAAAACACAGAGGTAAACCTCTGAGACTGCCACTGTTTAATGAATGATGACCCCCCCCCCCCCTTCCCACAAAAACACAGAGATCCAGAATATAGCACATGCCTCCTGGTGGTATGAAATTACTGCTGATTCATTCTGGAAGTGTGTGTCTGTAGATGTAACATTCAAAGACTGGATATAACCACAATATGAGTCTAATGATGTGCTAAGTGAACCAGTTTCAAAAGGCAGCCGGGTCTTAATAACAGAGATGAATATGCCCTGCTGCTTTGGGAGCTCATTTTAAAATGGTCTACAACATATTCTCTGAGGCCAGAACATAAATGTAAAAACTGAAGCAAATGCTAACTTTTAGAGAGCAAAGTAAATGGACATTTCTTATACTGGAGCGGGAAAGCACATTTTAATGAATCGACTACCATGAGAACCGCAGGAGGAGGTGTGTAATAACAAATAGGCTAACAGATTAGTCTGGCTAACATCTACAACAGGGAGGCACAGTTCCAGCCTGAAGCCTTTATTCACTATTAAAGGAAAGATTTGAGGACAGGACAGTAGCCTGGTCTGAATTAAAGTGAGAGAGGAGCCAGTGCAGGGACATAGGCTGGGTTACATCTGGAAAACAAGTCTGAATAAATCAAGAACAGTCTTTTCATTCCCTCCACCAGTTTACAGTACACCAAAGAAACTGGTGCTGATCCCTGCTGGAGAAATCTGGTACACTCCCACATTTATTTAAAAAGACAAAAAAAAAAACATTCCATGTTTCATCTCAAACAATGCTAGTTCGTACAAAACCATTGGACCCAGACTATATTACAGTGTTATACAGGTTTGCTGGTGGACCATACGAGGGATATAACAACATTGCAGCTACACGACCACTGCTAACAGAGGAATGTTGAATGTATTATTTGGCTGGACCAAGTTCTAAAAATATGAAAAAATGTCTCCTCCTTTCTGTGAAAAGGTCATGTCAGTCTCTCCGTCACCAATCCCCTGGCCCAGGGCTGTCTTACAGCTTTCAATCAAACATGCACAAGTTGATGCTTTGAAGCTGTTGTCCAGACAGACTGGTGTTTCTGCAGATTCAAAACAACAGACACATGCAGAAACAGCCTGCCCCAGCCAGAACTGACCTCTGGGAGCACAACCCCCCCTTTTCAGCAGCCAAGTGCGATTTGGCCATAAAAAGGCAACGTTGTCCAACAAAGGCCCACTTGAGCCATCACACTCCTTCCCAAGCAGCCCCACTCTCACCCCACAGGAGCATTCAACAATAAATGGGGCAGTAAGCAACCGGTACTGTGGAATTCTAGTTTATGTCGTATGTCTGTACTCATGTTGAGCAGTCACTGGTGAAGGGGCTTTTAAATATAGGCCTACACAGCAAAGGACAGCATAATTTCACTTTCTGACAAATAGAGCCTAAACCTAATACCCAAATTCCACTGTCTACAAAGCCATTTGAATCAGTTTTATGATAATTTTCTTTCCTATGCACATTTCTGGTCATTTTGTCATCTAACAGATGCAATGCAATTACGTTTTACCGAAATGCTGTTTTAAGGCTTGGTGAAGAGTTGAATTGCAAATGCTTTCTGTAAAACTAATAGCCTGTGAAAAATGTTCTTTGAATCAATAAAACGCGATAAGGGGAAATCCAACTGGTTTCATCTGCATTTTCTTTCAAACTTTCTTTGCAGTGTGAATAGTTTTTAAAAGTGGGAGTAGATCATTGATACCAAGCTCCTGGTTGTCAATTGTCATACGATTGTTTAAAATATACTACTGTTGTGGGTTCATATAGGCTAACCAAATCTTTCTCACTGGAAACATGATAAAACACCTAACAAGTGATTTAATACTCACATAAGGAAAGAGCAGGGAATAGCACTTTACGCTTCTTTAATTTATGGCATATATAAGGAAAAATAAGAAAACCACTGAGTTTAAAATTGACAGGTGGGGAAATAGTCGGCACGAAAGGATCAGATGTGTTGCAATTCAATCAAGAAACAAATTAGTCTGGTTCGTTAACGTTACGTTCATTTTCTGAAAACGGATTATTGAAGGTAGCATTAGCCTACTATTGCTGACATGTTTTCAAAACGTAACAAAGCAAAGTATAGAATTAAGAACAACCGTGTAACCTACAACGTTAAACAAATGGTTGTATGTAAAATCGGTCCATGCTTATTAGGGTTTCGAATTGTTCATATTAGGAGACATTCAATACAGACACAGCCTTTCCACGCCAACGAAACCCAAACGCAAAGCAAATCGTAAACACGTTACAAACAAACCGAAATGTCAACAAAACAGAATATTGATGTGCTTGTCTTGGGGCCCGGGCACGACACATGCAGACACGCATCGCCTGCTCGTTTGCTTGGAGGAACGAAAAACAGCCTATCCACCATCGAGAGTCAAAGCCAGACAGTCACTAGCCGATTATCACTTACCCAAGTAAATATATTAAGGCTTCTTTAAAAAGTGGTTGCTTCGGCTGTTAACCTTTACACATAGCTATATTTTACATATGAATAGTAATCGGCAGTTTCTGCAATTAAACTTTGACTTAGAAGTAGCATACGTTTTTTTCCTCGTCTTGTTTCCACTATACCATGAGTTTTGGCCAGATCAACACTCTCTCACTCCTCATTGGCTGGATCAACACTCTCTCACTCCTCATTGGGTGGATCAACACTCTCTCACTCCTCATTGGGTGTATCAACACTCTCTCACTCCTCATTGGGTGATGCACAGGCTACTGCGTGACGTTTAAGCGAGTTTTTCAATGTCGCAAAGCTGTTGCATGACAAATGTGGCTGTTTTCGTGGATACACGTGTTTATTGCTCGATGAAATCTGCTCAGAAAATAATGAGCAAGCTAGTAACATAATATATTGTGTGTCACATCAGCTTTAATATTAGATTGATATTTGCTGACCGTTTATTCAAGAATTGCCGTTTTCTATCTTTTTTTTGTTTAAGTAAACGCTAACAACGCATCTAGCTTAGCTACAGATATATATTTTGATGACTTGCAGCCTATCCATGATTCATATGAGACCATTTATGGACTATTTACCTCAGCTAAAGTAAGTGACATGCTGTGAGACGAGGTCTTATGAACCCCATTGGTTCTATTAGCAGATCGCCTTTCAAACCCGCCATTACATTTAGACGGAAATGGGAGAGCCTCTTGTTCAGAGACTCGCAGGAGTCTCAGCGCCCCCTTGAGCTTTATTTTTGTCATTTCCAAAATATGGCAAGTGTGAGTTTCAATTCAAACTATTGAAATAGCTACAATATAAGTAAACTATCAGAGTCAGATCGACATTCGCTACTATTCCCCTATTATGTTTTTACAAAGATTGATCTATTCTCGATCTTAAATCGGGTGCAGGTTTTGTACACACACACACACAAAACAATTTTTATATAAGGATGAGGCATGGATTATGGGGTCTATTAGCTATAATTGAACATACAGAGTAGCCTATGTTTTACTGCATTAATTGGTAGACTACATAATTAGTTATAGACATGTTGAGGGATTCCAATAGTAGCCAAGCTATTAATTAGGTACAGCATAGGGATTCAACAGGAGAACCATTCAGAGAAACTGATAGCATGGCCTACTCCATTAAATTTTGTGTTATACAAAACAAACCTGGCCTATCCCTTAGATTTACATTACGTGTAGTACACTTTACTTTGAGATGTGTGTAAGCATAATATTCTCTGGATAAACTCCAGAGAATCTTAAACAAAGCAACATTTTTGTGTAGGCGTTTGAATGAACAGACATAGCATAGGCTACCATTGTTTGGTTTCACCGCAGGTTTATTTCCTTTAAAAACCTATAGACTGTAACTTAGAATTCATACCTACAGCCATGAGAGTAGGACGGTTCTTTCAGTTTAGACCACCTCGGTGCTATCTGCTGCCCGAGCCCATAAAGAACTTGGAAAGTGATTGCCTTAGGGACAAGAACTGAGTCATGCTACTTTACAGACATCAGGGGCAGCCGGGGCATGTTACTTGTTTCATATTGTCACATAACAACATAACTTAATGATGAGAACAGGCCATTCAGCCCAACAATGCTCATCATTTTCCTACCACTAAAGGGTACCTAGCGCTCCCCAACAAACTAGATAGTATCCAGCACCATATCAAGCCTGGTCTTGAAAACCCAGAGTTTCTGCTTCTACTACATGACCTGGCAAGCTATTCCACACAGCAACTACTCTCTGTGTGAAGAAGTACTTCCTAATGTCAACATACCCATGGAACTTAGTCTCCTTTTACTAAGCTTAAAGACATTAAGTATCCTAGTCTTTCCTCACACTTTTATCTTTCATACCAGGAACAAACTTAGTTCCCCTTCTTTGGAACTTTTCCAGTGCCTCTATATCTTTTTTGTAATACAGTGCCCAAAACTGCACACAGTACTCTAAGTGTGGTTTGACAAAGGTATTGTAAGCATGACTTCCTTGGATTTATACTCAATAGGTTTGGCTATATATCCCAGCAACCTATTAGCCTTTTTTTTTTTTTTTTTACTGCTACAGCACAATGCCTAGAACCTAAAAGGCTTTGATCAACTACTACTCCTAAGTCTTTTTCAAATTGAGCACATGCCAATTTTGTTTCTCCCATAAAGTAGTCTTGCCTTATGTTTTTATTTCCTACATGTAAAATTTAACATTTAGCTATGTTGAATTGCATTTGCCAGGTTTCCGCCCAATTCTGGATTCTATTTAAATTTTCTTGGATTACTTTAGTAGCTTCCAAACTGTTAGCTAAACCTCCCAGTTTTGTACAGAGGTGGGAAATCCAGGTTCAGAAAGTAAAAGTTCTCTCAGGTATTTTCTTCCAATCACCTGGATCTGTTAATTAGCACAATTCTTCAGCCAGGAGGTAGAACTACTTAGTGAAATCAGCTGGCTGAGTTCATGGATGGAAGTAACATATGGCAGGACCTTTACTTACTGATCCCTGGAATTTCCACCTCTGGTTTTGTATCATCAGCAAATTTAACTAATGTACTTTTGATGTCCCTGTCAAGATCACTTATGTAGATAAGGAAGAGCATAGGCCCCAACACCGATCCTTGTGGGACTCCACTTCCCATCATACCATGCTCAGATAAGATCCCCCCCCCCCCCCCGACTACTACACTTTGTGTTGTACCCTGTAGCCAGTTCCGAACCCATTCTGAAATGTCTCCTATAATTCCTACTGTCTTCATTTTGATAATGAGTCTCTCATGTGGTACCTTATCAAATGCTTTTTGGAAATCTAGGTATATAGTATCATAAGCCCTGTTACAATCAAAACACTCGGTTGCTTCCGCAAAGAATGCCAAAAGGTTTGTCTGGCATGACCTTCCCCTGCGAAAACCATGTTGGCTATCTCTTAAGATGTTGTTATTTTCAATAAATAATTCCAATTTGTCTCTGATGATAGATTCCAGTATTTTACATGTGATACAGGTTAAACTGACAGGCCTATAGTTTCCTAGATCAGTCCAGTCTCCTTTCTTATATATTGGTATTACATCAAGTTTTTACCAGTCGTCTGGTATTTCTCCAGTTTCTAAACACTAAAAATACCTGCCAGTGGTTTATAGATGCTCTCACTTAACTCTTTGAGTACGCTTGGGTATATACCATCAGGGCCTGCTGCCTTTGTCTTTAATTTATTGTAATTTATCCAGTACTTCTCTATCCCCTATCTCAATATCTGCTAAGACATTCTGAGTGCTGAATATTCCTTCCAGCCTATTAGCAACATCCTCTCTGGTAAAACTCTCAACAAAGTAATTGTTTAAGCCATCCGCAATATCCTCATTCTTATAAAGCAGTAACCCTTCCTTATTTTAAATGCACTTAACCTCCTCCTTACCTTTCTTTTTCCTACTGCAGTATTGAAAGAAACGTTTAGGATTACTTTTTGCATCTTGAGTAATTTGCCATTCAAACAGCCTTTTGGCTATTCTTTTTTAACCTTCCTTAGCACACATATTACAATATGTTGCCTTATTACTCTCAGGATTGTCTTTTTTATATATCTCATCAAGTTTATTATTTTCCCTCAAACTCTTCTGTATAGCTTTATTCATCCACTGTGGAGACTGCTTTTTCAGCTTACTTTTCTTTTATTTATTTGTTTGTTTATTATTTGTATCTATGTGTTTATTTAGTAAAGCATCAGCCATAATTACCTCTCTGTCTCTGCAATGCTCTCCAAATGCTGTGGGATCTCAATCATATAGGCCTACAGTACACTCCAAAAGTGTTAGGACAGTGACACATTTTTTATTGTTTTGGCTCTGTACTACAGCACATTGGATTTGAAATGGAACAGTGACTATGTGGTTAAAGTGCAGACTTTCAGCTTTAACCGTGTAGCAATTGTAGCCATTTTTACACATAGTCCCCCACATTTTAGGGCACAAAAACTAACGGAACAAATTAACATAAACTTAAATAAAGTCATCATATTTAATATTTGGTTGCATATCCTTTGCATGCCATGACTTTCTGATGTCTGTGACCCAACAATATCAAAAGACTCTTGGTATCTTATTTTTAGGTACTCTTACAAGCAATACTATAACCTATCTGCATTTGAATGGATCTTTATGGGAATTGGGGGGGCTACATTAATCTGTAAATTACACGGGTATAGTATGGAACCCATGGTTGGTTAAATGGCTGTAAGTCATCAAGGATCTGAGGTATCAAACCATCACTCTGCTGCCATATATGCAGTAGATATGGATGGATCACTTTAAGGGCTGTTTCCCCTGACTCATTTTTCCATAGAGTTCAATAGGAAAATGAGTCAGGAGAAACAACTAGTTACTATTAATAGTTACTGTTCCATTTCAAATCCAATGTGCTGGAGTAAAGAGCCAAAACAACAAAACATGTGTCACTGTCCTAACACTTTTGGAGTGCACTATATTTATCGGCAAGCTAATTGGATTGGAGCCCTGTTCAGATCCAGATATAATTATACTGGCAGGCTTGGCGAGAGCTGCACTCGCTGTGAATAAAGCTTGTTCCAAACTCTTAAGCTCCATAAATATTGATTGACCGTGTCCCCCAGGGCAACTTGAAACGACTCTTTGTCAACATTTGGAAAGGGGCGACAGGTTATCTAGGATGACAAATTCGAATGGACCATGGATTTGGCAAGTGCAAACATAGCTGGAGCGCATAACAAGATGACTGCAAGCCTGTTCATCTGACAATGCAAGGTCAAGTTGTCCAGCATTGCCCCCGTGGCTGTTGTACAAAATGCAAATGCAATCAAGGCATGAAGAGTTTGTTCACTCTGCGGCATTGTGAAATATTCCTAACAAAAATGTTGTCAATTTACAGAAATGCCAATGTAGGCCTACTTCCCTTACATATTTCCCCGTAGGCCTATATCAAAGCATCCCAGCCGGCATTTCAACGTTTATTCACGGGTGAATCAACATCGTGGGTCATGGTTGAATCACTGTTGAATTTGGTTTCGATTTTGAAAGGCAAATCAACGTTGATATCGCAACGTTGTTTCAACGTCTAACTTTTCAATATGGGTAAATTGAAAAGCTGTTAACCAGTCAGCTCCAGCCATGTTCCTACTATAACACAGCAATTTCCCCTCTGGAATTAATAAAGTACCAATCAATCAATCAATCAATCAATCTATCAATCTATCTATCTATCTATCTATCTATCTATCTATCTATCTATCTAATAAAATGCTAATAAAATTATAATAGCCTAATGATCATAATAATCATTTAAAAGGCAGAACATTGTTGAAGACATTATGTTGATTCAACGTACAGATGTTGTTCAAATTTCAACGTTGATTTATAAGTATGTTGTTAACCTTTTTACAACCATTTAGCATTAAACATTGTTTCAAAGTTTTTTCAACGTTGAAACAACAACTGACATTATTTCAACTACATTTCAACGTTGAAGATCGGTCACATGCCGGCTGGGATGTATCATTGCACTACAGCAAGACTGTGTTACGTTGCTTTGGAATAGAGCTTAACCTCTCCGAACCCGTCTATCATATTTGGAAATGCACAGGTAACGCATTGTATAGGCTACATACAAATAATTTTTCTTCCCGAAGTTTACCATTGTATTAGGAAGATTTTCTCTTTTTTGTTGATAAATCTTGAAAATCCCAAGTTACTGCAAAAAAGATTAAAACAAAAAAGTGAACAGATTGCACAATGTGTCTGGCCCAGATCTGAGATGATCGCAACATCTGTAACAGGGATTCAGGCTGGCCTCCAAAAGTACAACAGGTTTATAGGGCCTGTCGTGGAAATTCTTCTGTTTAATAAAGAAATCAAAGTATTCCACGAGGCAGCGATAAGTTTGTTGGAGTTGAAGAGAGCACCCAGAATACACAGACAAGTGTCTCCTTAGGATAACTCTAACCCCATGAGCAAAGTAACACAGTTTATATACATTTCACTCTACTGCCCTACACATCATTGTCATCATGCAAAAACAAGAGTGGGCTGTCTACCTTATCTAAAGGCCTAATTTAGTATCTATGCTCTCGGGTTACAGAAGGTTAAATGCCTGTCTTCTAACATGTAGTGATGCATATCACATGTGTAGGCTATAAAATTTGAAACAATTCTTCCTTTCTCCCACAGGCTTACTGTCACAGTCTCAGCAATGTACACTATCATCTTTGGCCCAGATCATGAAAGACACGACAAAACTGTTACTTTGTTTCCTCCGCTGACTGAAGACACAAGTTCATCTTTAAAGTGTCAGAAAACCTTGGACAATACTGAGTGAGAATCATAACTTGCTTTCACATGGCTCATGTGTCCTTCTAGCGCTTTTCTTGATTAACAGCACTTAGTATCTTTGTAATCATTAGCGTACAGATTGTAATGTTTTAGTTTTTACGAATTGAAGGAGGATAGCTTTTTTGCAAGCAGTTGTCACACCACCCCCTTCACTGCTTACAGTGGCTCCAGGATTGACAAGGCCCACATCCCAGTAAAGTATGGCTCCAAATGCTGGTGCTATTTAATGCACTGGGCTGCCTCACAGCCTTCAATCACCAGCCTGTGGTGAGCTTTGAAGTATCCCCTGCCATACAGATGCTGTGGAGGGTTCCACCAGCCCCAGGGGATGCAGTGGCCAAAGAACTTACCTCACTGTTGGAGGTAAGTGTCATCGAGCCTGTGGATACCTCCCCATGGATCTCAAACCTTATTCCAGCTGAAAAAAAGATGGGGAGGGGCAGAGGGGTTCCGTGTCTGTGTTGATATGTGCCTTCCCAACAAGGCAGTTATCCCTGACAGATACTTTCTACCTACATCTGAAGAACTGACTGTGCAGTTCTATAGTCTTCACAAAGCTTGACCTGTGCCAGGGCTATGTACAGGTGCCACTCCACCTGGCCAGCAGGGACCTGACAGCCCTTGTCACACACATTGGAGTTTCCAGATACGCACAGCACACATGCTATTTCCCTGTTCCTGTTCATCCCCAGCTGCTTTTCGGAAGGTCATTTCCACAATTCTGGGGTTCTCTCTGTAAGGGGGATTGTGCCGCTCCACTCCAATGTGGATGCTGTCCATCAGTTCCCTTAACCCACTTTAGCCTCCCAGGTGGCTTTGTTTCTTGACCTGACAGCCTATTATCTCCGGTTCCTGCCCCACTATTCACAGACAACAGCACCTCTTCTCAAGCTCCTTAAAGGGATAGTCCACTTCAATAAAACAAATCAAAATATATTTAGTGCATGTATTTTATTATGCCATATCACATGTAAACTTTCCTACATTTCTACATGTCAAAATGTGTATATCACATTTAGGAAGCTTGATCTTCATTTGCTTTGTTATAAGACCACAATTCCCACAATGCTTCACTTTAACTAGACCACTGGCTGAAATTTATTAACTAACTACTTTCCCTTTGTGTGGATTACTTGTGGATTAATTTACTTGGATGTAATGTAAAGAAGAAACCTAAGGTTGGCAAGTTTACCATTTAGCAAAGTTAGCTGTCTGATAGTGGTAAGCTTAGTTAACCTAGCTCACTGGTTCAGGTTGTGTTGTTTACTGAAGATTAAAGTGAAAGCTAATGCTAGCTAACATCAGAACTAAAAGCTATGTCAACTGCCACTGGCATTTCCATGTTTGCAGCCGAGTGTCAGCCTGCTTGTGTGAGGGATAGATGAAGTTTGTTTGTAACGTTAGTGTCCAGTGTGTCAGCCTGATTACGAGAGATAACGTTGTCCCCAGCTGAGTGTCAGCCTTAGCTACTAAGACAAGTTGAAGTCAGTACTGTTAGCTATTTTGTTTTTCTAACTGTAACATTAGAACTCTGACAGCAGGCTTGTAGTTACCCTGGTTACAGTGCCGCGATGATGTATGTTGGAGGATTGAACAGCTGCGAAATATTGGTGCAGACTGTCTATAAATAAACATTTCTTTAATATTTTCAACAAGTATACAAAATGTAACTACATATAATTAGAAGAAAACAACCGTGGCTACAAATTTATCCTGGTGATATTATGATACAAAAATTCTAGGTGTGTTTTACCGCCATATGAAAATGACTCTCCTATCAATTTCCCTGTTAGACATTTCAGAAATTCAATTCAGTGACATCATTCACATCGTCCATGCTCATAGCAGCTATCACAACAGAGAAAAAGCTTGGAAAATTGCTGAATGTTTTCAGAAATTCAAAAATATTAGCCTAAAAGTTAAAGGGGAATTCCACCAAAAAATTATGTTTGATTTGTAGGAAAGTAGCTCTCCGCCTGATTAAAATGAGCTCTCAGTCAACATTCTACCTGTAGTGAGAGCAGAGATATAGCCCCAAACTACTGTGCATGTACCAGATACCTGCTTTACTGTGAATTACGACGACCAAGCATGCTTACAGTTTATGGGCGGTTGGTGTCAGACACAGGAAATATGGCCCAGCCCTTCATTTATCTACATTTGGTATTGTGAAAACATTAGCCAGCCTAGCCATAAGTCTGTAACACTTAGGCTACTCATTTCTCACCCCGGGTTTCTAACGGAAAAAAAATATAATAAAACGCCCTTCCAACTAGGAGTTCCATGTCGGAAATCAGGGATCGGGAAATCAACCCCGACCTCCCGTTTTTCAACATGAAATGCTTTTGTATCGGCCAACATGCCGATACAGAATGATAAACATATACAGTGCCCTCCACAATTATTGGCACCCCTGGTAAAGATGAGTAAAAAGGGTTATAAAAAATTCACCGTTTGGTGAATTAGCTTAATCTCACACTGAAATTTTTTTTTAAATCCTTTAAAAAACCTTTAATTGAAGTAAATTTATTCTGAGAAAAAAAAATCCCTCATCAAGAAATGATTATTTTTAACAAAACCACATGTGCCACAATTATTGGCACCCCTGCATGTAATACTTTGTACAACCTCCCTTAGCCAATAAAACAGCACTGAGTCTTCTCCCGTAACATCTAATAAGGTTGGAGAATACAGAGTACAGAATACATTCCTCTTTACAGAATATCTCCAGACCATCTCCTCTTCAGCTCAGCCCACAGGCTTTCAATGGGGTTTAGGTCAGGGGACTGAGATGGCCATGGCAGAAGCCTGATTTTGTGTTCTGTTAACCACTTTTGTGTTGATTTGGATGTATGTTTTGGATCATTGTGCTGCTGGAAGATCCAACGACGACCCAGTTTTAGTTTCCTTGCAGAGGCAGCCAGATTCAGATTTAAAATTTCCAGGTATTTCATGGAGTTCATGATGCCATGTACCCTAACAAGGTTCCCAGTGTCTTTGGAGGAAAAACAGCCTCTGAACCTCCACCATACTTAACAGTGGGGATCAGGTTATTTTCGGTATAGCCATCCTTCTTTTTACGCCAAACCCACCTTGAGTGTTGGTTGCCGAAAAGCTAAATTTTTGTTTCATCTGACCATATAACACGGTTCCAATCAAAGTTCTAGTAGCGTTTAGCAAACTCCAGGCGCTTACGTTTGTGGTGAAATGACAGGAAAGGCTTTTTTCTGGCATGCCTTCCAAATAATTTGTTGGCATGGAGGTGACGTCTAATGGTAGTTTTGGAGACTTGATTACCCCAAGATGCTACTTTCCTTTGTAATTCTCCAACAGTGATCCTTGGGGATTTTGTTTGCCTCTTACCATCCTCCTCACTGTGCGTGGGGGCAAAATAAACTTGGGTCCTCTTCCAGGCAAGTTTGTAACAGTTCCAGTTGCTTTGAACTTTTTATGTATTGTCCTAACGGTAGATATGGGCATTTTCAGGAGAGTAGCTATTTTTTATAGCCATTCCCTGATTTATGAAGCTCAACACACTTTTCACTCATTTGATTTGTGTGTTCTCTGATCTTTCCCATGTTGATGTATGGATAAGGGAATATGGCCTCTGTGTCACCTCATATTTATACCCCAGTGAAACAGGAAGTCATGGATTACTGCTTGAAAGTTCCTAAACACTGATCAACTTTAAAAAGTAAAATATAAATGGAAAAAAAATGCTTCAGTTACATTTTGTTCTCATATTTCAATCAAATGTTCAAAGCAAAACTGTTCGATTACGGTCAGCTCGCTAATGTCTACTTTTCATGGTCATGCATCATGTAACGTGAGTTGACATGGTTCCTTGGTACCGGGTGATTCAATAAGGCAGAGGAAGATGTCAGGGAATGATACCGGAGGCCACTCCACTCTGTAACCCACAGCACTCAAGTCCTGTTTGGTGTAGTCTGCCAAAACATTTTTAGGAAACAACATAGTCTATTAATGTAATTTTCTGACATTATAATAAAATAGCAATGATAGCTAGCTTGATCTACGATGTGTACCTACTCAGAACAGTGACAGATGCAGCATTGGTTCCTCCCTCGCTGGCTTTGCCTACGTGCTTATGTAATTTACATGCCCACTGACGCCATTATTTCAAAAATGAGGAACTGGTAGAGGTATACATCAAAATGACGTACACCTCTACCAAAATTTCAACTTTATATTCAAATATCTCAGTACAGAATCTTTTTTGGCCAGCCACAAAGAGAGAATTAATTAGTTGCGCCTTGATCTGTTGAATAAGGTTAATGTTGTTTTTTGGTGGAATTACCCTTTAATTACAGTGGACTACCCCTTTAAGAAGGAGGAGCTATGGAAGTGAATCCCAGCCTGCTCAAAGGCTGTCCGTGCACTCAAGGCCCAGCTCTCCTCGAATCCTGTACTAGCCCACTTTTACCCAGGAAGCCCTATTGTCGAGACCTGTTATGCATCTACTCGAGCAGTGGGGAGTGGGGACCATTCTTTCCTAGGTACAGAGTGGTGTTAAGAGGCCAGATTTCATTGCCTCATGGGCCCTATCTCCAACAGAACAGTGCTGTTCTCAAGTTCTATCCAAAAAAAGGGACAAAGGGCCTCATTTATCATTCAGGCGTATGTTCAAATCTGATCGTAAAGTGAGCGTACGGCCATTTTTAGGGAAATTTCCGGATTTATCAAAATGAACGTGGGTGTACAGTACAATGAAATCTCACGACAGCTCTCGACCTTGCGTACGCTTTTCCCAGTGGCGAGACAGCGACATTGCATGCAATGAACAGCGAGGGAATAGTTGTGCAGCCTATAATGAAAGCAAATAACTTTTGTTCAGAGCACTGCGGAGTCAACAGGTGATAAACAGAAAGGTGCTCTTTGAAAAACATAGGTTATGTGAGCTTTAAAATCAGAGTTTGCCTTAAATTAGTAGCTGATCATAAAAATGGCACGTCCAAGTCATTCCATTTATGAAAATATTAAAAGTAGTTAATGGATCTGGGCAATATTTTAAAATGCACTTGATCTACGTGTTGTGGCTTCAGACTTATGTTGTGTAGCCTAATTGTCAAAAATAGTATCTGAATAAGTAGATTTTTAATCACTATTAGTTTAATCGCTATTGTGCAGCCTAAATGGAATGAAGCAGAAGCCAGTTAAAATGATTACATCAGGAATAGCCTCTGTGTAAGTATTTATTGGAGACAACCATATGAAAATAATTACGGCAGTCATATTGTATGCAAGACGCAAAACTGTTCACATTTTTTCTATAAATCCGATTTAGTTTTATTAGTCTAGAAGACCTAACGAACGTCGCAACCAGCGGGATAGAAATCTTGACGAATCAAGTCACAGTCACGTCTTCTATCACGTTACACGTAATCACGTTACAAATATAGATAATAAAATGAGCGTGCGAGTATGGTAATTCATAATGATATGAAAGCGCTTCCTAATATACGATCAAATCTGATTTATCATACATTTACCCCCAGTCAGTGATTTACACAATTTTGATGAATCACACGTGAGAATTTCGTACACAAGCTGGATCCGTAAAATATACAATATTTTTTACAACCATATTGATAAATGAGGCCCCATGTGTTTGCAGACTTCCTTTCCCATTCCACTGATGCTCCACCCTCCAGTTTTCCCCACTGACCCTGAACCACAGCTCATTGATATGCTCTACACACTGCTCCAGACGGCCATCTCTTTGGAAGCGTTGACACGGGAGTCTGAACAGGATCCTATACTGTGGACCCTCCGCAACCACATTTGCATTGGATGACCACCTAAAGTACCTGAGGAACTCCTTCCATTCAGTCAGATGTGACAAGAGCTCTCCTGCTGTGGAGATGTGTGTATCTCCAGAGTATACACTGCAACCTGCTTCCAGGTGCATTGTATGCCTGCATGTTTCTATGGTGCACGAGGAGCATTTCAGCATTGTTAAGGTGAAGCAGAGATGCCATGACTTGGTTTTGTGGCCAGGCATCGACAGGGATATTGAAGCACTGTGAAGCACGTCTCATCCAAGGGAAAACAGGACCACCCACTACACTCCCTCAGCAGCCACTCCCATGGCTGTCCTTGGGAGCATCTCGGCTGGATATATGTGGGGAGATCCACCCATGCTGTTCCTCACCATTAACGCTTCCTAGTGGTGGTGTATGACCTACACTCGAAGTGGCCTGAAGAGAATCCACAATGACCTCAGCAGACTTCACTTTCTTCGGGGAGAGGGGAATCAAACACTAACGGAGGGGTGGAGAGGTTAATCCGATCCATGGTGGTCCCCTAGTGGTAGTCGTATCCGTCCCAATTACAGTATTCACGTTTGTCTGAAATTATAAACTACAGCTTTAAGAAAACCCTGGAAATTCTCACGCAAGATTGTTTAAAAGGGTCACCGCTTGCGAAAACCTCAGCCTATACAGTTGTACTGCAGGGCAATAAAATAGCAGAGTGCTATGAATAGCCGAAAGCGCTTACAACCCTAATCTTGCCACAGCCACAGACTATAAAATGCACCATTTATACACGCTAAGAAAGTCTTGTTCAGATATGGAAACAATAATAGTTTTTAAAAATGTATAAATAAGCATTTGCGTTTTCCCTTGCTTACTGTACTATGTACAGTACCTGATGTACTTTTGGTTTAGTAGACACCTAGGGCCAGATTCAGAGTTGAGATAAGCACGCGCAAATGGGACTTACTGTGACACTGTCCCCGTTCCCGTTTGTGCTCCTTGTTTTGCCCTGTTCTCGCGTTTCGTGTCTTGTTTTCATGTTTCTTGTTTGTCTTCCTCGTGCTGCAGGCTGGGCGCGGTTTCCCTCTTTGTTGTCACTAGTTTCCTCTCGCATTTCCTCCGCCTGTCACGTTCCTTTCTCCACTTGCATTCCTCACACTCTTTTCTCTGTTAATCACTCTCGCATACATTCTCACGCTGCACGCATTTATTGGCTAATTGACTCTCATATATATTCCTCCAGTCTTCGTTGTCTTGTGCCGGTTCGTTAAGTGTTGTTGTGGCCGAGTTCGCTAAGTCTCGTTCGCTAAGTCTCGTTGTAGTGATACTCTTGTCTTGTCTTGTCTGGTGCCTAGTATCTAGCTTTTGTCTTGCCGTGCTTGCTGAATTTAACTCTTGTTAAACACTGCGTTAACTCACACCGCATATCTAGTCTTGCCTTGCTGTCAATTAACTCTTGTCTGCTTCCCAAGTCTTACCAGTCTGCAGCTGTTCGTGCCCATCCTGTCTGCTTTCCAAGTCTAACCGTCTGCAGTTGTTCGTGCCCACTCCATGCTGCCCCGTCTCCCGCTCCTCCTCTGCTGCACCTGCCCGGATTCCTGCCCATATCCAGCCCCTGGCCTCCCGCTCCCGCTTTCCTTCTGCTGCTCCATTCCTGGTTCCTGTTTTGTCTGTTCATTCTCCCTATGCTTCAGGAGTACTGGTCGAAGCAATAAATTATTGAATTATTGGAATTGTGTGTGAGTCGTGCGTTTGAGTCCAGTCCCTTCTCGGACCATAACACTTACTCCCCAAATTCCATGTAGTTTAAGCTATTTGTGATTCAGACATTTGACTTCTCCGCTGTTTTAAACGTCTCTCCAGTATATACACGGCATTACGCGCCCGGGGTGGAGATTTGATGAAAATGAGGCATGTCTGCAAGTTGTGCAAGATACACGTATTCAGCGTTTTCACTTAATCCTTTTTTTCCACGCAACTTTGTCCGGAAAAAAAGGTGCTTTATGTCTAGCGCCGCCCATAGATTATTATGAAAAATACAACATCGTTCACATAAATGGATATTACAATGAGTGCATGTTATTTCAACATAATATTGGTCATATTTTCCTTTGCATAGCTAACTTGAAATGATCAAAGAGCTGTCATAAAAAGAAAAATATGTAAAAGTAGGCTATGATTGACCGTCTGGTATATCATACCAGACCAATATTAGATGGATTAAATGATAGACATTGTCTGGATCATATTCGCTTTGAAAGATAGACAATTTATGTCAGCTCAGCTTCTCCAAAATTATTACATTGCATATAGCCGCTATTGTGTTCAACCACTGTAGGCTACATGACTTTATTAAAGGATAAGTTCGCTATTTTGGACCTTGGACCCTATTTGCGGTCTGTCTTCCATGAACCTGACACATTGAGTCCATATTTTTGCTGATCGGTCCAGTATTGAGCTCGCTACAGATTTCCTGTAGGCTCTCACTGGGCTACAATAGAAGTCAACGGGGCAATTATAAATGTTATGGAAAAACAACGATAAATGTGCTTTTATAGCTCAGTGTGTATTCTTACGGTCTCAGTATGCTCTCCTGTGAAATGTAGGCTATCGCAAACGCAAACCGAACGTTGAAACAACAGTTCCGTTTGAAACAGAACTATTTCTCCGACCGCACTACCTCGCACTGTAAACGTCCGCAGTCTAGCTACGTTGTAGAGAGGGGCGGGCCGCTTGAAAAGCAGTTGATCACAAATCCTGACCTCCCGTTGGAGTTTACTAGCTAGTAGCCTACAGCAGAACTATTTGTAACGCAGCTATTTGTAATCATCATTTGTAATAATTTACATTACCAGCGCAACTTCAGCCTCTCTCTCTTCTCTTGCTCTCTTATCATCCATCTCTTGTAGTTCCGTGTCCGTGTATTCTGGCTCAAATCTGTAGCCAGTAACGTCCAAAGTTCAAATAGAATTCTTCGTCTTTGTAATCATTATAGTAATCCATCATCCAAGTTTTTTTGTGCAAATTGTAGCCTACGTTGCTGCAGGTAAACAAACGCAGACTGCTCACCTAGATAGTTTCGTAAACGGCCGGCACACCTTCCCGCTCCCCCACCCCCGACACATAGTACTCCGCGGGAGCAGCGAAAACAAGCAACAGAGAAATGCTTACGTCCAAGCCATGCCAAGCACGTAAAAATGTTCGGATTGAGATACATTTCACAGGAGAGCATACTGAGACCGGTAACAATACACCCTGAGCTTCCCGTCTCATTTCTCGTACATGAAGCACATTTATCGTTGTTTTTCCATAACATTTAGAATTGCCCCGCTGACTTCTATTGTAGCCCAGTGAGAGCCTACAGGAAATCTGTAGCGAGCTCAATACTGGACCGATCAGCGAAAATATGGTCTCAATGTGTCAGGTTCATGGAAGACAGACCGCAAATAGGGTCCAAGGTCCAAAATAGCGAACTTATCCTTTAAGTAAATCGGTTAAAATAAGACTAGATTAGATTTAAAAAAACATTTTTTTTCAGTAAATCCAGCGATTTATTTGTTTACTTAATAATATTGCGTGCAACCACTGTCTAGTGATTTTTTTTTTTGATTGTGTGATGGGTATATCCAAGTCGTCGATAGGAGCTATGACCATTTTATCAATGGTGACGGATTGATACGTTCACTGCTTTCCCAATCATGCAAGAGCAACTATGATGCACAAAGGTAAGATTTTACAAAGGCAAATGCGGTTATTAAAGGCAATGTCACTGACACGTTGAAAATGTATACCCCCACACACATTTTTTTTAGTAGAAAGCTGGTAACCCAGGGGGCAGGTACAAGAAACAGGTCATTAGAATATCATGCCCTGTGCCACATTTTGAGAAATGCACCGGTGTAGTGCAGGTTAGAATATGGCTTATCTCAGTCCGCGTTAAATCGGCACAGGAGAGGCACTTAAGCGCATGACTTAAGTTGGCCATCTCTGAATCCCCCCTAATTTTTTTCTACAAAATATGTTTATGAAACCTACCTGGTTATGAAGTTACAACTGTTTTCTGATTAACCCTGAAGTTTATCCTGTTACATTTTGCCAAAGTCCCGTACAGTTCACATTTCCACAGTGACCACCTATCGCACTTATGGCTGTAATACGTGTAATCTGTGAGCACTTGGCCCCTGGGGTGTACTGTTCAGACAGCACTCCACCAAACTAATGTATTATTGGACTATAGAGCCAGCCAACACACAATTACACAGGCCTCTCTTGCAGTTCTCATACATAGTCAGCTTGGGGGTTCCACCTTCATACTCGGCGATAGATCTCGCTGACATGCCAGTCGTCTTCGTAGAGTGCCTGCCCCTCCTGTGCCAGCCACGGCCACACAGCATCCATCTGCTGCTACACCGAGGGCTTGAGTCTGACTTGCTGTGACCAGCATGACAGCAATCCATTGGGATTCATGTTCATTCAGTTACTGGACTGTTTACTATAGTCAGACTTCCATGCCAACATAACTTTGTGCAACATCAAGTTGAGCCGTCTTTGTCACGGAAGCTATAGCCAAATGTGCTCAAAGAATCACCCCTCTTTCAAAGTCACTAAGATGTGTTCTTCTAGCCATGGTAGCCAAAATAATTGGCAACTGGGCCTGCCCAGTAATTTTATACTGAACCCTAAGCATGATGGAATGTTAATTGCTAAATTAATTCAGGAACCACACCTGTGTGGACCAGAGGTGGAAGGTCCAGGTTCAGAAAGTAAAAGTCCTCCCCAGTATTTTGTTCCTGTCACCTGGATTTGCTAATTTACACAATTCTTCAGCCAGGTGGTAGAACTAATTAGTAAAATCAGCTGGCTCAGTTCATGGGTGGAAGAAAAGCATGGCAGGACTTTTACTTTCTGACCCCTGGACTTTCCACCTCTGGTGTGGACGCACATGCTTTCAATTAACTTTGTATCCCTCATTTTTTCAGTTACCTGTATTTTTTTACTAATTACCTGTAGTAATTAATTTGAAATACATAATTAGGATGCAATGAGAGCAGTGAGCTAGCAAATAAGCAGTGAGCTAGCTAGCCAGCGACTAGCAATATCATGGTGCTGGCTAGTTAGCCTGCTAACACAAGTTGCAACACAACATAAACTTCAAAAAAGAATTAATGTTCTTTGTCTGATTAGTTTTTTTTTTGTTTGTTTTTGCAGATTTCAGTACTTACACTGATAGGCCCTTTTTTGTAAATGTAATTTTGTAATGACTCGTTTAAATTTACAGTAGGCTAGTTTGTCTGAATAGACTGCTTCTACTAAACCTATAAAATAACATATACAATCAGTTATCTGAAACATAAAACCACAGAGAATCATGACATGCCATTTCATTTTGAGAATACTTCCCAATCAGCAAAGCTTTTTGCAATGTGGCCAGTGTGATACGATGTTGAAATAACGACAGAATAAAAAATGACATTCGCATGGCCCTCAGCTTCAGTTACAATAGGAATCATTGGCATGATATCTCCGTAACTCCACGGATTTGTTTATTTTTAATTTTGTAAATGAAAAAGGCAGGGGAACTGCTCATATCTGAATCTGTCTGTTGAGTTTACACAGTGAATCATTCCAGGCAGTCTTCCATGCCTTTGGGTGGGTGGTCAGAATTCCGTACCATCTCATTAATGCTTGGCTCTTATCCAGACCTCATTACCATCAGCTGTCTTCCAAGGCCTTTGGAAAACAAATATTATCTCTGCTGAAGTCTCTGCTAAGGAAGTAATTATGCCCATATCTTCATTTGAGGATATGTGTGAATATGTGCATTTATGCAGTGTTAATTTTGACTTTTTTGTTTTAGTCATGTGACGAAAGTGCAAGTGAGTTTTAATCACATTCAGTCAATTTTATCTTTCATAGTTTTACTTTATTTTAGTTGGCAAAAAACTATCTGGACATTTTCATCTCCTTTTAGTCACCAATAGCTATAGACATATGGTCTAGTTTTAGTCCACATAAATTCTGTTGACATTTTAGTCTAGTTTTAGTCAACAAAAATATGGACATGTTGTTCTAATTTTAGTCAACAAAAACTCTGGGCATTTTAGTCTCGTTTTGGACAACAATAAATCTGAACATTTTAGTCTTAAAAAACTAAACATTTTTGTTGACAAAAACACAAGTAAAATTTTTGTCAGATGTAAAAGCAGGCTTTAGATAGATAGATCTAGCTCTCTTAAGTGGAGGGTTAATAATGCTAGAATGCATGGCATATGATAGCCTAAATGTATTTCATAGATAACTGTGAGCAGAACTGCTCCAAACTTTAATAATGTAAATTTTTATTGCATTATAGCCTACAGCCTGCCACAGTGCTATAGCCTAGCTATGACTTGGTTATGTCATAGTAAGTTGGTAAGGAAAGCGAAGGTAGGCCTATCTAAATGTACAAAAAGCCACATGAAATAGCCTACTTGCAATTTGCTCTAAGACTTCCAGCTCATTTTGTAATTATATCTGGGGTATATTTCTACAGAATGCAATGTCGCACCTGGAATAAGAAAACTATGGGGTTCATCATTACTCCTTGTCAGTTACGCTTACCCTATCCACGGCCGCCACCTAGTGGTAGTAGTTGACGTCACAATTATAGTAGGCCCTATATTTCCCTGAAATGATAAATTAATTGTCGTTTTGAAATAAATACGCATTGAAAGAAATAGGCTCTACGCCTTGAAATAAATACGAGTGGAAATAAATAAGAGACATAAAATAATGAATAGGTAGCCTTTTTTGTGGCAATTTATTTAATTGCTTATTTATTTATTTATTTCATTGTTTCAATTTTGTCACATTTGGTCTTCCATACCAATCAACTCACTATCATATCTCGAAATCCATTTATAATGCGTTGAGTGAAACAGCAGTTTGGATACTGTGCAAAAATAAAGTTCAAATGCCAACTCAAATTTCAACTGTAGGCCTATTGAACATGTTAGTGATGTTTTCCCACCTGGTTTATGACCGCATATTTCTCCTCCCGGGACAACAACAGTAGGCCTACATACGAATATAGGCCTATGCTAGTATCTGTCACCTCCTCACGTTCGTTGCTTTGCTTTTTTGAAGTTTGCGCGAATAACAGGATGTTGCCCAGGTAGGCAGAAAGAGAAATTTAAATGAATCCAATCAATGACGAGAATGCATATTCCTCATTTAGCTTCACCTCTCTCTTTTGAGGTCTAATAAATATAGATTTTGTTACTGTTTTTATTTATTTATTTTTTTTCATCTATTTTTACTTCAACGATAACATAAACAGATTTAGTCAAGTTTTTATTTAGAAATGTATGTTTTAATCTTGTTCTTTTCCGTCAACGATGATAAAAAACAGATTTAGTCACAGTTTTTATATTCTAATATCCTTTTTCATTATATCTTTTTTTGTCAACAATATTAGGAAGGGATTTAGTCACAGTTTGTATTCTCTAAAATCAATTTCCTCATGTAAAATTTTCTCGTATTCCATTGACTAAAATGCTTTTATTTTTTTCGGGTTGACAAAATTAACACTGCATGTATGTCAGTTCTATTTCGTTCCAAAGACCATTAGGGTCGCCAATATGGATGGCCTTCTGGGGCCAGATGCGTCAAGACTCTTATACGAGAATTTGTCATCGTACATGACCTCCGCGTAGTGATGTAATTCCTCCCATAAAAGGGGGAGCGTCACTGCGGACGTCCTCTTCAATTTTCTCGGCAATGTATTTTTTTTGAGACTTGAGACTATTTGTATCCTGTGTGAGATCCCACAGCGTCTCATGACTTCGGTTGGGGCGGCGATTTTTATCGTTCAAACACGATTCTTATCGCACTCCAGAGGCGAGGATAAGCACTTACGAGCAGCATCCGCAAATAGCCCGGCTATTTCGCACGGATATCAGCTCTTGGATACTGCAGCGGTAGGCAGGTGATGCTACCGCATTTACTGCGTTCACTCTAGCGAAGCAAAGAAAAGTAGAGGTTTGTATCTTTCTGCAATTTCATTGATCGAACCTGGGTGTAGAGAGTGTACCCCAGTGAGATCTACTACCAAACAATCGGTGGGCTAAGGCTCCAGTGATTGATTCTAAGCCGGTACTGGCTGCACGAGACACCAGTGAGGCTTCCCAATCGACTAGCGCGGTTCGGTAGCGATTGGTTTGAAAGGTAGAGTGTGCCTCAACTTTCCTTACTAAAAGACCACCGACACGTTCTATCATCTGCGGTTGCTCTTTGTTTTGCTAACGTATGACATTTCTGTTGATCGAACCAGTGAGATCTGTTACATTGATTGGTTTGTAAGGCAAAGTGCGCAGGATTCGCTACACTACCTGACTCAATTTCCTTGCTAAAGACCACTGCCACGTTCTATCGTATGCGGTTGCTCTTTGTTTTGCTAACGCATGAGATTCTGTGGCGTGCACATGCTTCCCTCGGGCAGAACGCCAGTGGCAGTAGAGGTTGTGCCCAAATGTAAGGATACTCCCACCACCGAGGCCCCTGCACGAAGAGAAGAGAGGGCAAGGCTGGCAAGGGCGGCAACCTGTCCGCGGAAGTTGCGCGGCAGCGCAACAGCTGACACTGATGGTTTTGACCAAGGGGCCAAGACTGGGCTTTCGTTCTGAAGCTCACTTCCTGGTGCTGTTGCTCACTAGCGCCACTGCGGTTGGCTCCAGTATAGGTCTTTCCCCATGTAAGTCAATGGCAGCAATGTGGTCAAAATACTCAGTCAATAAATTTTTTACACAAAAAACTTTAATTGCAATAGGTGCCTTTCCTTCATCTAATACCTCTGCATGTGCTGATTTTTTTAAATATTGTGTCGTTTGGACAGGGTATTAACATTTGTTCAGGACCAATCAGAGGGACAGGTTGAGTCCTGGGATCACTGGCATAGATAGGTTCTATATGGTTCTCACTGCCAGGACCAATCAGAGGGACAGGTTGAGTCCTCTTTGGCTCCACGGAGCAGGCGCAGTTTGTACAAACGGGCGGCGAAAAAGACTTCCGAGCTTCAATTCAGTTTTTACGAGGCCGTGTAAAGGCAATGGGTGACGTCACAGTGGCTTTGTCCATATTTTTATACAGTCTATGGTTTTGACGTCCTTTTTACAGCAGCGTCAGACACCTACTTTAGTCAGAGTCGGTCCGAGACAACAGACCAATCTGACAGTGGGTTGAGAGGAGGCTTGGGTCCCACTAACAGTTAAAGCAGTGGGTTACTCGGCCTCCCTATAAACCATTCTCCATGCGGCCTTGGCACGCATGCGTTGCGATATGCCTCAGGCTAGCACTTCGGGGACGTCTAAGGTTTCACTAACGGGCCCCTCAGGGGGTACGATGGGCTATGCCAGCATCAGTGATTTTCTGGCGGAGCTAAATAAAAGCTGGCCACGCCCTGGTATGCATCAGATGGCCAGAGATTGTATGCCACAATGCAGAGCAACAGACAATCTACTCTATAAGGCTTATAGAGCAGCTGCCAGAGCAGCGCAAATTGGTAATTCGCTGTCATGGCTAATGCTCGCACAGTCGCAGACAATGCTTGATGCAGAGGTCAACACCTCATTGAACGATGTGTTAAGACACAGGGCCGGCAGATTCCCCCCCTCAACATTTTGGTGTGCGCTGTTCCCAACCCCCTGGGGATAGATGCATTAGCGTACGAGTGGCCAGACGGCCTGCTATACGCGTTTCCACCTGAGTCGCCTTCCACCTGGTTTCCCGCGGTCCCCGGCCTTGTTTGCGATCCACCCTGGAAAATTCCATTTCAGGAGGATCTGCTATCACAACAGAGCAGCACTGTTTTACGGAGTACGGCTCCCCTGTCCAGCGGACGCGACTCAACCCCAGAGCCCCCTCTATGAGCAGGGACTATGGGTATATGTGGAAGCCATTGAACACATGTTGCTTACGGGAAGGTGTGTACCACGTACACTGTCCGATTCCTATACTATTGGACTTCTTACAGTCCTTACTTAATAAGGGGAAAGCAGCCAGCAGCACTGAAAACCTATGCGGCTGTCATATCCAGCAGACATGTCTGGGTACATAACAAGCCTGCAGGGAGCCATTACCTGGTCAGCCGGTTCCTGAAGGGTGCCTGGTCGGCTGAGACCAGTGAGGTCACTGGTAGCTCCCTCCTGGGATCTCCCCTTGGTGTTGAGAGTGCTCATGGTTCAGCCCTATGAGCCTCTCGGGATGATCAGCCTTAAGTGGCTCTCTCTTTTAAAGATGGCGTTTCTGCTAGCGATGGCATCAGCAAAACGCGTTTGGTGAGCTCTACGCTCTCTCCTTCAGCGCATAGTGTTTAAGATGGAGGCCAGCAGACTCAGGGGTCACATTGCGGCCTAATCCATCGTTTCTGCCCAAAAATGTTTCGGCATTTCACGGGCTTGCAGGACATGTATTACGTATTACGAGTCAGATCGTGTAATAGCGGTATAAACCGATTGTACCAGACAATAAATGACCACTGAATTTTGAAAGGAACATCTCGACGTGTAAAACCAATGGTAGGATGGTGTATTTATTTCATATTTAGTAGCATATATTGCTAGTAGAATACATGGTAGAATGAGACAGTACTTTCACAGTTTATTTTGCATTTGAGTGAGCAGGGCTTTTCACGGCTTTTCTGGCATACGATCAGGCTATTGTTGGGTTTATCTTGTTGCTATGACGTTATTCTAATTTTATATGATGAATAAATATATTTATGAACTGAAACATAGACGCTAGGGGTGGGAATCACCGAATACTATCACGATACGTTGCCCATGATAACGATGGTATCACGATACAGCGATTCTGCAATACTCGATACATTGCAAGACAATTCATCTACGATACATCACGATATCTGTGTAACTGAAGAAGAAAAAATACCACTAAAAAGGCAAAAAGCAGGAATTATGTATTTATTCACTGCATCGTGGTGTCAGTTTCACAGAATTTGACAACTGAGATGAATGAATGTATACCATATTTCAACGTCAGCATATTTCTATTTTTTATCTGCATTTATTTATTCATCCCCCCTTTCTCTATTCTAAATTATCGTTCTTGGTGTAAATGTCTGTTTGTGAAGTGTAGAGAAATCGGTAGCAGCAGCGAACATTTTAAAACTTTACAACAAAGAATAAACATATCCTTTCTGGAGTGTAATTATTTGTCAACTGTTTAAAACATTAATTGAAATGATATGTTGTTCCATGAGGCCATTTTTGTTGTTATTCTTCTACGCAAAGGAGTTAAGTATCTTCCTCGCAGAGTGTATGGCTTGCTTCAGAGAGAAAAGCTCACACCAGGCAGATTATCTGAAATTATGAGTCTCTTCAGAAATATTCTGTATTATTGATGTGGAAGGAAGCTCATTGATAGCCATCCAGCCACAGTCACTTCCGCATGACCTTTACTCCTCATTACACAGTGTTCTATTGGATTTCCCATCTGTAAAAGTCTGGCGTACGCTGTGTCAACCTAAGGAATGCTGGGAAATAAAGGATCCTCCTTTGTAGAAAATAAAAGAACAATTGGTATCACAAAGGCCTGGATTCAATCAACATTTGCCCTTAACACTGACTTACATTTGAATGCAAATCAGCAACCATTGAAACTCTAATATATTGATGGTGTCCTGTTCATGGATAATTACAATGCAATTCTTCCTAAATATTAAACTCAAATTACACATTATCACAATTTATCCAAATATACTGGACAGATTGAACATCTCAGTCCTACAAAAACTAGATTTCACCTGTGAGACTCTATAGATATACAGTAGAACAAGATAAACTGGTATTTGGTTATAGTTTTAAGTGAATTAGGTGGTAATATTTACCATGTTGCTGAATTCAGAAGTTAATGCTGCAAATACTAATGTTGCACCTAAATGCAGCATCTGCCAATTATTACACCCAGTTTTATAATAACATGAATAGCATGCATACAATATGCTCCTTCCTAATGAAAGTTTAAAATGCATTCACAAATTTGTTTATTACAACTTGCGGGTATCATCTGCATTCAGTTTGTTTAACTAGTTGTGTTTATATTTTATACTTTTGTATTTTTAAAAAGTCCAAGCACTTAAAATATTGCTAAAAATATTATGTGTTGTGTGCTTAATCTTAATTATGTGATTTGCCATTGCTACAATACATTCTCAGTTTCATAGCTAATATCCACATCACAAATGTATTACAAGCGGCCTCCAAAAACAGAAATAATTTATCCCCACTTCCAGGAAAACAAATGAAAATGAATCATCATTTGAAGTCCAACTACACACAGATTGATTGTAATACAGAATGTTACTCATTAATTGCAATAACGGTGATGAATGGCAGGGTTATCAGACATCCCCAGAGAGCATGGATTTGCTGACATCCACTGAGTACGAACCTTTAACAATTCAGCACAGTCTTTGTAAATAATTGATATCAGTTAAAGTAGAGTGTAGACAGGAATATAAATAAACTCCTCATACATACCCTCGGTGAGAAGGATGAAGGAACTGAATCCCAGGGTGAGTAGTAGGGAAAATCAATCCATCACCACGTGTGCTTCCTTGAAGAGCGTAAACTGTTGAGATGTTCACTGCTGAGCACCTAATTGCAAACATAGCAACGAAAACTGCGGGCTCTGTCTAATTGGAGCTTTCTTCAGGATGTTTTGGAATCCACTGTTTTCCTCTCACAAAGGTAGTGGTGCTGCAAGCATTCACAAACACCGCTAATATATTGAAATGTGAATTTGAACCAAGCTAATAAAGCTGTTATTATATTCTCAAGGGAGGAAATGTGAATTTTGCTCTCCTGTTGCTATTTTCCAATAGAAGCTTTCTATGTCAGTCTACTTAGAAGGAGTATAAAATAGCTGAGGAAGTCTTGGAAAAGGACTCCAGTTCCTGTTACTAAAGTTCTTGGCAAAGTGTAGGCTTCGAGATCCACACCTGCAATCAATATTCCCATTTAACCAGTATTGTGTGACACATGGAAGAATAAATGCAAAGTAATGGAGAAATTAGGGTTTAGTGTAAGGGGAGAGTGTAAGATTCGGAGAAGTGTATATCATGAGAAATACACCACAAAGCGGACAGCTCCGCAGTAGAAGGGGCTATGAAACAAAAACAATGGGAATCAAAACCTCCCGGTGTAAGCCAACACAAAAACAACTCCAAAAGAGGGCAAACTCGATAGCGAGTAATCAGACAAAAGAACCTCACGCTCTCACACAAGAAGCGTATAACTGGAGGTCAGAGAAAAACAAAAGAAAGCCCGTCTAAGAAGGGCGAAAGAAACAAAATAGAAATAGAACCTGTTACCTACAGCTCTAGGAGTGAAAGAGCTGAACAAAAGGTAACAGGTAGAGGAGTATAAAGGAAAACGAGAGAAAAGGAAACAAAAAGACTAAATAAATCTTTTACTCTAACTCTAACCGGACTACCTACATTTCTTAATTGTAACAACCAGAAACGTAGAGACCGAAATCCTATACCTTTCCGACTTCAATGTGAAATAGCAAAGACAATATTGAAGCGTCGGAAATGAGGAAGTCCTGGGCTATTTATAACTGGCAGGAAATCCAAATCCAATGAAAGGAATAATTGCCGGGCGAGATTCAAACAACGAAACGGAGGCGGAAAAATCCGATAGATTGCCCCGACATGTCATGGTTTCTGGCAGCCTGCTGTTGTTTCTGCGGTCGTTCTTTTGTTTGACGACATCGGGGCAATCATAGGATTTTTCTGCATCCGTTTCGGTGTTTGAATCTCGCCCGGCAATTATTCCTTTCACCTGTTTTGGATTTCCTGCCGGTTATAAATAGCTCAGGGCTTCCGCATTGCAGACGCTTCGATATTGTCTTTGCTTTTGACTATCGGAGTCGGAAAGGTATAGGATTTCAGTCTCTACGTTTCTGGTTGTTACAATTAAGAAACGTAGGTAGTCTGGTTAGAGTTAGGGTAAAAGATTTATTTAGTCTTTTTGTTTCCTTTTCTCTCATTTTCCTTTATACTCCTCTATCTGTTACCTTTTGTTCAGCTCGTTCACACCTAGAGCTGTAGGTAACAGGTTCTTTTTCTATTTCCGTTTCATTCGCCCTTGTTACACAGGCTTTCTTTTGTTTATCTCTGACCTCTAGTTTTACGCCCCTTGTGTGAGTGCGTGAGGTTCCTTTGTTGTTTACTACTCGCTATTGCCGAGTTTGCCCTCTTTTGGGGTTATTTTGTGTTGGCTTACGCCGGGAGCTTTTTATTCCCTTTATTTTGTTTCATTTCCCCTGTTACTGCGGAGCTGTCCGCTTAGTGGCGTATTTCTAACGAGATACGCTTTCAGATTCCTTGGTTGTGGCGTTTGGTTCTCCGAACCTTTCACTCCCCCTTACACAACGTCGCCAAAAGAAAGAAACAACAGCATGCTGCCAGAAACCATGACAGTTTAGTAATTTCGCCCCACCCTCAACACAAACCTAATAGCACAGGCCATATGATAATCCATGACATACATACATAGGCTAATGAATTCTAATGGACTGACTAAGCCTCCTTATTTGGCTGCTTAGAAGCAAAGGTGCTGAAACCCTTGGGCATGATTCACACTTTCACAATTTTTCTTTAACTGTTTAAAAAAAATACTTACATTACCTACATCTGTTATTGTATCACTTGCCTGTTTTCCAAAAAACATGGTCACACACAATCTGTGGAATGGATGCCATACAGTACCACTCAAAAGTTTGGAAACACCTACTCAGTGAAGGTTTTTTTTTAAATCTTACTATTTTCACATTTTAGAATGATAGTAAAGACACCAAAACTATACAAATGGAATTATGCAGTGACCACAAAGTGTTAAACAAATCAAAATGTATCTTATATTTTAGATTTCTTCAAAGTAGCCACCCTTTGAATTGATAATTGAGGTTTGCACACTCTTGGCATTCTCTGAACCAACTTGAGGTAGCCACCTGGGATGCTTTTACAACAGTCTTGAAAGAGTTCCCGCATATGCTGAGCACTTGTTGGCTGCTTTTCCTTCACTCTCCAACTCATCCCAAACCATCTCTATTGGGTTTAGGTCAGGTGACTGGGTTAGGTTATCTGATGCAGTTGACGGCTAAAATAAGTGTAAACCTGATGGGATGGCGTGTCGCCGCAGAATGCTGAGGTAGCCATGCTGCATAAGTGTGCCTTCAATTCTAAATAAATCGCTGACAGTGTCACCAGCAAAGCACCCCACACCATCACACCTCCTCCCCCATGCGTCACGGTGGGAATGGTGAAGTTCTAAATGAAACTTGTTGGGGGTACATTTAGAAAATATACGTATATATTTCTTAATTAAAACATTTGTTTTGGAAAGAAATACATACATAGGCATAAACTTCACTATGTAAAATTGGATTACAAAGTGGATTCGTGGATTACAATGTTATGCATTTTCTAACGTAAAAAAGGCATTCAAAAACATCTCATGAAGAATGACATTGGTGTGCATGAAATTTGGCATGGCCATTGTTAAATTTAGTATAAAAGATTTATTAAAGTTTATGCTAAAACAATAAGATTTGCTAAAGAAGATCACATTTCTTGTCAAGGATTATTCATAAAACAATTAAAAATTACTAGTATTTGGTGAGTTGTGAAACTTTGCCGATCTAAAATATATATAGATCAAAAAAACACTACTATGTCACAATAATCAATTCACTATTGAGATTCTTCCAATCACAATGGGCTCACGTTTTCCTTAAAAGTCCATAAAGCCTGCCATGCTTGCCATTTTGGCCCTCAGTCATTGCTGCTTCCAGTTATATAACCAGGTAATGGTTTTAATGGTCCTTTTGTCACTGTGCACCAGTGACTCCTCGCAGCGATTGGGCATCTACCTGTTCCAGTTGCACAAGAATGGTATTCTTCCCCAAGGGGCCAAGACTGGGCTTTCGTTTTGAAGCTCACTTCTTGGTTGGGCTGGGAGAGGCAATTGTGCCGTTGCTCACTAGCGCCACTGCGATTGGCTCCAGTATAGTCCTTTCACCATGTAAGTCAATGGCAGCAATGTGGTCAAAATACTCAGTCAATAAATTTTTCCCACAAAAAAAATGTATTGCAATAGGTGCCTTTCCTTGATCTAATGCCTCTCCATGTGCTGATTTTTTTAAAATATTGTGTCATTTGGACAGGGTATTAACATTTGTTCAGGACCAATCAGAGGGACAGGTTGAATCCTCTTCGGCTCCATGGAACAGGCGCAGTTTGTACAAACGGGGCGGCGAAAAAGACATCCAGAGCTTCAATTCAGTTTTTACGAGGCCGTGGAAAGGCAATGGGTGAGGTCACAGTGGCTTTGTACATATTTTTATACAGTCTATGTTCCTCCCACATAAACACTGTGCAGCTAATGCAGCTAGTTGACTGT
>CM056378.1:79183157-79334644 GCA_029718625.1 Synaphobranchus kaupii | reverse complement strand
ACACTATGCAGCTAATGCAGCTAGTTGACTGTGGAAGGAATAGATATGCTGGCTACATATTGTGGAACTGACAAAGCACATAAGGGAAAACATAATTTAAAAACATGGTTCTAAATTGGCTTAAAATTTGTCCTGAAGAGCATGCTTCATGCTTTAGTGCATACAGACTAATACTGTATATTCCTACCTGGGACAACAGCATCTTGACATGCTCTTGGCCACATATTACATTGTAGTCATGTTTTGTTTGCTGGGGAAAGTAAGGCCTGAACACTTTTGAACTATATCATTGACATATTGACTTTGTTGTCATCTTAATGAACATAAGCCTAATGCATGTTTAGACAGTAATTTGAAATGCCATGTCTTTTAGGGAGAAAATGAAAGCAACATTTTTTCTATAAAAAATATAATAATACTACATATCCTAATGTATTAATTTATTTTTCTGCTCATTAGTTAAACTTGCAAATTTCCCCCACATTAAAGGGTAAGTTCGCTATTTTGGACCTTGGACCCTATTTGCGGTCCGTCTTCCATGAACCTGACCCATGAAGTCCATTTTTTCGCTGATCGGTCCAGTATTGAGTTCGGTACACATTTCCTGTAGGCTCTCACTGGGCTACAATGGAAGTGAACGGGGCAAGTAGAATATGTTCGATAAATGTGCTTTCATGTACAGTAAATGAGACGGGAAGCTCAGGGTGTATTCTTACCGGTCTCAGTATGCTCTCCTGTGAAATGTATCTCAATCCGAACATTTTTACGTGCTTGGCATGGCTTGGAAGTAAGCATTTCTCTGTTGCTTGTTTTCGCTGCTCCCGCGGAGTACTATGTGTCGGGGGTAGGGGAGTGGGAAGGTGTGCCGGCCGTTTACGAAACTATCTAGCTGAGCAGTTTGCGTTTGTTTACCTGCAGCAACGTAGGCTACAATTTCCACAAAAAAACTTGGATGATGGATGACTATAATGATTACGAAGACGAAGAATTCGAATTTGACGGTACTGGCTACAGATTTGAGCCAGAATACACGGACACGGAACTACAAGAGATGGATGATAAGAGAGCAAGAGAAGAGAGAGAGGCTGAAGTTGCGCAGGTAATGTTATCCGAAGTCGCTGCCGAGGCTAGACCAAGAATTTCGGGGGACTTTTGGTGTTCTTGCAAGAGGTGCAAGCAGATGCCCAGAGAGGAGGAAAGTTTGTGTTGTAGGGAGTGGGATCTGTTGCTACCGAATGCCATTGAAAACCTGGATGTATCCGTGGATGACACTGGATCATCTCCATTGATTACCATTACACTATGACTGCCAACAGATATGTGATAGATGAGAACTTTGGACAGGACACCATGCGTCAAGCATTTGTAAATAAAACATTATAGAATTGTAAAAAGTTATAGTTGATGAACGTTTCCGACAGTTTTGTTACAAGAAAACAACTTATGTCAAGCTCGGATTTTGTTAGTTGGTATTGAGTGCTGGGTCAGAGGACGCGCTCAAAAAAAATAAAAATGTTAGTAACGTTATAGCTAAATATAACTTACCTCCGCTCCGGTGCTTGATAGTGCTGCAGGTCCGACACGAGGAACAGCTGTGTTCTTTAGAAACCAGTGTTTTGCTTCTGATTTGCGGTTACAGAAATCTGTAGCGTCGAAATGCGCTCCACAAACTCGCGAGTCTGCCAAACGGAGTTGATTGACTGGAGTGTTTATATCGATCCGTAAGACAACCAGCCAAAGTCTCAATCTTTCTGGGTCAGAGAACGGAAGCCTGTGAAAACTGGTATTTGAGCGTCCAGACATTTTATTCCCACAACCGGGGACTGCACATTCGCGCACCATTGCTGTGATGAATTATTACAAATGATGATTACAAAAACTGCGTTACAAATATTTCTGCTGTAGGCTACTAGCTAGTAAACTCCAACGGGAGGTCAGGATTTGTGATCAACTGCTTTTCAAGCGGCCTCTCTACAACGTAGCTAGACTGCGGAAGTTTACAGTGCGAGGTAGCGCGGTCGGAGAAATAGTTCTGTTTCAAATGAAACTTTCTTTTTAAAGTTCGGTTTGCGTTTGCGATAGCCTACATTTCACAGGAGAGCATACTGAGACCGTAAGAATACACACTGAGCTATAAAAGCACATTTATCGTTGTTTTTCCATAACATTTCTACTTGCCCCGTTCACTTCCATTGTAGCCCAGTGAGAGCCTACAGGAAATGTGTACCGAACTCAATACTGGACCGATCAGCGAAAAAATGGACTTCATGGGTCAGGTTCATGGAAGACGGACCGCAAATAGGGTCCAAGGTCCAAAATAGCGAACTTACCCTTTAAGTGCCTGTATCCAAGACAAAGGCCAGAGCTGTCTGACAAACAATCACAAATGAGTAGGTGCTAAGGTTTTATTCTCCTGGTCATTTCATGTTGGACTGTCAGATAAATTAGCTCAAATGCAATTTATGGTTTTCATGCTGACAAAATGTAAGAAACAGCCACTTTGTTATAGTTAAGGTACACTTTGACGTTTCTGTCATGAATTGGACTCAGTATGAGTGATTAAAGGTCCTCTCATTTAAGCACAATTTGGCTCAGACAACAAGTTGAAAGTTGCCTCAGTGTATTGCAGCTAAAGATAATTTATCACTGTTGAGTGGCTCCTCCTTCAAACGGGGCCACACAAATCTCTGGAGAAAGTGTACGGGTTATTCACTGAGTTTGATAGGTATGAAACAGAATGTGCTCTCAGACAGGCTATACAGAGGAATTAAGAAGTATTAGTGGACTGCGGAATTGTAGAGTTATAATGTTTCACTACTGCCACCACCAAACTTCATCATCCTATAGCACTGGTGAACATTTTGGCGATGTTGCAGCTGATCGCTTGGCTCCTTTTGCTTTCTAGAAACCTGTGGACACAGAATTTTACTGTCATCCACCCAGCATGGGCACCTTTCTAAGAGGCTGCTCAGTCTCCCACTGTTAAATATGGGAACACATGGCAGCGTTACGGCACCCAGGATGGACGGCAGAGACTCCCAGCACTCCGCTGTCTTTCTGATCCTCGCTGTCCCTTCATTTAAAGTGTAACAAAGTACACTGGTTTAGCTAGACCCCGCTCCCTTTTGAAATGAGAAAAATTACAAAATCTGAGCTCCAGGTATAAAACCACGCCCCAGCAATATTTTTCACTAGTAGCCTTTTGCGCGTTCTACTCTGGACAGCACTCGCAGCGGCTCTCTCTCTCTCTCTCATACACAAACGAACACGCTAGCTCCAGCTCTTGCCGAACCGCAAGTAGGGGCCGAGGCAGAAGCAATGGTGGAGAATGAGAGGATGGGCAATGTTTTAGAGTGGTAGGCAGTCGGCACGCATAGCCTCGTTTGGGCTTATATTCATGCGGTCAGCAGACAACAAATCATACGCTGTACAAATAGTTACCCATGCCATGTAGGCTACTCATTTTACACAGGCTGTAGGCAATCACACTACCTGCAAGATATCAACAATATTGGTTTCCATTTCAACGGGTGGGGGGCACTGCTGCGTTAACAGGGCGTTGCTGTAAAAGACCATGGGCCCTATCTTACACCCGGCACAAAGCGGCGCTAACTCAAACGCAAGTGTCTTTGCTATCTTACACCCGGTGCTAGGTTCATTATAACGCCTAACGCTTACGTACTTTAACTAGCATGTATTCTTGCGCCCATTACAAGTGAACTGGGCGTGTTGGTCTTAAGAAGAGGAGTGGCCAGGATTCTTTTTGGCGTATTGCTATCTTGAGCCAGCAGAAAGCGCTTGCGCTAGAACCGCCACAAACCTGGTCTAAAGTCATGTCGCAGTTGTTTACATGTTATTTTAACGGCGCATATACAGTCAAGCCGGAAACTCTGCACACCCCTTTCACCTTCTCCACATTTTATTACGTTACAGACATATTCTACAATAGACTGAGTTAATTTTTTGTCTCAAAATTCTACACAAAATAGCCCATAATGACAAAGTGAAAACAGGTTTTTAGATATTTGTGCTAATTTATTAAAAATCTAAATGTAAAATATCATATGTACACAAGTGTGCACACCCTTTGATATGACACCAAAAGTGAGCTGAGGTGCATTTTGTTTCCACTGATACTGCTTGAGATGTTTCTACAACTTAATTGGAGTCCACCTGTGATAAATTCAATTGATTGGACATGATTGGGGATTGCCAACACCTGCCTATATAAGGTCCCACAGTTGACAGTGCATGTCAGATCAAACTCCAAGCCATGGGGTCAAAGGAATTATCTGCAGACCTCAGAAACAGGATTGCGTCAAGGCATAGATCTGGAGAAGGGTACGGAAAAATCTCTGTACCTCTGAAGGGTACGGAAAAATCTCTTACAGGTCCCAAAGAGCACAGTGGCCACCATCATTCGTAAATGGAAGAAGTTTGGAACCACCAAGAATCTTCCTAGACCTGGCCGCCCGGCCAAACTGAGCAATCGGGGAAGACGGGCCTTGGCCAGGGAGGTGAGCAGAACCCGAGGGTCACTCTGACAGAGCTCCAGCGTATCCTTGTGGAGATGGGAGAACCTTTCAGAAGATCAACCATCCAGGCAGCACTCCACCAATCAGGCCTTTATGGTAGAGTGGCCAGACGGAAGCCCCTCCTTAGTAAAAGGCACATCACAGCCCGCTTGGAGTTTGCCAAAAAGGCACCTAGAGGACTCTCAAACCATGAGAATCAAGATTCTCTGGTCTGATGAAACCAAAATTGAACTTTTTGGCATGAATACCAAGTGTCACGTCTGGAGGAAACCAGGCACCGCTCATCACCTGGCTAATACCATCCCTACAGTGAAGCATGGCGGTGGCAGCATCATGATGTGGGGATGTTTTTCAGCAGCGGGAACGGGGCGACTAGTCCTGATAGAGGGAAAGATGAATGCAACTAAGTACACCGAGATCCTTGAAGAAAACCTGCTCCAGAGTGCTCTGGACCTCAGACTGGGGCGAAGGTTTACCTTCCAACATGACAACGACCCGAAGCACACAGCCAAGAGAACAAAGGAGTGGCTTCGGAGAAAGTCTGTGCATGTCCTTGAGTGGCCCAGCCAGAGCCCAGACCTGAATCCAATTGAACATCTGTGGAAAGAGCTGAAAATGGCTGCAAGATAGGGCCCCATGGGACCCGCCTCATGGTTCATAATAACGCCTTGCGTTCACGTCGTTTAACTAGTATGTATTCTTGTGCCCATTACAAGTGAACTGGGCATGTTGGTCTTAAGATGAGGAGTGGGCAGGATTCTTTTTGGCGTATTGCTATCTTGAGCCAGCAGAAAGCGCTTGCGCTAGAACCACCACAAACCTGGTCTAAAGTCTTGTCGCAGTTGTTTACATGTTATTTTAAAGGCGCATATAAGTGCGTCTACATAGGCGCGTGCACAACGCGCGTACCCTCCTGTCTGTTACACACTGGTGCATGCACAAGCATGGCTAAAATATCTAGATCACAATGTGAAATATTATTATTGTGTAGGCTATGTCAAAAATGCATAATGATAAAAGGTTCCATAGGTCCACATACCTTTCCCTCAGTGAAGGGAAACAATGCCACACTGCATTGCTCTCAGCCCACTCCATCAACATCCAGGCGATGTGCGATGGTACTAACTTTAATGGCTATCCATTAAAAAGGAGCTGATAACACCTATATCAAGCCTAATGCGCAAATTGTCATTTACACCTAATGCGTGAATTGTCATTCAATGGTAAACTCGCGCACTGCAATAGACGGACATTTGAGTTTTGAAAATGCGCTTCAGATGTCATTACAATACAGTTCTGTTTATCTAGGAATACAGCCTGTGAGTAAATAGAATGGTTTGTGACTGAAAAAAAGTTAAAAACCTTGTCCAGTGAATATTGCTTTTATTGTTTTTCAAATAACCTAGGCTACAGCGGATTCGCTGTGCATAAGGTTTTTTTCGATAGCCTATGGTTAAAAAACGGAGATAAATGTCACCATGTTAACTGAATTGTAACCATAGCTATTCTTCGTCCTTCATATTTTTTAAATTACAGTGACAAGGTTTCCATACCCTCACCTTATTAAAACCCTGCTGATTTCACCTGTTATTCCATAACTGAACAAAAGATTTTAAAGAGAACTAAGCGTCTAATTAGAAACTAAAACAAATTTGCAGCACGTTACAATTAATTCACAATTAATTTTAATACCAATATGTGCATGTGCGCTTTACACGAGCAGGTCTGTTTCCCCTGCTGTAAATCACACTTTTAACGGTCTTCCTGGGAAAGTGGATTGTTTTAAAGCATTACGCTACCAGTAAAACAGGTTGGTCACATTTCCATAAGCAGGACATTATAAAACAAGGGAAAATATGCGTGAACATATGGGTTGCCAACCTGACAGCTTTATTGTATTTGTTGTCATCATTAAGGCAAAATAACGTTATTTATTTTTTTAATCAAAATTAGAATGCAGGTAAAGAACTTCGGATGAAGCTTGAACATGAGTTCATTGCTTCATTGCATAATCAAATGAAATTCGTTAAACAAGCAGGCTAATTTGGCATTTTCTAAGGTGAGACGGAAGCCATTGGTAGCTTATTCTCAGCTGTTGCAGGTGCCTTTAACTAAATTTAACCGCATATATTTTGTAAAATAACAGCACTGTCGGGAATTACCGGGAACTCATAATGGTTTGTCCGAATAATATTTATCATAGGCTACTATTGATCCATATAGCCTATTCCTTGATCGCACTAAACACACACGAGCATGTCTGTTTCGCCATCATACAAGCAATCCGCCAAGGTGGAAAAGCAGGCTTTTAAAGGGAATGGGATATGACATTTTGATTGGTTTATTGCCTGTCACGCCAAAGACAGACCTATAATTAATGAAGAGACTAGGTTCAGCCCACTTGAACGCTGCGCCGTGCTTAGCGCCCAAAAAACACGCCGTTAAAATAGCAAAAGTGGACTTGGACATGCCCTAAATGGACTTTACGCCATGCGCTTAGACCAAGCGCCAAGATCGCCAAGATAGAGCCCCATGCGTGCTCAGTCAACCTACCCTGTATAAATAAAGGTTAGTAACAGTAAAATTCTGTAATACATTAAAAGTACTTTTGAATATTGTATATGGAGGCAATTTAAATCTATTTTCAATACTTGCCATCATACATCATATTTGCTTTGTAATACATTCCTTTGGTTATATTCAGATATATCCCAATGAGATCAAAGTGACAATAATTGGTATATTTTGCAATACATTTATGTATTCTTTACAACATTTTTACCAGAATAAATGACTATACATACAGTTGAAGCTCAGTTGTGGTCTCATCTGGCCACAGGACCTGGTTCCAAACAAAGCCCAGCTTTGGAACAAGGTTGTTATGGTCAGATGAGGCCAAAATTGAGCTTGTTGGACATGCAAATCAGTGGCTTGGCATTGGAAGAAGAAAACTAATGTTGAAAAGGGTGTCATACCTACAGTGAAATATGGAGGTGGATCGTTGATGTAGCAGCAATAATAATCACATATTCAGCTACTCATTTATATTAGTGATTTTTTATTATTTTTAAATGTTTTTTATCTGAAATATACAGACAGTTATACCTACAAAATTCTTAAGATCAAATAAAGGCCATACCAGTTATTCAAATTGTAACATGCACTAAATATGATTAATAATGTATACATTTTTATCAGTACTTGTACATCCATTAATATCCATATGAGGAAGGCTGAAAGTGTTGCGGTCTCTGTCCCTATCGTTGACTTTGGCTCAAGGTAAATACGTGAAACGTGGAGAATCTTCCATATTTTTTGGAAATATATGTGAATGCTTGCTTTCTCTATTCAATCTTTGCCGAGCAGGTGATAGCACTTTGGACGAGAAGAACTGTGAGTGTCTAAGAATAAGTGATGTTAACAGATAATGTTTCTTCGGATTTCTTTACTTCACTTTTTTAAACAAATTTAAGGAACAGACACTCAAATAAGCCACTGCTGGTATTGGAGTATTGAGTGTTTTCTGCTCATTTTAATCAAATGCTATGTATTGTGAAGGTCAAGAATAGCCCAGAATCTCTGGAGTACCTAGCACAATGAAAAGAAAATAATAATGTGTAATAAAGCATAAAGCAGCAGTTGTGCATGATATTTGTCCTGTTCTACACTGCAGTCTGACAGAACATGTTATTTGAAATAAAACCACTGTCTGTGTAACGTTCCGTTCCCCTCCTGTCCGTTTTCCATGTTTTCCTTGTTTCCTTCCGTGTCATGTTGGATCCCATGTCCGTGTTTTCCCCCTGGCTGTGGACTGGGCGTTTCTCTCGGGTTTATTTCGGCTCATTTTCCACTTTAGCTTCCGCCTATCACTCTCCCCTCTCGTTACTCACATTCCTCACTGCTGTGCTTCGGCAATCACTCCCGATTAAACATCACACCTGTTTCTCGTTTCTCCTTCATTTCCTGCACCATTTAAACCCCTGGCTGGCTGCTAGTCGGCGCCAGTTCGTTAACTAACCAACCGTGTTTACGTCATGTCACGCTTCTGGTCCTGTATTCGTCAGCTTGCTGTCTTGTACCTGTTTACCTGGTTTCCAGTCTGGTAGCTATCCCTCCGAAACATTCTCTGTTGCATGCTACTTACCTGTCTCCCTTCAACCTCCAGACACCGCGGTTCCAGCCTCCCTGTAGCTGTGTCTTGTCCTCCCTATGTTACGTACCTCCCGTACTTGAGTTACGGTTCCAGGATCCCTGAATGTTAGCCGGCCTCAGCAAGAATTGCCCGAGCCACGCCGCACCTTCCAAATCGGCGGAGCTTTCTTCAGCTACAGTCCTGTCTCAGTACCCTGCTATTAACCTCTGCTTTCTACCCGATTATTCAAGCTACCTATCCAGTTCCAGTCCCGCTCCAGCCCTGGTCTTGTCCTGTACCGGTGTTTCGTACACCTCCGTTAAAGTCCAGTTCCGGCTTGGAAGAATTCCGTGCCGGCTTCCGTTTTCCTGAGCGGACCTCCCGGTCCAGTTCCAGTCCTGTTCCAGTCCAGTTCCAGTCCAGTTCCAGTCCAGTTCCGGTGTTTTATACACCTCCGTTCAAGTCCAGTTCCGGCTTGGAACAAGTTCCGTGCCGCCTTCCGTTTTCCTGAGTGGACCTCCCGGTCCAGTTCCAGTCCAGTTCCAGTCCAGTTCCGGTGTTTTATACACCTCCGTTCAAGTCCAGTTCCGGCTTGGAACAAGTTCCGTGCCGCCTTCCGTTTTCCTGAGTGGACCTCCCGGTCCAGTTCCAGTCCAGTTCCAGTCCAGTTCCAGTCCTGTTCCTGTCCAGTTCCGGTGTTTTATACACCTCCGTTCAAGTCCAGTTCCGGCTTGGAACAAGTTCCGTGCCGTCTTCCGTTTTCCTGTGTGGACCTCCCGGTCCAGTTCCAGTCCTGACCCGGTGCCGCTACTCCACCTTCCCTACCCAGTTCCGGCTTGGAACTGTAGGGCACTTCCGCACCCAGTCCGGCTTGGACTCCTAGTCCTGCACCCTTTTGGTTCCGGCTTGGAACCTACCTTGACTTTCAAGCCCAGCTCCGGCTTGGAGCAGTCCGTAAGGGACTCTACTTATGTTTGTTAATTAACCTGTTTTCCTTTCCTGTACAGCTTTGGGACTACCCCAACGCTTAAATAAAATTCCATTTTCTTGAATCTGTCTCCTGGTCGTTGCACTTGGGTTCGTCCCGTATCAGGATCGTAACAGAACGAACTGGCCAACAACATGGACCCAGCCGATCTGGAACAGATTCGCCACGCCTTCTCCTGCCAAACTGCGGTCAGCGACCAACAGGGCCGTCGTTTGGATGACGTTCTGGAAGTAGTTAGGGGCATCACGGGGCAAGTAGCCCAACTTTCGCTTCACCAACCGCTACTACAGACTTCAGCCAACCCAACTCCTTCCGCTCCTGAACCTCCTCCGGAGGCTCCGGCTCCCACTTCTAGCCGTGAGCCCCGTGTTCAACACCCCAAGTTATATCGCGGGGGGTTGGGGAGATGTCGTGAATTTCTACTTAAATGTGACATAGTGTTTCGTATGCAGCCCTCCTCCTTCGCCTCTGACTCCAGCAAGATCGCGTTCATTATAAGCAGCTTGGGAGGGAGCGCCCTGGAGTGGGCTACATCCATCTGGGACAGCCAGGCCCCGTTTTGCAGCAACTTCGCAGCCTTTACCGCAGAAATGCGACGTGTGTTTGAACACCCGACCTGTGGGCGAGACGCTACCCAACGTCTGCTTCAAGTTCGCCAAGGCAACCGCAGTGTCGCAGAAATGGCCATTCAGTTTCGTACCCTCGCCGCGGAGTCCGGATGGAATGACACCTCCCTCCAGGGGGCTTTCCGCCAAGCTCTCAGCGAGGAACTCAAGGACCAGCTTGCCACTCGGGAAGAGTCCAACTCCCTCAATAGCCTCATCAGCCTCGCTATAGCCATTGATAATCGTCTCCGCATCCGGGCCCGGGAGCGGGGAGGAAGCTCCGGGCGTCATTCACCCTCCGTCGTTTCAAACGTTCGTTCACACTCCTCCGTCACTGGATCTAGGGCGCCTACGGGCGTTTCCGAGGAAGAGCCCATGCAACTGGGCAGAGTTGCGGTCAATCCCGAGGAGCGTCAGCGCCGTTTGCGCACCAGATCCTGTTTCTATTGCGGCAAGCCTGGCCATCAGATCGCCTCCTGTCCCATCCGCCCCAAAAGAATGGGCTCGCCAGTAAAACTGGGCGTACTGACGAGCCCCATCATCCCCAACCATGCAGCCCAGGATCGCCTCATGTTCAAGGCTACTCTCCTTTGGAAGGACAAGACCGTATCCTCCTCGGCTCTAATCGATTCCGGAGCTGACGCCAGCTTCATGGATATCACCTTCGCCAGGAGGGCCGGCATTCCCACGGAACGTCTTACCTCACCTATTTCAGCTCTTGCTCTGGACGGTAGGAGTTTGGGGTTAGTTACCCACTCCACCGTTCCTATCCAACTTATTTTGTCTGGCAATCATCGGGAGTCCATTCAACTATTACTTATTAACTCCCAACAATCTGCTCTTGTTTTAGGTCAGACCTGGCTCCGCCTCCACAACCCTCATATTGACTGGAAAGCCCGGTCGCATCCTGGCGTGGAGTGCCCACTGTCTAGCCAGCTGTCTCCGTTCTGCTCTGCCCCCTCCGGGGTCCAGTAAATCCTGTTCTATGCAACCTATACCTGATTTGACCAATGTTCCCAGCGAGTATCACGACCTCGCACAGGTGTTCTCCAAATCACGTGCTCTGTCCTTACCTCCTCACAGGCCGTATGACTGCGCCATTGACCTACTGGCTGGAGCTAAACTGCCATCTGGACGCCTCTACAGTCTGTCTGGACCAGAGAAACTAGCCATGGAGGAATACATCCACGACTCCCTCGCTTCGGGTATTATCCGTCCCTCCTCATCCCCAGTCGGTGCAGGGTTCTTCTTCGTAGGGAAGAAGGATGGCTCTCTGCGACCCTGCATCGACTACCGGGGGCTCAACCAGGTCACCATCCGTAACAAATACCCTCTTCCCCTCATTAACACCGCCTTTGAAACCCTCTCGCCAGCGGTTACGTTCACCAAGCTCGACCTCCGGAATGCGTATCACTTGGTGCGTATACGGGAGGGGGACGAATGGAAGACTGCTTTCAATACCCCGTTGGGCCACTACGAATACCTGGTGGTCCCCTTCGGCCTTACTAACGCCCCAGCAGTCTTCCAAGGCATGGTGAACGACGTCCTGCGTGATCTCCTGGGGAGGAGCGTATTTGTCTATATTGATGACATATTGATTTTTTCTCAATCCCCGCAGGAACACGTTATTCACGTTCGAGAGGTTCTCCAGCAGCTGCTGGAGAATCAACTTTTTGTCAAGGCGGAGAAATGTTCCTTCCATGTGTCTACTGTCCCGTTCCTCGGCTTCATCATCGAGGAGGGCAGTATCCGGGCGGACCCTGTGAAGATCAAGGCGGTGACAGAATGGCCCCAACCCACCTCTCGCAAGCACCTTCAGCAGTTCCTTGGGTTTGCTAATTTCTATCGCCGCTTTATTCGTAATTACAGTACCATTGCTGCTCCCCTTACTAAACTCACTTCCGTTGCCCTGCCTTACTGTTGGAATTCCGATGCCCAGCGAGCATTCGAACTGCTCAAAGCTCGTTTTTCCGCAGCACCTATCCTCCTTCATCCGGACACTTCTCGGCAGTTTACCGTTGAGGTGGATGCCTCTGACACGGGCGTGGGGGCCATTCTGTCTCAACGGTCCGCCTCTGATAACAAGCTCCATCCCTGCGCATTCTTCTCCCGGAGACTGTCCTCCGCCGAGAGGAACTATGATGTCGGGGATCGGGAGCTTCTGGCAATTAAACTGGCTCTTGAGGAGTGGCGCCACTGGCTGGAGGGGGCAGGTAATCCCTTTCTTGTTTTTACCGACCATCAAAACCTTATTTATTTAAAATCTGCCAAAAGGCTTAATGCTCGTCAGGCTAGATGGTCGTTATTTTTTGCCCGGTTTAATTTCTCTGTTTCTTACCGCCCTGGTTCCCGCAATATTAAGGCAGATGCCTTGTCCCGCATTTTTTCCCCCCCCCTCCAGTCCTGCTGATCCGGAGCCCATTCTGCCGGCTTCCTGTGTGGTGGCTGCGGTCTCCTGGGAGATCGAGGGTATTGTGAAGGCCGCCCAGACTTCCCAACCGGACCCCCGCAATAACCCTAACTCCTGCCTTTTTGTCCCCGATTCCGTCCGCTCCCAGGTCCTCGAATGGGTTCACGCCTCATGCCTGGCATGTCACCCAGGTGTTGCCAGAACTATCGCCCTCGTCAGGAGGAGTTTCTGGTGGCCTACCCTTAAAGGGGATACCCGTGCCTTTGTCCTGGCCTGCTCGGTGTGCGCCAGGAGCAAGGCATCCCACCAGCCTCCCCTCCGGTCTTCTCCTTTCCCTCCCCGTCCCTGGCCGTCCTTGGAGTCACATTGGTGTGGACTTTGTCACCGGTCTGCCGTTGTCAGAAGGTAACACCGTTATTCTGACAATAGTGGACCGGTTCTCCAAGGCGGTTCACTTTGTTCCCCTCCCCAAACTCCCGTCCGCCCTTGAAACCGCTGAGCTCTTGGTGCTGCATGTGGTCAGGCTGCACGGGATCCCCTCTGACATCGTGTCAGACCGTGGGCCCCAGTTCTCCTCCCGGGTTTGGAGGGCGTTCTGTGTAGCCCTGGGTGCCTCACCTAGTCTTTCCTCGGGTTTTCATCCCCAGTCTAACGGTCAGGCAGAGAGGGCAAACCAGGACCTGGGGGCCGCCCTGCGGTGCGTCACAGTGCGCAATCCCGCCTCTTGGAGCCGTTTTCTCCCCTGGGTCGAGTACGCGCACAACTCCCTTAAGAGTGCCTCTATAGGCCTATCCCCGTTTGAGTGTGCTTTAGGCTATCAACCTCCTCTTCTGTCGACCCAGGAGGCCGAGATAGCTGTCCCCTCAGTTAAGGCCCATCTCCTTAGATGTAGACGCATCTGGAGGCTCACACGCACCGCACTCCTTCACTCCAATTCCCGTTCCCAACGTCTGGCGGACCTTCACAGGACCGCAGCCCCACGGTATAGGGCCGGTCAGCAGGTCTGGCTCTCCACCGCTAATATCTCCCTTCCCTCCTCATCCAGGAAACTCCAGCCCCGCTTTATTGGTCCCTTCCCTATCATTTGTCTTGTTAACCCTGTTTCAGTTAAACTTTCCCTCCCCGCCTCCCTCAAAATTTACCCTGTTTTTCATGTGTCCCAAGTCAAGCCTGTCTCCTCCAGCCCCCTCAGTACCCCCCACCATCCCTCCACCTCCCGTCCGAGTTATCGACAACGCCCCGGCCTACACGGTGAACCGTGTGATCGATATCCGCCGCAAGGGCCGGGGTTTCCAATACCTCGTCGACTGGGAGGGGTACGGTCCTGAGGAGAGGTCGTGGCTCCACAAGAGCCTTATCTTGGACCATTCACTCATCCAAGACTTCCACGAGCTGTTCCCTGACAAGACCAGGCCTCCGGGTACGCCAGGTGGCGTACATTGAGGGGGGGGGTACTGTAACGTTCCGTTCCCCTCCTGTCCGTTTTCCCATGTTTTCCTTGTTTCCTTCCGTGTCATGTTGGATCCCATGTCCGTGTTTTCCCCCTGGCTGTGGACTGGGCGTTTCTCTCGGGTTTATTTCGGCTCATTTTCCACTTTAGCTTCCGCCTATCACTCTCCCCTCTCGTTACTCACATTCCTCACTGCTGTGCTTCGGCAATCACTCCCGATTAAACATCACACCTGTTTCTCGTTTCTCCTTCATTTCCTGCACCATTTAAACCCCTGGCTGGCTGCTAGTCGGCGCCAGTTCGTTAACTAACCAACCGTGTTTACGTCATGTCACGCTTCTGGTCCTGTATTCGTCAGCTTGCTGTCTTGTACCTGTTTACCTGGTTTCCAGTCTGGTAGCTATCCCTCCGAAACATTCTCTGTTGCATGCTACTTACCTGTCTCCCTTCAACCTCCAGACGCCGCGGTTCCAGCCTCCCTGTAGCTGTGTCTTGTCCTCCCTATGTTACGTACCTCCCGTACTTGAGTTACGGTTCCAGGATCCCTGAATGTTAGCCGGCCTCAGCAAGAATTGCCCGAGCCACGCCGCACCTTCCAAATCGGCGGAGCTTTCTTCAGCTACAGTCCTGTCTCAGTACCCTGCTATTAACCTCTGCTTTCTACCCGATTATTCAAGCTACCTATCCAGTTCCAGTCCCGCTCCAGCCCTGGTCTTGTCCTGTACCGGTGTTTCGTACACCTCCGTTAAAGTCCAGTTCCGGCTTGGAAGAATTCCGTGCCGGCTTCCGTTTTCCTGAGCGGACCTCCCGGTCCAGTTCCAGTCCTGTTCCAGTCCAGTTCCAGTCCAGTTCCAGTCCAGTTCCGGTGTTTTATACACCTCCGTTCAAGTCCAGTTCCGGCTTGGAACAAGTTCCGTGCCGCCTTCCGTTTTCCTGAGTGGACCTCCCGGTCCAGTTCCAGTCCAGTTCCAGTCCAGTTCCAGTCCAGTTCCGGTGTTTTATACACCTCCGTTCAAGTCCAGTTCCGGCTTGGAACAAGTTCCGTGCCGCCTTCCGTTTTCCTGAGTGGACCTCCCGGTCCAGTTCCAGTCCAGTTCCAGTCCTGTTCCTGTCCAGTTCCGGTGTTTTATACACCTCCGTTCAAGTCCAGTTCCGGCTTGGAACAAGTTCCGTGCCGTCTTCCGTTTTCCTGTGTGGACCTCCCGGTCCAGTTCCAGTCCTGACCCGGTGCCGCTACTCCACCTTCCCTACCCAGTTCCGGCTTGGAACTGTAGGGCACTTCCGCACCCAGTCCGGCTTGGACTCCTAGTCCTGCACCCTTTTGGTTCCGGCTTGGAACCTACCTTGACTTTCAAGCCCAGCTCCGGCTTGGAGCAGTCCGTAAGGGACTCTACTTATGTTTGTTAATTAACCTGTTTTCCTTTCCTGTACAGCTTTGGGACTACCCCAACGCTTAAATAAAATTCCATTTTCTTGAATCTGTCTCCTGGTCGTTGCACTTGGGTTCGTCCCGTATCAGGATCGTAACAGTCTGTTTCTGATATTTATCCTGAACTATCCTGAGTTTATCCTGCTGTTCCTCACAATGAATATCCATAGGTTTTATTCAGAGTGGTTGTCTGTCTATTTCTCCCTTTTGTGAGTCACAGCCCCAAAACTATAAAGATAATGAAAGCTCATACTCAACAATCAGTAAATCCAATTATAAACAGATATCTGTGCCATATATGGCAATTAGCAAATATTCAGTCATTGAGGAAATTTGAAAACTATTAAATTATTTCTTCTTCTCTCATAATATGCACATTTTAAATGAAAATCCTTAGGGCTGGATTGAGAGATGGCGAACTTAAAGGGTAAGTTCGCTATTTTGGACCTTGGACCCTATTTGCGGTCCGTCTTCCATGAACCTGACCCATGAAGTCCATTTTTTCGCTGATCGGTCCAGTATTGAGTTCGGTACAGATTTCCTGTAGGCTCTCACTGGGCTACAATGGAAGTGAACGGGGCAACCAGAAATGTTCGATAAATGTGCTTTCATGTACAATAAATGAGACGGGAAGCTCAGGGTGTATTGTTACCGGTCTCAGTATGCTCTCCTGTGAAATGTATCTCAATCCGAACATTTTTACGTGCTTGGCATGGCTTGGAAGTAAGCATTTCTCTGTTGCTTGTTTTCGCTGCTCCCGCGGAGTACTATGTGTCGGGGGTAGGGGAGCGGGAAGGTGTGCCGGCCGTTTACGAAACTATCTAGCTGAGCAGTCTGCGTTTGTTTACCTGCATCAACGTAGGCTACAATTTCCACAAAAAAACTTGGATGATTATAATGATTACGAAGACGAAGAATTCGATTTTGACTTTGACGTTACTGGCTACAGATTTGAGCCAGAATACACGGACACGGAACTACAAGAGATGGATGATAAGAGAGCAAGAGAAGAGAGAGGCTGAAGTTGCGCAGGTAATGTTATCCGAAGTCGCTGCCAAGGCTAGACCAAGAATTTCGGGGGACTTTTGGTGTTCTTGCAAGAGGTGCAAGCAGATGCCCAGAGAGGAGGAAAGTTTGTGTTGTAGGGAGTGGGATCTGTTGCTACCGAATGCCATTGAAAACCTGGATGTATCCGTGGATGACACTGGATCATCTCCATTGATTACCATTACACTATGACTGCCAACAGATATGTGATAGATGAGAACTTTGGACAGGACACCATGCGTCAAGCATTTGTAAATAAAACATTATAGAATTGTAAAAAGTTATAGTTGATGAACGTTTCCGACAGTTTTGTTACAAGAAAACAACTTATGTCAAGCTCGGATTTTGTTAGTTGGTATTGAGTGCTGGGTCAGAGGACGCGCTCAAAAAAAATAAAAATGTTAGTAACGTTATAGCTAAATATAACTTACCTCCGCTCCGGTGCTTGATAGTGCTGCAGGTCCGACACAAGGAACAGCTGTGTTCTTTAGAAACCAGTGTTTTGCTTCTGATTTGCGGTTACAGAAATCAGTAGCGTCGAAATGCGCTCCACAAACTCGCGAGTCTGCCAAACGGAGTTGATTGACTGGAGTGTTTATGTCGATCCGTAAGACAACCAGCCAAAGTCTCAATCTTTCTGGGTCAGAGAACGGAAGCCTGTGAAAACTGGTATTTGAGCGTCCAGACATTTTATTCCCACAACCGGGGACTGCACATTCGCGCACCATTGCTGTGATGAATTATTACAAATGATGATTACAAAAACTGCGTTACAAATATTTCTGCTGTAGGCTACTAGCTAGTAAACTCCAACGGGAGGTCAGGATTTGTGATCAACTGCTTTTCAAGCGCCCCCCCCCCCTCTCTACAACGTAGCTAGACTGCGGAAGTTTACAGTGCGAGGTAGTGCGGTCGGAGAAATAGTTCTGTTTCAAATGGAACTGTTGTTTCAACGTTCGGTTTGCGTTTGCGATAGCCTACATTTCACAGGAGAGCATACTGAGACCGTAAGAATACACACTGAGCTATAAAAGCACATTTATCGTTGTTTTTCCATAACATTTCTGGTTGCCCCGTTCACTTCCATTGTAGCCCAGTGAGAGCCTACAGGAAATCTGTACCGAACTCAATACTGGAGATCAGCGAAAAAATGGACTTCATGGGTCAGGTTCATGGAAGACGGACCGCAAATAGGGTCCAAGGTCCAAAATAGCGAACTTACCCTTTAAGCCATGCGCTTAAGTGCCTCTCCTGTGCGGTTTTTACACCTGATGAGATACGCCGTATTCTAACTTACGCTATGCTGGTGCGTTTCTCAAAATGTGGGTGGCACAGGGCATGATATTATAATGACCTGTTTCTTGTACCTGCCCCCTGGGTTGCCAGCTTTTTTTTTTTTATTATCCATTGCATAATGCTCAGTTTTTTTTGAGTTTTCCAGTTTAGTAGGATGGTTTTCTTGGCAATGATTAAAGCAATGAGAATGGTTCTGGTGAAATGGTTAGGAATGGTGATTGAGGATAGGTCACCTAGTAGGCACAGTGAGGGGGAAGGTGGAACTTGAGGGTTGCCAGCTTTCTACTAAAAAATGTTGGGGGCATACATTTCCAACGTGACAGTGCCTTTAATAAACGCGTTTGCCTTTGTAAAATTCTGCCTTTCGTAGTTACTCTTGCGTGATGGGGAAGGCAGTGAACATATGAAACCGTCACATTGTTGAAATGATCATAGCAATCACACAATCAAAAGAAGTAATCGCTGGACAGTGGTTGCACGCAATATTATTAAGTAAACAAATAAATCGTTGGATTTACTTAAAAAAATGAATTTTATACTGCAGGGAGTTACTTTGCACTTCCTAATCATTTTGGAGCAGCTGTGCTGACACAAGTAGGCTACAAAATCGTCAAAGTGAATATGATCCAGAAACTGGATTAATCCATCTAATATTGGTCAATCATAGCCTACTTTTATATATTTGTATTTTTTATGACAGCTCTTTGATAATTGCAAGTTTGCTAGACAAAGGAAAATAAGACCAATATTATGTTCAAAGAACATGCACTCATTCCTATATACATTTATGTGAATGATGCTGCAGTTTTCATAATCATCTATTGGCGGCACTAGACAGAAACCACCTTTTTTTTCCGAACAGCGCGAACAAAGTTGCACGCAAAAAAAATATATTAAGTGAAAACTCTGAATCCGCGTATCTTGCAGACACGCCTCGTTTTCATCAAATCTCCACCCCCATGCGCGTATATATACTGGAGAGATGCTTAAAACAGCGGATAAGTCAAATGTCTGAATCACAAATAGCTTAAGCTACGCAGAATTAAGTAAGTAAGAATTGAGTAAGTCCCATGTGCGCGTGATTATCTCAACTTTGAATCTGGCTCTTAAAGTGTAAGGTGCAGATAATGGACTTTTATATTTAGACAACAATATCAATAATTTTTTTTATATAACTATATGGAAATTACATAAAATTAGCAAAGTTTGCCATAACCGTTTAAAAATCCACTGACAATAGAATCATAGATGTATGACGTGGCACGTGGAGGAAGTGTAAATATTTGCCTACTGTACTTACCATACTGTGTACAATATTGGTCCGTAAATGTAAATTGTAAACGTCTGTCATTTTAAATTTGCTATATTTGCAATGCCCTGGAACCCTTTCTACTTTTATATGTGAAATTGAATGTATATTGAATGTATATCAGTGGTAGAGGTGTCCCTGTATGCATTTATGTGGAGCTTGGCTGGGACTGGGGCCCGGTTGCGTAAAACATCAAAAGGAAAATTTCCCCTTAACTTGTCCCTTAAAACACCCTTAACTTTAAGTGAGTTGCCTAGTTCTAATTAAGTATTTTTTTAAAGGAATAGGTTAACGTTAACTTTAGTCTATAAATAATAATATATATAATATCGACAGGATAAAAAAACTGACCTATAGATAAAAGTCAGCTAGCTACTTACTTTAGGTGATGAGTGATGTCCAACAGTGTAAATGGCTGGGGTGGCCATATCCTTTAGTGACAGATGTGTCTCGAAGCCCATCTTGAGTTCCGAGAAATTCACAAAGCTGTCCTCGGTAAAATGCATAGCACACAACCGGGAACTGTAACGAATAGATTACCGATTCCTCAAAATGGATGAATTCCAACCACCAAGATCACAAGCAAGGGGTTTTGGGTAAAGGGAACAAGGATTGCGGGGGAAAACAACCAAGCACACTACGGCAAACCATTTTGACTAAACTAGACTAATACGCTCAAAATTGCAAGTAGCAGCACACTGTAGATCTCATAGACAAACAAGGGAAAACAGTGTGAAAAGGACGTTGATTAGAGGAGAACAGAAAATGGAAAGACATATTTGAATGACACTATTGGTTCCAATTTGATATTGTATGTCATTATTTGGCTGGTACTTCATGACATAAAATTCTAAGTGAAATTGTTTTCCAGGGAATAGAGGGGGAAAAAAATGTTTTGGAACATATACTTTTACACATGTTTGTGTGGTTATTTACAATTTGCTAAATTAATGAAAAAGTGAATTTTCATTTCAGCTTGTCTTTAAGCGAAAATTTGAATTCCAAAATTTAAGAGTCCTTTCGAGGTCACTTAAACTAAACTTTCAATGGGAGACGGCTCTGTGGGGGGGGGGGGGGGGGGGGGGGGGGGGGGCGGCAGCAGTCCCCCCCCCCTACGAATAAGTATCAAAAAACAATAACTTAAAGAGTAACAAAGCACTAAAACCACTTATTTTAGATGAGAACTGATATATGTGTTACTGATTGATCCTGGTCCAAATCTTGACGTTTAACTGCAGTCAGCGCAAGACAGCATAACCCCAAAGGATCTGGCTCAAAAGTGTCTCTAGTGGTAAATCATTAGGCCAGGCACAGCAGTAGGCTAGCTGCATCATATCACTGGCCTGTGCATAGTCTAATAAAGAAAATCACACACTTATCTCCATGCAATTAAAAAGTTTTTATTTTCAAGTCACCACCATGTTTCGGCAGTATGCCTTCATCAGGGTGCAGTGTTGTTTTTTAAATCTGATTTAACGTACAGCACCTTTTTTTTGGGGGGAGGGGGTGCATTCTTACTACTTTTTATATTGTTCGTAGTCTAACCACATTGGATAAACTATTTTCCTCTCTCTGAATTTTCTCTTTCTGTCTTTATCTTTCTTTCTCGCTTGCAGTCGTCTACAGTACCCCGTATGACGTCAGCGGTTTGACAAACAACGTTCTTTTATGAAATAATAAAAAGCTTAAACACCGATATCTAACATTTATATAACATTAAAATACTTTATGATTACGTAATTTTATACAAGAGCAATTTTTCATTTTTTGAATTTCCAGCATTTTAAATTATGTGGTGCATACACTTTAATGTGTACTGTCATTTGAGACTCTCAGATTATTAGAATGTGAGGTACCAGGCACAGTTTGCAATGGCGTCAGCATCAAAACAATGAATAAAACATTTAAAATGGAAAAAAACTTAAGAAAATGCTTTTGTTTTTTATTTGGATTTTTCCGATCCCTGGAGGGGAACTGTTTAGGCTTCTTTTTTCAGTGACATTTATCAAGCGCTGTCTCTGTCTTGCACAGGGAATATGAAACAACTGTTTTGCACCCTGCAGGAAATTCCACAGACATCCTCAGATTCTTTCACTGCCAACACCAAACTTTATCATCCTGTCACAAAACCAACACAAGTATACAGCTTGGGGCCAGGTGGCTGGGGGACACCAGTGTACAATAAAATAAAACCAACTAACAAAATAGCCAGCAGAGGGCTCAGGTAAACATTATGTGGCTACCTTCAAATGAGCATGTGGCCATGAAATACTTGGATGAATCTGAAATTCAGCAAAAAATCATAGCCGAAATTCAGCAAAAAGCCATGTGGTTCCCACCGAAAAGTAATATGGCGCATGATGCGGAGCACATGTGAAAAGCCTGTGAAAATCCTGTGGAAAGCATGTGTAAAGCTTGTGGAAAGTGTGTGGAATTCCAGTGTAAAAGCATGTGGAAAGCTTGTGGAAAGTGTGTGGAATTCCAGTGTAAAAGCATGTGGAAAGTGTGTGGAATTCCAGTGTAAAAGCATGTGGAAAGTGTGTGGAATTCCAATGTAAAAGCATGTGGAAAGTGTGTGGAATTTCAGTGTAAAAGCATGTAGAAAGTGTGTGGAATTCCAGTGTAAAAGCATGTGGAAAGTGTGTGGAATTCCAGTGTAAAAGCATGTGGAAAGTGTGTGGAATTCCAGTGTAAAAGCATGTGGAAAGTGTGTGGAATTCCAATGTAAAAGCATGTGGAAAGTGTGTGGAATTCCAGTGTAAAAGCATGTAGAAAGCCTGTGTAACAATGGGCTTCATTCATGAAATGTGAGCAGAACGAATTAATACGTAAATCGTTCGTATTAGTAATTTTGGCTGTATTTTGACATTCATCAACATTTTCGTATCTGAGATTTGATCGGACGTTTTACACCTGCTCAAGACCATGCGTACTGCATTCTTAAATTCAGAATGCCACTGAATGTAGCTTCTGAATGAATAGAATAGAATAGAATAACTTTTATTTTCCCTTTCGGGAACTTCAGTTGTAGCCACCAGCAACAACAAAAAATACATAGACAGTGTGGCAGACCCACAACACACAAACAAACATACCAAATAATGACATACAATATCAAATTAAGTGAATTAAATTGGAATACAGCCATGATTAAAAATAGCCCCCGCCGTCCCGAGATGTCCAGTGTCATTTAGCAGTCCAACACACAAACTCCGCCTCCACGATTTTCCTCCATACACGCAGTGTTGCGGTCTCTGTACTGTCGAAACAGAGCACTGAACTGCGTCAGCCTTCCCACTCGTCGCCTCACTCCTCCCGCGCACCATCTTCTCCTTCCCTTCCATGGTTGCCCTTTCAAGACAGCCTGCACTCTCTGATCAGTCCCGACATCTTCAACTCCGGTGAAGCGCGATGGTAAACTTTGCTGCTGCAGATCCAACGGACATTCTCGAGCATATGTTGTGAATGCGTCTCCATGGTGATGACCACAAAGAAAATTATCAAATTTCATCAAAACAAGCAGCAGGAGTGCCCCAAAAAATCTCCAGCCCGCCCCCCGCACCTCAACAGACACACAGCGCATGAAAAAACAAAAGACAAAAGCCTGACACAACAATTATAAGTCGAACTATAATCATTAATCCATTACTTTAAATTGGAACATGCGATATATGGTCCATATCCTTATACCACACAGGCTAATCCAGGAATGTTTCGGCTCATTTTATAAATCAGATTTCAAGAAATAGTCGATGAAGCCTGTTCTGTCATAGGGAATTTACTTCCGAAACCACCCACGTCTGACGTACTCACTTGAGTACTCTATTCATTAGAGGTAATTACAGTTGTCTGGCAAGCAGATAGTCCATTCATGTTGAAACTTTTGACCTACCTCCAGTCTGTCTTTAACCCTTGTGTGGTGTTCGGGTCTGTGGAACCCGTTTTCAATGTTTACTAAAAGAAAAATTATACAATTCATTATTTTTTCAACCTGAGACTCATTGGCCTTGGCTCTTTTTCTGTGATGAACATGTAAAAGAACACATTTTCATTAAGTGCACACTGTGCACCCCCCAACACATTTATGTTACGTATGTGGTGTTCGGGTCCGATGGTAATACATGTGTAGAAATTGTAGGTGAAAACAAGTAAACATAGTAAAAATTAGACAAAAACGTTCACTCTGTCTTCCTACTAACTGGGCCTGCTGTGTGTGTGTGTGTGTGTGTGTGTGTGTGTGTGTGTGTGTGTGTGTGTGTGTGTGTGTGTGTGTGTGTGTGTGTGTGTGTGTGTGTGTGTGTGTGTGTGTGTGTGTGTGTGTGTGTGTGTGTGTGTGTGTGTGTGTGTGTGTGTGTGTGTGTGTGTGTGTGTGTGTGGTTGCTCCTTTATATTTGCAGCATGTTTCATAGATTGAACACGATCCTCTCCACCATTTTTTAGGCATTATTGGGACAAATGCCTAGTCCCATCACCACCCCCCACATCCACCCAACCTCCCCCAATACACCCCAACACACACACACACAAAAGGTTTCAACATAGCATTGAGAACCTGTCTGCTCCCTCATTTTCCCGCACTTTTCACCATAGTGTGTGACACGACACAATGTCTTGCGGGAACCTGCATAATGTTATTTCAAAACAATCTAAACCAGGGCTGCCCAAACCTGTTCCTGGAGATCTACCGTCCTGTAGGTTTTCATTTCAACCCTAATTTGATTCTATTAAGTAGCAGCTCAATCAGATCTCTAGCTGTTGAATGAGGTGTGCTTTGTTAAGGTTGGAGTGAAAACCTCCAGGAACAGGGTTGGGCAGCCCTGATCTAAACATTCTATATTTTCTCGCACTCTACCCCAGCTGCAAATTGGGGGAGGGACACAACAAATAAATAGCTTTGCATGTGTGGCTCCTTACAAGAATCGATCAGTATGGCAAAAATAATCTCTGCTCACCCTCATGTGGTGTGTAGACCGGCATGAATTTGTGTTCAAAATTTGTCATTCCAATTTGTTCAGTTCAAAGCAATAAACATCAATAGTGAGGAAAACCTTGTTTCATTTATATTTGTTCAAGATAAACATGATTTATTCCTCCCATGTCTTCATTATAATTTTTTTTAAATACAAAAATCACATTTTATCACAAAAAACTAATAGCACTTTTATTGTTAAATGTGATATAGCAGAGGTAAATGGTCAATATTAACCCATATATGCTGTCTATATTGCTTGTAATTGAGATAAAGTCAATATCTGTGAAGTATATTTACATAAATTGTTATGGCTTTATTGTTTTAAAAACCCAATAATGTTGTGGGTCCACCAGACCCTCGAACACTGGGTGAGTAACGAAAACATGAACACCACACAAGGGTTAAACCAATTTGTTCCCAAAGATATCACCACCTTCTGAAATGAGCACGTATGTTTACTCCAGTTTTCGAGCGAGCTTTCTCCAATTCCCTTTTTTTTTCTGTGAAATAGCGCCGGTGTAATGGGTCGCTGTGAAATGTCTAGCTGGTGAACTTGCTAGCTACTGGCAAGGTCAATCTCACAGTTCATTGGTCCGCGACGTGGTCATGGTTAAGCCACTGTTTTGAAAACAAAATTCGGAGCGAATTGCTGGTTTTAGAATGCAGAATTTGAGGGTATATAAACATAGTCTATGGTGCTGGATTTCTCTCAGAACAGTTCTTTCTATGATTGCTACCAACTAAGCATGACCGTTCCCCGACATTTTTCTAAATAAAAGTTACATACTGCATTCTTTAAAGGGATAGTTCGGAATTTTGGACATAATGTCTCAATTACGACTTACCCATGATGTAGTTGATTTATGGAAACCATTTTCAGCTAATTCCATGCTGCCCCTTCTTTTGGACATACACACGTTGCTAATGCTAGCGCAACTCTAAGGTAACCGGTAGCATCCACTACCAAACGCACTTAAACACTCCACAGTGCACCCAAAGCAAATAAAATATGACAAGTCTATCTGGGGAGCGATACTTTATGTTACCTATGAATGTATTGCCGGCACTGGTCGACTACAACAACAAAGAAGAGCAACAAGTTGCAATGGCCAACAAAAAATGTATTGAGTTATTTGAATATAAAGTTGAAAATTCGGTAGAGGTATACGTCAAAATGACCTCTACCACTTCCTGGTCTCTGAAAGACAACAGTGTTTTCAAGTGCCTTACATAGGCAAGTAGGCGGAGCCAGCGAGGGAAGAAATGCTTCCTACATCTCACTGTTCTGTAGGGACCATAGACTGAAATAGGTAGGGACACATCGTAGATCATGCTAGCTATCATTGCTATTTTATTATAATGTCAGAAAATTACATTTATAGGCTACGTTATTTCTTAAAGATGTTTTGGCAAACTAAACTAAACAGGACTCCAGTGCTGTCGGTTACAGAATGGAGCTCCTCCGGTATTCCCTGATTCCCTGTAGCCTATATCTTCCTCTGCCTTACTGAATCACCTGGTAAGGAACCATGTCAACTAATGTTACATTATAATCCACGACCATTAAGTAGACTAACATTAGCTAGCTGACCATAATTGAACCCCAGATAGCAAGCAAACATTGAATTGACGTAGATTCAATGTTGAATTCCGACATTGATTCAACATCAATTTGCTCATCGAGATCACGTTGAATCAACGTCAGAATATTGACAAATATTGAATAATCATCAAAATTAGTTATTTTTTTGCCCACAGTACAGTCACTGCAATGAAGTTGTATTTTTATCCACTTTATTATGTGTTCAGTAGGCTAACTAATGTCTAGGCCTACCAACAAATCAACTTATGACGTTAGGCGAATTATTTCGGCTACAGTTACTGACATTATCAGCTATAGGCCTAGCCTAACTAGTTCAGTTATTTAATGGAGTGAGTCAGTGATGGCGACAAACATTAAAACTTTTAAATATCACGTTAATATTTAACCTTGATTATTCAATATTTGTCAGTATTCTGACGTTGATTCAACATGATCTCGCAGAGCAAATTGATGTTGAATCAACGTCGGAATTCAACATGAAATCTACATCGATTCAACGTTCGCTTGCTATCTGGGACGGTTTCACTTAGAGCATTCAATTACAGAAGCAATGTATTTTTTCTGGGCTAGTGCGTTAGCTGTTGTTAGCAATGGGTTTCTTGGCATAAAACAAATTGGTTTTTAAATATGTTTGCCATGGACTAGGCTATAGTAGCTAACCTTGCATTCGTTAATGGAAGGAGGTCGGATATCGGGGTGATAAACGCATCGTTTCCATGTTTTTACCGACATCAGTGCGTTCGAGTTGCACTGGGAAAGTTTTGGCTTTGCTAGCAAACATAGCTAAAACGGCTAACAAGTAGCCTACAACAATGACTTTTAACTTTTAATTGTATATGTTTAATACTCGTCATGTTGGTCGATACAAAAGCATGTCATACTGAAAAACGGGAGGTTGGGTTGATTTTCCGACGTGGAACCGGCGTGCGTAGCCTAGCTAAGTGTTACAGACTTCTGGCTAGGCTGGCTAATGGTTTCACGATACCAAACGTAGGTAAACGAAGGGCCGTATTTCCCCCAGTTTTCTAGAGACTGAGCTAATAATGGTGGTATTTTCTCAGTATAACTTACATTAGTGGCTAACTTGTCAGCGAGTTATGTGGCCTCTCTAGTCTCTAAGAAATGCTGCAGACAGTCACTACTCTAGCGAGGAGAATTACCCTTTAATCAATTGTAGGCTGCAAACTTGTTTAATTAGTATCATAAGCGTTATGAATGCTCCCAGTACTATTTTTCTATATTGGTAAAATTTAAATGCTAACTTATATGACGTTAAATATACTATTTAAAACACACATTTCTTTTATTGCTTTTCAAAAGAGGTAACATCACACAGAACAAAGACATCACAAACAGAAAGGAAAACAATAATAACAATAAAATTAATAATACAACAGGAAGAAAAAAAAAATCATAATAATACTACAAATATACACAGGGTAAGCATTGGGATTACCTATCATATTGTTATCACTCACGTACCACAGTAACAATAGTATGCATGGTAAGTATAATTATCGCTCCTATATCAAAATGATAGTAAGAACCAGGGCAAGTATTACTGAACATATAGCTGCTATTCACATATCCAATAGTAATGACATATAGGGAAAACATCACATTACATTGCTACCCTTCACATCTAAATAAGTATGACCATCCCTCGCATATATCGATAACACCTTATTAGGCAAACATCATCATCATATAGTTATCATTCATATGTCAAGATAAAAGTAACATCACATTTATATCACACACATATAGTAGCAACGTCTGTCCCACCTAGCACCACCATCACAACATCCTTTATCACTCTACTATCAGACACTAATAATAATAATAGCATGACATACCATGCAGGCCATCTCCCACAAATCATGATAATAACATCTTGCATATAATAACATTGTCAGCTTCTCCCTACTTAGCCATTCAATACTGTATTCATGTGGTGGCCCCATCTTTTCAGAAATACCTCCTTTCTGTTGTTCAATTTTAAAATTAATTGTTCATAATTGGCTATTTTGGTAATTTCTCCCAACCATTCATTAAAAGGGATGATATTCTTTGTTTTCCAGTACCTGAGCACAATCCTACAACCTGTGGTAAGGGCCAATCTGCATGATAGAGTCTGCTGAGCCGATAATCCCACCCCTTCTGTTATCATGCCTAATATGCAGAGCGCAGGGCTCTGTAGCAACTCTGTTCCAAGTGCTTTGTTGAGGAATGTTATGACATTTTCCCATAAGTTCCCAAGTCATTTGGCATTCATACAGCATGTGTATGAGTGTGCCTCTGCTCCTATCACATCTCCAGCATACATCCGATTCCCATAGTTTTAGTCTTGCCATCCCTTGCCTTGCAGGGAGTCCAATAACCCCTATGAATGATCCTATATGTGATTAACCGAGTCTGTACTTCCCTTGACGTCTTACACCAGGACCCAACAATTTCCTTCCATATCTCATTAGCTATCTCCCCTTCTAGATCCTCCTCCCAAGCTCTCTTGAGACCATTGAGTTTCGGTGGGTGAGAATGTCTCATAAGACTGTAAAATCTAGATGCCCCGCCCTGGTCGCCCTGAAATATTTCCTGTACCACTGTTTGAGATATTTGGGGGAGTTTCCTTTGTATAGACATTATACAGCTTCTCAATTGAAGATATTTCCAAAAGACTTTTTTTGTGGATTTTGTATTTAGCCATCATCTGTTCGAATCTCGATCTTCTGCAGTATATACAGTACACTGCCCGGCCAAAAAAAAAGTTGCCATTGCACCCGTCATGCATAGTGCCCACTGTACAAGCCTCTGGAGGCAGTGTTATGATCTGGGGTTACTTCAGTTGGTCAGGTCTAGGCTCAGCAACATTATGCAGCAATAAAATGAAGTCAGCTAAGTACCTGAATGTACTGAATGACCAGGTTATCCCATCAATGTTCCAGGACGACAATGCCAAGATTCATCGGGCTCAAATTGTGAAAGAGTGGTTCAGGGAGCATGAGGAATCATTTTCACACATGAATTAGCCACCAGAGTCCTGACCGTAACCCCATTGAAAGTCTTTGGAATGTGCTGGAGAACACTTTACGGAGTGGTTCGACTCTCCCGTCGTCAATACAAGATCTCAGCCAAAAATTCATGCAACTCTGGATGGAAATAAATGTTGTGACATTGCATAAGGTTGTCGAAACAATGCCACAACAAATGCGCGCTGTAATCAAAGCTAAAGGCGGTCCAACGAAATATTAGAGTGTGCGACTTCTTTTTTGGCCGGGCAGTGTATTTTGGGCAACTGATTAAGAGAAAAAGCATAGTGGTACCAGTCCACTCTTGGTAGACTGAGACCCCCATATTCATTAGCAGCACATAATTTTGTTCTGTTAATAGAAGGTATTTTGCTTGCCCACAGAAAGATATTTACAGCCTTATTGAACCTTGTTAGTAGTAGGGGAGGGAAAGATATGTAATATAGTTGATTTGTGGAACAGTTATCATCTTTAGAATGTTTATTTTACCCAACAAGGATAACCCCAGTTTAGTCCAGTTTTGTAAAGTGCTCTCAACTTTCTGTATAAGGGGGAGGAGGTTTTCTGTCATTATATTTTTTAGACCTGGGGTAAGCTTGATGCCCAAATACACCAGGCCTGAAGGAAGCCATTTAAACCGGCAATTTTTTCTAATATTTGGTGGGCACACCCTAGCTCTGTACCCTGAGATAAGAGAGAAGGAGTCAATTAATGATAATATATGAGGTACAGCTGTTTCTGGATTTGTGGTTACCAACATATCATCATTCGCATACAACAGTAGTTTGTGTTCTGTCTTTCCTGCTTGAATGACCTTAATGTTTGCATTATTTCTGATGACGGCTGCTAAAGGCTCTAATGCCAACGCAAAGATCAGTGGGTTCAGGGGACACCCTTGCCTTGTGCCCCTATAGAGGGAAAAAACCGAAGACATCTTCCCATTTGTTAATACTGAGGCCCTAGGGTTACAGTACAACAGTTTAACCCGATTTATAGGGAAATTTGTAGGGAAGCCGTCTTCCCAGAGCGCAGTCTTTGAATAGCTTGTTGGACCTCTTCTAATGTAATGTCTCCCCCAATCTCTTTTTGTTTTCCCTCTGACAGGGATGGCAGATGCACCTGGGACAGAAAATTGTCTATATCATCCTGGTCTGTAGTGCACTGTGATGTATACAATTTTTGGTAAAATACCCTAAATGCTTCATTAATCTCCGCAGTGTCTGTCACTAAGACCCCTTTCTCATCCACCTGTCGGCATTCTTGTTCGTAGTCTCAGTCTGTCACACACCTATTTTCTGTATTTAAAACATTTAAATCACTATTTTAGGAGGGGGTAAGGTGAACATCTTAGCAGAGGATTCCTCTACGCGGCCATCTTGGGTGCTCGCTCCACCGGAAGTCTTAAAACACACATTTGACCAATGAACTAAATTCTGTATTACAATGCTAGCTACAGGTCTATGGCTGACCTTGTGCTGTTGGAGGAGTTGGCTGTTCAGGAGAGAAACGAACGTATCTTTAAAATCGCACAAAAGCTATTTTTTGGCTGAGAGTGATATATGGCTAGTTAGTCGTTTTCAGGTTTTTATGAATTTGACAACCTGCCCAGCAATGTTATTGGTGCCGTAACTGTGCTGCACAAACATAGCCTCAAGACTCCATCCGAAGATGCGTTTGCAAAATATGAATAGGAAGAGCTGTCACATCTGTGTAGCTCATGTCATGCGAAATGTATTGCTCAATGTCCTGGCTCAACCATAGACGGGTGGGACCCACAACAGCTTCAGTTGGCTGGCTTTAGTGGCTTACTGGTGTAGCTACGTCAAATTTACTGTGACAGACAGTAAGTAGGCCTACCTCTTTCCATCACTAGGGGATCGGGAATTCAAACCACCTCTCACACGCACAGAACACCAACAAAATGATGAAATTAATAAATTATTTTATTTCCAGGCTGCGAGAAATACCGCAGCCTGGTGCTTGGCATAGAGGCAATGAGCTCGTCCGATGCAGATAGGCTTGCACTTTAACTGCTTGTGTAATGGGAGATTCTGCATTTCCTGCATGCTATATCCTCTTTGTAACTACACTGGTCCAATGCTAATAATAAGGCCACGAATCATACTGGTGTCTTCCGATGTATTTATCTCACTCTCTCTCTTCAGATCGTCAGACAACGTGAAAACTAAAAGTGAAACACAACGAGGCACGTTACAAAGATGGCTGTGCCATTGCTAGAGTCCATTGTTGCACAGGGCCTAACTAACGTGACGTAAATGACATGGAAAATGTAATCCTATTACACAAACCAAATAAACACAAAAGCATAAGATACACCAACAATACAAAAATGTCTTTTTACCATGTGCGCCCTTAGACCATGTGTAGAATGTTTAGAACTTTCATGGATGCTCTCTCTCTCTCTGCACAACGGTAGCTTCTCTGCTGGTGCATAACTTATCTTTCCCATAATGCAATCATGTAAACTACTATAATGATCATGTGACCCAACTCGTTTTTAAAAGAAAAGGCTCCGTGAAGCTAGCAACACTTCTGTGGAGATCACGTGACAATTTATATCAAAATAAAAGCTTGAACGGGTATCGTTTGAAAACATTGCATAGAAAGTTTAATTGAAACACTGGTTTGGGGAATCTTTTAGTTCGTCTTTCATAGAACATAACTGTTGGTTTTAAGGTGAAACAAACATTTGTGACACATAAGGTTGCACAGTGTTACGACCGTATTATTTTATGTGAGTAAGAATACTTTTCTTCATTTATTAGCTGGGCTATTTAGCAAGCTTGTAATATGCTGTAATATTGACGTTATCGATCTACGTTATGTCAGGGGAATTTTGCATGCTTCGTTAACAAATACGATGCTTTCGTAAAAGGAATAATTCGTTTAAAAAACATTTATATCGATGTAACCTGCATGGTAACTTGACGCAACGATGGTTATCTCTGTGCTGTGAATTAAGCAGGAATCGCATAATTTTCTAAAAAAGGCTAACGTCAGCAATGTAATGTTAACTTGGTAAAATATGTTTCCTGAAGTCAGTAACGTTAGATTATTTTGAAATTTAAAAAAAAAAAGTTACACCAATTTCAAACTTTATTAACAAATGTAAAATAGACTAGCCTAGCCTACGTTAAAATCTCAGGATTTGTATGTATGCTCGATTAAACATTTGAAATTGCATTGAAATTCCGTTGATTTAAGGTTGTTTTTTTGCTATACGTTAATTAACCAATTAGGCTAACAAATAATTTAATTGAACGAATAATTCTACTTATGTAAAACCCCGATGCTGAGACTAAGTCGCTGAGACAACAAAAAGGACTTGCTTATTATTATTATTATTATTATTTGGCCTATTATTATTATTATTATTATTAACGTTGAGGGAACATATCAGCTTTGGAACTGGTTGTTTGAGTTTTACCATTTATTTTAGTCATTCATTCTAGTGTGGGTGAGCACACATAGGCTACCTAGCTGAATTATGAATAGGCCTAATAATTATTAAGAATTCAAAGAAAGGATATAGAAAACTTAAGAGGAGCTGTCTTCTTTTTATCCTCCCATACTTTGGAATTCTCTGCCAAAGGAAATTAGACTTGCATCATCTTGAAGCAATTTTAAGAGCAAATCCTGCATATGTCTGCTATGGTTGTTTTAATTTGTTTTGTACAAACAAGGATTTTGTTTCATTCATCATGTTTTGTCTTCTGGTTTTAATGTTTTTATGGTGCTGATGTTGAATTAATTTAGATTTTTCATCATTACTTCGGTTTGAATTTCTAACTTTTTTATCCTATTTCCATTATTGGATTATTATTATCATCATCATTATCATCATCATCATCATCATCATCGTCATCAACAACAATAATAATGCTAAACATTTAATAACCCAAGTATAATTGATGGAAGCAGAGTAATTTCTTGCTTCTTCATGGTTCGATACTGCCTTTGCTGGAGATAATGCCACAATATAATGGGGGTATTCTGATAACCCCAGGGACTGGACTAAGTGGATCTACTGTTAATTATATCAATTTTAGGTCGCAGCACCAGCAACACTTGACTGAACCCTGCTACAGTTGACGAATATAGTGCCATTTTGCCATATCCTCGCCTTTTGATTGGTCTGTACTGCCTTTGCTGGAGATAATGCCACTATATAATGGGGGTATTCTGATAACCTCAGGGACTGGACTAAGGGGAACTAGTGTTACTTATATCAATTTTAGGTCGCAGCACCAGCAACACTTGGCTGAACCCTGCTAACAGCTGACGAATATAGTGCCATTTTGCCATATCCTCGCCTTTTGATTGGTCTGTACTGCCTTTGCTGGAGATAATGCCACTATATAATGGGGGTATTCTGATAACCTCAGGCACTGCACTAAGTGGATCTACTGTTATTTATATCAATTTTAGGTCGCAGTACCAGCAACACTTAGCTGAACCCTGCTAACAGCTGACGAATATAGTGCCATTTTGCCATATCCTCGCCTTTTGATTGGTCTGTACTGCCTTTGCTGGAGATAATGCCACTATATAATGGGGGTATTCTGATAACCTCAGGCATTGCACTAAGTGGATCTGCTGTTATTTATATCAATTTTAGGTCGCAGCACCAGCAACACTAGACTGAACCCAGCTAACAGCTGACAAATATAGTGCCATTTTGCCATATCCTCGCCTTTTGATTGGTCTGTACTGCCTTTGCTGGAGATAATGCCACTATATAATGGGGGTATTCTGATAACCTCAGGGACTGGACTAAGTGGATATGCTGTTATTTATATCAATTTTAGGTCGCAGCACCAGCAACACTTGGCTGAACCCTGCTAACAGCTGACAAATATAGTGCCATTTTGCCATATCCTCGCCTTTTGATTGGTCTGTACTGCCTTTGCTGGAGATAATGCCACTATATAATGGGGGTATTCTGATAACCTCAGGGACTGGACTAAGTGGATATGCTGTTATTTATATCAATTTTAGGTCGCAGCACCAGCAACACTTGGCTGAACCCTGCTAACAGCTGACAAATATAGTGCCATTTTGCCATATCCTCGCCTTTTGATTGGTCTGTACTGCCTTTGCTGGAGATAATGCCACTATATAATGGGGGTATTCTGATAACCTCAGGCATTGCACTAAGTGGATCTGCTGTTATTTATATCAATTTTAGGTCGCAGCACCAGCAACACTTGACTGAACCCTGCTACAGTTGACGAATATAGTGCCATTTTGCCATATCCTTGCCTTTTGATTGGTCTGTACTGCCTTTGCTGGAGATAATGCCACTATATAATGGGGGTATTCTGATAACCTCAGGGACTGGACTAAGGGGAACTAGTGTTACTTATATCAATTTTAGGTCGCAGCACCAGCAACACTAGGCTGATTAAACGTGATTAACAGGTGATGATTATAGACAGAAAAGGCAGAAAATAACTACAGAATCATCAAGGACATGTCCGGTTTTAATAATGTATGTAAGGTTATGAATTTATTCCATACTTTATGAGAGATTTTCATCGAAGGAAATTATGTGATGATGACAGAAATTCACTCTAATAAGTGAGCAGGCAAAATAACAGTTTCATTGACCAATATTCAGGTCCTTTTTTATTGTTGCTGCGATAGTATACGATTAATTATTTAATTATACAATTAGTATATGATTAAGAACTGTAACCAACTCCTAAATATATTTAAATGTCCAGTATCTTCAACCCAATTCGCTCTCATGTACATCACACTGTAGAGTGGGCAAGATACTTTTATGAAATATAGAAGAACGGTGGCACGTAGACACTTTATATTTTCCCTGATAATAGCCTAAATAGCAGTGATGAGGGTGATATGCCGTTTTGGGAGGGGTGATGGGGCTGCGGTCTCCGGCGGGACATCTGGACCAGGTGGCGGAGCTGTGGCCTCTGGTGCCACCTTGGGAGTCACACGCTGCAAAAATCTGTCCCTCAGCAGCACTGACCCAGACACTGGCAACAAAATGAAAGAAATACAAGAAGACAAAGCATTCATTTGATCTCTTCGAATTTCTCACTCACACAATCATAATCCTTACCTATTTTCCAGGAAATAGTGTGCACAGAATTGCTTCATTGTGTCTCAAAGCTCTTGCGAGGCAATGCAACATTGGAAAGGATACATTAGAAGAGCTTCAGTCTTGTAGCAAGTTGTGAGCATGTCTCACTTGGAGAGGGACATCTATCTCACATTGGTCCAGAAATCGGTAGCAATGAGGACAGGTGTGATGGTCAAAATGGAGAGTTTATATCTGTTGAGGCCAGAAAAATACAAAATTGAAGGAAAGAAGAACAACCAATAATTTATAAAAAAAATTATTTATTTATTTATTTATTTTTTTAATTTTTTTAATTTTTTTTTAAAATTCCCGCCACCACCCCCCCCTCTTGGGAGGTCAACTTTATTTTTTATTTATTATTTGCAAAATTATGTAATGAAGCCTCTCAGAGGAAAGGGTATAACAAACAAAAGAAAAAAGAAAAAGATAAATAGTTTTAATTACAAATAGTGAAGTCGCCCCCCTCCCACCCACCCACCCCCCTACCTTAATCTCCCACAAAGAAAACACCACCCACATCCCAATGTGTTACCCCTACCATGACAGACAGATAGACGGACAGACAGACAGACAGACAGACACAGACAAACAGACCGCATAGGCAGAGAGACAAACCAATCGGGTAGATAGACAGGGAGATGGACAGACAGACAGATGGATAGACAGAGGAGGTAAGAGTGGACAAATGAGCTGAGTATATTGGGCCAGAAAAAAGTGAAGTACTGAGACATTGAAATTCTATCAAATATAAAGAGGGAAATGTATAGTAGTATCCACGAAAAAAATAGACCATATCAATTTAAAAAGTAGACCCCCCCCCCCCCCCTGACTGTTCTATGTTCATTACTAGGGATAACCGTTGTGAGAAGTTGTGCTTTGTCGGATCTGCTTTGTAGTCGCGTCAATGACCTTCGATATGCACTTATTGTACATCGCTTTGGATAAAAGGGTCTGCCAAATACTTGTAATGTAATGAAAGGCAAAATACTAATCACCTCCCTGACCCTGGATCAGTTTTTCAGCCATATGCATAGATATAACAAATATATATGTGTGTGTGTGTGTGTGTGTGTGTGTGTGTGTGTGTTTTTGAATATAATACTGTGGTTTCTTTTCCTCTCAGTGTGATGCTCAAAAACGTGCTATTAAATCAAACTGTAGTTCAGTAGTTGTACCGTATGTCTCATTTATAAAATATATGCAGTATAACAAAATGATACAGAACATGAAAGCAGAAGGAAGTTTTGAAACCCCAAAATTCAGGGAGCTTATGTATCAAGCATGTCAGAGTAGGACTGCTGATCTAGAACCTTATCATTACTTATCATGAAAGGTAAAACAGGTCCCAGGTCAGCACAACTCTATGCTGACATTTTGGTCCAGGTCTAGGCTAATTTGTGTTTGGGATAAACATGTCAGTCATTAATTTTGATCATCTGCTCTACTGGTTGCAGACAGTGCAATGCACAGAAAGGAAAGGCTTAAGAAAAAGAAAGAGCGGGAGCTACAGCAGGCAGCCCAGAGTAGCAGCTCCCTCCTTTCATAGGCCAGCTCGTATGAAAGCACGGCCTGAAAGCGGATGAAAGCGGATGAAAGCACGGCCTGCAGGACAAGATGATTCTGATCACCTGATAAAGAGCCCTGTGACTGAATTGGTCCAAACAACTGAACACATGACTGACTGCATTACTACATCAAATCTGTGGTTTCTTCATGGAATAATGTGTTTCAGTAGATTTTAAACAGGTCTTATGTGATGAACATAGTGTGTGATTATGGATGGCGGCGGTGTGGCAACATCGGGGTGGGAATAGTGCGTGTCCGTGGGGTGAGTGCCATTTTTTTTTTGCTTGAGCCCCTGCCCCCCAAAATGTCTGTGCACGGCCCTGATCATCAATGATGGAAAAGATACGGTAACTGAAATTATTCACACTTTGCATTGATAAAAACACTCAAAATAATTTTTCCCCTTCATAATCCCATGTATATGGGTCCATTGAAAACAAGTGAGATAGAAGGACGTGAGTATAAGTATACCACACACAATTGCAGAAGATGCATGCTTGCCGGTTGCTATAGACACAGTAAACTGTATGATACATGATCAAAAAATTTGACATGATCCCTCTGGGAGCTGGGGAAAGGAACAGATTAAAAAATTAAGTCAGGAGGTAGTCATAGCCCTACTTAGACAGTAATGAGATTAGAGAAGAATTGTCTGTGTTTTTAACTCGGCTGCCACCAATTTTCGCATTTCATTTGGACTAAGAAATAAATGGTTTATGCCATATAATGCTTTTTTGGAGAATAGACAGACATAAAGGCCACAACTACTCCCATCAGTTTGTTTTGGAAAAAGAGTACATCGATGAGCATGTTCAATAGAAAATGATATGTTACAAATTCTACCTGTTCTGGAGTAATATTGAGCGGTTAGATACAAATTGAGTCTCAGAAGAACGCTATCCAAATCACTTTCATATTGCTTCAATGAGTCCATCAATTTTGCTTCAATAACAATTTCATCTATTTGTTTTCTTTTACATGAATTATTTAAAATTAAAATGATTAATGTCCAGTGGATTGAGTATAAATTCACTGGAATTAAAATGATTTCATATTGCCACCAATTTCTCTGATTTTTTGGAATTTTTGGGATAACCTCCAGTTTAGAAAAATGTAGGCTGTTCAACTCCTGGCTAATAAAAGTGGCAGGAACAGCTAAAACCTTACTGTTATGTCTCTTTACTAATAATGAAAGATACGAATCAATTATAAAATCATTTAACCATTCACCTGAGCCCTCTAGACTATTAAGATTTATTGTACTCCCAATACCTTCTATATCTGTCAGCATAACATTCCTGTTATTAAAATAATCATCACAGAATTTGGAGCAGGAATGGAAAATTTCTTCTATTCTGCAAACATTTACATTTTTACTTTCAAATGAATTATACCCTGCTGCGACAAAACTACAAACATTTATCATTTTACAAATATCCTCAAATGAGTATGATCTTGTTTCACTTTCTAAAAACCACTGATCATTTTGCAGCTTGAAAATCTTTACAAAAGGAAACACCTTCAATTTTAAAAGTAAGGTACCTAAAATGTATTTATTTTGTTTAAATGGAGTTGACAACTGAATAATATTTTCAATTGTATTTGGGTAGTTATCACATACAAACAGTAATGTTTGTGGAAGATGAAAGTACTTTAAGGGCTCTATTTTCAAACCAGCGCAAGGGGACGGTATAGTCAAACGCAAACTTGTTGACAGCATCAACGTCTTAAAACTGGCGCTATGGCGTTTCTCAGCAATACCGCTAGGATCAACAAATTCTCAACATAACATCCTTTCGGTTGCGCTGCAGTGGGATGGGTGGCGCTGTCGGGGGCGTGTTCTAAAATACTTTCGGCTCAGTGACAATTTGAACCAACGAAAACCCATTGCGTTATGATCAGCTGGAACCACCTCTTAGCGGAAACGCAATAGACTCTGGCAATTTGGTAACTTATTCGTCATGTAGTTCTATGTAGTGTCTATAGGTGATGCCAACATTACACTTCCATTTAATGAACAAATAGCCTATAATTATTATTAATTAATTAATTTTAATTTAAACTACTAGAATAAAACAGGACAGCTTACAAGAAACTTGCGATCATGTAGGCCACTAGCCTATAATATATAAATTACACATTGACACAGTTGAATCATAAGCCTACCATTTGAATCATAATTATGCCTACATCACCTAATGTAGGCTAATTAATGCATTCGTCACCTCCTCCCGTGCCTTCCGAACTTCTGGGAGACGAGGTGGTGTGGATTGTGATCCATAAATTACTACAGTCCTAGCCTGTACTTCTGTTGCAAGTATGTCTGATTCCTGTGCGGAAAATCTTGTCGTTGACGGTCCAGTGCGTTTGGGTTGCTCATTATGAAATTGCATGGAGCGATTGCGTTCCAACGCGATTGCGTTTTAAAGCATGAGAACAACAATTTGATTGGCTACCATAGAGACACACCTTTGACGTTTAAACCCAGCCTTTTAGCAATACCGCCATAAGGTGCGCCAAGATTGCCGTCATGAAATTACCAAATTTCTCGCCGACACGCCCTCAGAGCGATACCGCCAAGCGATTACTCTTGCGTTAACCATTGCGTTTGGTTTATTAAAATAGAGCCCTAAGTCTTTCATGAATCCTGGATGTTCAGTAGGTTTGTCACATGGCAGTGGATTTATTATTGCGGTCTCATATGAAATTATAAAGTTACTCATACCTATTGACGTGAACTGGTTTGTTTCAATGATATTATGCTCATTGTCTGTGAATTTTACTTTAACAACATTATTTTTTTGGCACTCCTCACAAAATAGTGTTGAAAAAACGTGAAGTTTTAAAAGGTCTTTGCTAAGGAACTTTGCCCCTAGATGTTTTTCATATAAACAATCAATGATGCCTTTAAAGTTGAGGCTATTTAAATGAACATCATTTTTTGGTAATTCAAACGATAACAGTCCGTTGATTTCATTGAAACTTTTCATCAGATGGCTAAAAGCTGCATTGCCCTTCAAACTTTCTAAACGATTCATACAGTTCATCATAGCAGTAGTGTTCAGCAAAAACTTAATTACATATTTACATGGAGTGGTCATTATGTCTGGTGATTTAGCATCAATGATATGTTTTGTTACCACAATGTCCTCATTTATGGTCTGATCTAGATTAGTGTCAGTGCTCTGTGTCAGCACAATGTTCTCAGTTACAGTCTCAGTCTGATCTGCCAGTACATTTGAAGAACACATTACTGATTCATCAGACAAATCAACAGCATCAGAAATGTTTTCAGTTTGGCAAGTTTGTTGTTTGTGTTCTATTACATCATAAAGAAAATACACTGATGAAGTAGATTCTGATTGATTATTTAAATCTTCAAAAACCTGTAGGTCGTTTGCTGTTATTTTACGATTACTTTCATCAAAAATCACAGCCCAATAGTGCCCTCTAAATCTAGTATCTCCTGAATGGCAAATTATTGATTTTAATTTGTATGGAGCAATTTCTCCATGATCCATAGGTAAATGTAACTTCTCTGTGATATGAATGGGAGTCCGATTTACTTTGTTAATCTGCGCTCTAGAAACAGATACTACTAGTATATCCGGAATAGTACGACAGAGCAGTTTCTGTTTGGTTGTTTCACCACAGCCAGTACAGTTGGGACCATCAGCATCTACAAAAATGCAATCTATTAACTTTTGTAGTGAGGTTGCGCTACCCCCTGGTACAACTATGATGTTTGAGCCTAGCTGCATGATTGAATTTGCTGATGAGTTACACAGCTGGCATGTATTAATTTGAGTTGCCTCAAATTCAGTTTTCATATTTAGATCAGTCATCCACATTAAAAGAACACTGATTAAGTCCATTGGATCATTTTGCTTGTTGAATGGAAGATATTTAAATTGGTCATTTAACTGTTTTAGTATTGGCATTATTGTACCCATGGTAAAAATTGATGGTTTTTTGCTGGTCTCTTTGAACAAATGTATTAAATGTAGGGGAATCTTTCCTGAAATGATATTATGGTGTTTCAGTAACTTTTGTCTGAATATGTCTGAATTGGAGAAAAACTGCACAACTGCATTAAACCAACAATTATTATATTTATTTTCAAATCGGGAAGGACTGTACTGGTTTTCTATCATTTCTTCATTTTTGGTTTCAATATTAATTGAATTGAATGCTTTCTTTGATTTTGGCTTATCATTTAAGTCAAAAATCTTTGTCTTTTTCGATGGTGGCTTTTGAAAGGAATTTTTCAAATTTGGTGGTATTCTTTTTTTTTTGTTCCACTCCTCTTCTGGCTCATTGAAGATGGGCTTCTTTTTGGCTGTCCTTATTCTTAATTTGTCACACATATCAATTTCTCTCCCTCTGTACAGCTTCTCCAATTTGGCTATACAGTCATCTAATCTATGTTTGTCATCATTGAGATATAAATGTTTTGTATTTTTGAAATTTGACTCGCATATAGAAGTTGTATTATGGGTAATTGTGTGTGCACTGTCCAAAGCTGAATGCAGAATGTCAGACCAAATGGGCATCACAGGGAGAAAAGATTTACACAACTTTTCCAGAAGGACTGGGCCATAATAAGAATTGAACTGTGAGGTCTTGGGGCTTCCCTTATTAATTTCGACAGTACTACGTATATTTTGAAAATAATTATAGAAAGGAGACTTCAGATGGTCATTTTCTGTGAAATTGTAATTGTCAAGTACTGTGTTACACGGTTGCTGCTCATCGTTCATTTTTACCTGATACACTCTCTGTTTGATTTTCACAATTGCTTCTGCAACTGAAGGCTCACAGTATTTTGATCCTAAAACTAAACAAACATCCTGCAGAACTGAAGTTGCTTCATCAAGGCTTTTTGAGTTAGCCAATAAACTAAAAATGTACATGCCAAATTTATATCTACTGTCTTTTCTACTATATTGTTTTTTACAAATGTCACTCCCTTGCTTCATTAAATTACTTTTACATGATTTTATTATGCAGAATCTTTTGTGATTTTTCTGAGTTACTGTAATTACTCTCCAACACCGGTTAAGGTAACTCTCCATGTTGTCCATATTAAATACTTTCATCGAAGCCTGAAGCAAAACAATTGAGCGATCACTGTTAATCTGAATTGGTAAAGTACTGTTTTTAAATAATTTCCGTTCATATTCCCTCACAGTGGACAAAAACTGTTCAATGGCACTTTGAGTATGCTCCTCCGTTATCATGAATGCAACAGGAGCAGAATAATTTGGAGAATTAAAACAACAAACTGACAATTCATAAAATAATATGCGCTTTTTGGTTAGATGAGATTTTACTATTCCCCCTGTAGCATCCCAGAAAGCTGGGTTTGTCCGAGTTAATTCATGCCAAAGCCTAATTCCTCCTTCTGTGAAACATATAATTTTTACTGGGACTGCTTGTATTACTCGAATGAAGCCTTTTAGACAAGAACTTGTTTTATCTTGCTCGATAAGTTTTTCCATTAATTTTTTAATTGAAATTAGTTCATTTTCATCAAGGTATAACTTTTTATGTATTTCTGATTTAATTTTCCGTAGTACATCTGTATTTGAACTTACTCCTGTCCTGTTGAAAGCTGCCAATGAATTCTTGTTGGCTGAGGAGAGCGCCTCATTATACAATTTGTAGGGCTTTATGTGCTCCAAAATTCGACCCAGGTGCTCCCTTTGCTGACCCCTAAAAGGCCGGGACTTAAGTTGGTTTCCTTTATGGGAGACTTGTCCACTATATCTAATATTGAACAATTTTGTGTTGTTTTCTACAGTAATTTTTAATTTCATTGGGCAGTTATGTGCACAATACCCATTTATCGTTAGAAATGTTTTGCGATTCTTTTTTTGACAGTTTGAAAAGTAATGATTTTTAAATATAATGACACAGTATGGATTTGATTCTGATACTTTTTGAGAAATAAGATCTTCCCATTCATAAGATTTAAAATATCTCCCCATCTTTAGATTGATTAATTTATTCCAATCCATTTCAGATAGCAAAAAGGTAGCTGATCTTGGAAGGGAAGCCTTAAAAGTATGGAATGTTGCCTTTTCAGAAAGGATACAAGTCAAAGTACCCTTACTAATTCCTGAGACTAAATCTTCACCCTCTCCATCACACACACCCTCACACTCTCCATCATCCACTCCATCACACACACCCTCACACTCTCCATCATCCACTCCATCACACACACCCTCACCCTCTCCATCACACACACCCTCACCCTCTCCATCACACATACCCTCACCCTCTCCATCATCCACTCCATCACACACACTCTCACCCTCTCCATCACACACACCCTCTCCATCATCCACTCCATCACACATACCCTCACCCTCTCCATCACACACACCCTCACCATCATCCACTCCATCACACACACCCTCACACTCTCCATCATCCACTCCATCACACACACCCTCACACTCTCCATCATCCACTCCATCACACACACCCTCACACTCTCCATCATCCACTCCATCACACACACCCTCACACTCTCCATCATCCACTCCATCACACATACCCTCACCCTCTCCATCATCCACTCCATCACACATACCCTCACCCTCTCCATCATCCACTCCGTCACACATACCCTCACCCTCTCCATCACACACACCCTCACCCTCTCCATCACACACACCCTCACCCTTTCCATCATCCACTCCTTCACACATACCCTCACCCTCTCCATCACACACACCCTCACCCTCTCCATCATCCACTCCATCACACACACCCTCTCCATCATCCACTCCATCACACACACCCTCACACTCTCCATCACCCTCTCCATCACACACACCCTCACCCTCTCCATCACACACACCCTCACCCTTTCCATCATCCACTCCTTCACACACACCCTCACCCTCTCCATCACACACACACTCTCACCCTCTCCATCATCCACTCCATCACACATACCCTCACCCTCTCCATCACACACACCCTCACCCTCTCCATCACACACACCCTCACCCTCTCCATCACACACACTCTCACCCTCTCCATCATCCACTCCATCACACACACCCTCATCCTCTCCATCACACACACTCTCACACTCTCCATCATCCACTCCATCACACACACCCTCACCCTCTCCATCACACACACCCTCACCCTCTCCATCATCCACTTCATCACACATACCCTCACCCTCTCCATCACACACACCCTCACCCTCTCCATCACACACACCCTCACCCTCTCCATCACACACACTCTCTCCATCATCCACTCCATCACACACACCCTCTCCATCATCCACTCCATCACACACACCCTCACACTCTCCATCATTCTTTCCCTCTCCATCCCCTAAATTCCTAACTAAGTTCTGTATATTTTTTATATTCCCACCCCAAATGTAGCGCAAGTGTTTGATACTACGTTTTAAAGCAGTGATACGACTGCATGGCCAATGGAGTCGTCTTGCTACGTCCTTCCAAAAAAACGTTTTATTTTTGAAGCCATTATTCTGTCTTTGGGCACTATGAATGGCCTTTGAAATTTCAGCAATATCCAAGTTATTTTTTTTTTTTCCTTTTAGTTTCTTGTGTTTAATTGCTGTTCCACCACTGCCACCAAACAACCTTATCTTTACCTCCTTGTCAAACTCAGACCCAAATCTCTCCCTCACTCCTATTTTGGCTGTTTTTCTTACTTCCTCAGCGCCACATGCCTCTACTTTATTGTGCCTTGCTTTCTTCATCCTCTTACCTTGACATTCTGCAACTGTTTCCACTCCACAATTCATTTCCTGACCAAGCACTCCCATTTCAGTTTCCTGAACTACTCTCTGCCTTCTCTTCTTACCTTCAGTTTCAGCCACTTGCCCCTGTATCATACCATTCTGACTTTCTCCTTCCTGTTCTGCTTGCTCTTCACCTTCCTGTTCTGCTCCCTGGTCTGGCTACCTGCCTCCCTATTCCTCCTCTGTCGCGTGTAGCCGATTGGGTTGCATATTACAGTTGTGCCAAGAATATGGCATATGCTACCATGGGAGTCCTAAAAATTAAATTTTTATTGTTTATTTGGATATTACCCTCGCGATATGCGATAATAGTTCCACAAATTTAAATAAAAAACTGTCAGTTACATGTGCTTCTTGTGCAGTTATACAAACCATAATGTTCTCCTCTGGTAATCAATGCCTGTTTATGCATTATTAAAATGTATCACAGTAAAATATTACAATGCCCAACAATTCAGACAATTTGTGAAACAATTATCGTGTATGAGTAGTGGGCAATGCATAAAAAATATCTTGCATTCAACAAACAAATATGACTTAATCAATGCTCATTCAAGAATGCTCACCCTTAACAACCCTTGAAAGTCCTCTGCTGTTGTCTTCCTCATTCCAGATGTGACCTCAGTCCAGTCATGACTGCTTTTTCCACGTGACACCCGCACCTAAGTAATTATAATACATTTTGTTTGTTTTCTTGGACTATGGGGCAGTAAGCAGGCCACAGCTAACAGGTTAAGGTATGGCTGTCACGATTATCAAATGCAATCAATTTTGGGCCTAATTGCTGTGTTGAAGAATGTTATCATCAGGGTGGTGGGGGGGGTAGAAGTTAAGTTAGAAATGTAGTCTACAACTCAAGAAGGGGGAGAGACAAATGTGGGAGAGAGAGCAAATTTCAAGCAAACCTAACAAAGCAGGTACAAATTTACAGTGGTGCTAGAAAGTATTCATGCCCCTTCAATTTTTGCACACTTTATTGTGTTGTAGATTTAATTTTAAATGGATAAAATTTAGCTGAGCTATCGAACAAGCCCCAAACCATCACTCTGTTGCCAGATATGGAGTAGATGTGGATGGATCACTGCAAGGGTTATTTCTCCTGACTCATTTTCCTATTAGAACTCTATGGGGAAAAAAGTCAGGAGAAGAAACCCTTAAAGTGATCCATCCACATCTACTCCATATCTGGCCATAGAGTGATGGTTTGGGGCTCGTTTGATACTTCGCCAGTCATGTGTTCCATGCTGTACCAGCGTAATTTACAGCTGAAGTCTCACCCCCAAATTCCCATAGAGATCCATTCAAATGAGGAAAGGTTATAGTATCGCTTGTAACAGTACCTGAAAATAAGATATCGAGAGTGTTTGGATGTTGATGGGTCACAGACTTCAGGAAGTATCAGCATGCAAAGGATATGCGACCAAATATGAAATATGATACTTTAAAAATACATTAAAGCAAAGGGTATGAATACTTATGTACATGAGAGATTTCAGTTTTTGATTTTTAATATTTAAAATATTTTAATATTTAAAATTTGCAAAAATTTCTAAAAACATGTTTTCACATTGTCATTATGGGTTATTGAGTGTAGATTGATGGGCAAAAAAGGCAATTTTATCCATTTAAAATTAAATCTACAACACAATAAATTGTGCAAAAAGTGAAGGGGTATGAATACTTTCTAGCACCACTGTATATTGTGGCAATGGCATTTTCTCCTAATTAGAAATATGTCGGATGTACTTAACTCAAGACAGACCTACCTCACCAGTCACCACCAAGGTTGGGATGAAAGTTTTGGCAGGTGGGGCAGGTTTTCTTGGGGGCTGGGGAAGACTTGGGGGAGGACCCTCCAGCTGCAGGTAGGATGCGATCCATATCAGGTCGACAAGACGAGCCATCCCTGTTTCATCACTAAGATGTACCTGTTGGCAGATTGATATTTTTCCCAGCAAATTCAATGAATTACTTGATTTTTTGGCTCACTTATGGATACATACAGTATATCCCTTATGACAGTGGTTCCCAACCCTGGTCCTGGGGACCCCCTGTGTATGCTGGTTTTCGTTCCAACCACAATTGCAATACCAGAATTTTAACAAGCTGTTATTTTTTCTTAATTAGGTGTTTTTATTGTATAGAGAGAACACTTTAAACTCTTTACTCTCTTAAGCCACGTTATGTTAGCAATAGCTATGCATGCCATGAAGAAGAAAAAAAACCATGTTCATTATGCTCATTGTGTTATATTGCAAACAATTACAAAGAAGTAGTAACAACTCAGGTGATTAGGCTCCTAATTAGGTAATTGAACGCAAGTTTAAGTTCCTTCATAATTTTTTCCTTAACACAATGCAGGTTTGGCTCGTTATCATTTGCTTTATCTTTGAATTCTTAATTATTTACCAAACGGTTAGTTTTATTGGCCATGTGTCCACAATTTCACCAATTATGAGCCTATTGATTCACCTCAGTCTTTAATTTGATCAGTTAAAACATTTTTTACCTCCTTTTAATTGTTTACAATACAACACAATGTGAATCTTGGACTTTTAGTCTTCATGGCATGCATAGCTATTACTAACATAATGTGGCTTAAGAACGTAAATAATCCCTCTAAACATTAAAAACACCTAATTAAGAAAAATTAACAGCTTGTTAAAATTCTGGTATTGCAATTGTGGTTGGAACGAAAACCAGCATACACAGGGGGTCCCCAGGACCAGGGTTGGGAACCACTGCCTTATGATCACTAACTACTGACATTTTTCATTATCATTCTTATTGAGGCAATTAATTATTACTTTTTATATACTTAAAGATGTCCTAAACAACTTTCCTGTGCAAGGCTTTAATTTCTTTACATTCAAATCTTTACCTAAAATTACAGTATGTGTGTTGTATGGTCATACACTATCAGCTGAATCAATTTCTTACCTCATCTAGTGGTAGGAAATTTAGTTTTGATAAGTGTTTGCATCCCTACAGTGTTTACATCTGTTTTTCAGCTTAACGTGTCACATGCAGTTCCCAGTCATTCTGGGCATGTCATTTTCACTATCCAGTATCCACCAATCAACACAAGGTGAAAGCGATATCTGCTTAATGAATACACATTAGTACAGCAACAATGGTCCTGTGCTTGTGCACGCTGGAAATAATGCACAACTGTTGGTGATAAATCTAGCTCATTATCGCCAATTTTTAAACTAGTGGTCAAAAGTTATCCAGGACATCTTTAACCATTGATCATATTACGTGAAGCCATTTTGTTATGGGGGCATCACAGCAGTGTACAGACTGTGCTTCATTCACTTTTCCTGCATCTGCTAATATAAGTTAAAAGCAGAAGTTTTACCCTGAACAGCATGAAAACAAGTCCATGTAATATGTATATTTACATACCCCATCCCTGCACCAAAGCTCTGTCATTTTAACAGGAAATTGCGCCGCTGTGGAAATATAGCGCACATTGAACCGCACTGCTACGCGATTGTATTCCTGGCGCAACATTTCCTGGTAGTCCAGATCCTCAGAAAGGCGCGTGGGGAAGTCAAGGACAAAAACCTGTGTGAACAACCAAGTGCTTAAGTTTCATTAATGAGATTTGGTTTTTTCTGTATCTCTAACACTGATGTGATAGTGTTTGTAAGAATGAAGTCAATTAGACTGGATTTAGCAGGAGTATTTGTATTGGGGCAAGCAGGTTTTAAGATTAATTGAGTCATATTAAGATCATTGCAGATACCATTTAGATTATCATAACCTGGTGACAGCCAATCCAAATTTAAATCGCCTATAACTAAGATTTCTGACTCTGAGGAGACAATATACCTGCTATAACTGATAGGGCATGCAAGACTAGATTGGGGGATGATATACCACTACAATCGTCATTTGAGAGGGTGACATCGAGAGCCAACAAAACATAGTATCAACATAGAAAGGCGCAGACAGAATATACATGTAATTATAGTATAGCTATTCCTTGGGCAGATAGAAAATGGAGAAGGTGTGGCTATCTGAAAAAGTTCAAAAAAAAAAAAAAAGAAAAGTTCAATCTACTATAGTCAATCTAATCATATTATTGCAAAGCTAAGTTTTTTTCAGTTCATGTAGTTCAGGAAAGAAATAGCAGCATACATTCGTTAACACCAAAATAGTAACTTACATTGGGCCAGCGCTCCACTGCACTCAATATGAGTTTCCCAAACTCCCTCCCAGCTTCCTCAATGGTCATTCTGCCTGTGTTGCAGGGTGCCATGAGGCACACCAAGTCAGGCTCTACCTCCACCTTTGCAGCCATAACCTCCTTTCGGAGCACAGTGGCACATGCCCCAGGGTTGCTGAGGAATCCAAACTTCAGGCACCCCTCAGGCATGGCCACGATCCCATCGACTAAACTCCTGAGGTGGGAATTGCCAATGACCAGGACATACTATCAGAAAAACACAAAATAGAAGCAACAGTTGGAATTAGAAGCAACAGTTGGAATTAGAGCCACAGAGATCGCATGGAGAAACATGACAACACATGCCGAACATGAATAAATTGCATCTGTAGCCTATATAATAATACAAAATAATTCTTATTAATAGGCTTTTATTAATTGTTACCTACACAGCCTTTTTATTAGGAAAATGTAGCGTATATTTGAAAACAGGGTTGTTTCTCCTGACTTATTTTTCCATAGAGTTCAATAGGGAAATGAGTCAGGAGAAACAACCCTTAAAGTGATCCATCCATATCAACTGCATATCTGGCAGCAGAGTAATGGTTTAGGCTCATTTGATACCGCAGACCCTTGATGACATACAGCCATTTAGCCAACCATGGGTTCCATACTATTCCCATGTAATTTACAGCTTAATCTAGTCCTACCCCCCAATTCCCATAGAGATTCATTCAAATGCAGAGAGGTTTTAGTATCGCTTGTAAGAGTACCTGAAAATAAGATATCGAGAGTCTGTTGATAACCTTTTATACCCAGTAATGATAGCATCACCTGTTTACCTGTGGAATGTTCCAAACTGGTGTTTTTTGAACTTGCCAATCTTTTGTTTGCCCCTGTCCCAACCTTTTTGGAACGTGTTGCAGGCATCATCAATTCGGGAATTAGCGTATATTTACAAAAATCAATAAAGTTGAGAAGGTAAACCATTAAATATCTTTTCTTTGTACTGTTCTCAATTACATATATGCAAAAGAGAATTTACAAATCACTGCTTTCTGCTTTTATGTGCATTTTACATACTGTCCCAACTTTTTTGGAATTAGGGTTATATACTGTCATGACATATTTTACCAATGTTAATACATAAGTCGTGATAAGTATGATAAAACTAGCAGGAGAAGTCTCTTGAAAAAAAGATTTCTGACACCTTCCTGTTATGTCAGAAACAGGCCAAGGTTTGGCCTTGTAGCGAAAGCCAGTACCAAAAGACATATCTTTAAAAAAAATGGAATAAAACAAGTTTACATGCATTACACTAATGTTAACTTATATATCAAATACACTGTCAATAAATAAAATATTGGCGATTTATCATTGTAACAAATACTAATTTTGTATTGGATAACATACACTCAATTAATGTTTAATAATTAATCTTGAAAAGTGGAAAATACTTGTTTAAACTTTGGAGCTCCAAAAACATAATAAGCAAATATTACCTGCAAGCAAAGGTTCAATAAAACTTCTTCGAACGGATATCGTGTACTTCTTCTACGTATTTCTAGAACTTCTAACTGATTTCACCAAAATGAGTTCTTTTAAAGGGACAAACCACACCCCCTACTGACCTCATCATTTTTTAAATGAAAACAAGAATTCTTAAGGGGGTCTGTACTGTATCTGTACTGTATTTTTTAAGGTGGAAGACAAATTCCAGGATATGGGGCGAAGGACTCGGCTAAAGTGTTGCTGGTGCTCCTACCTAAAATTGATATAAGTAACACTAGTTCCCCTTAGTCCAGTCCCTGAGGTTATCAGAGTACCCCCATTATATAGTGGCATTATCTCCAGCAAAGGCAGTACAGACCAATCAAAAGGCGAGGATATGGCAAAATGGCACTATATTCGTCAGCTGTTAGCAGGGTTCAGCCAAGTGTTGCTGGTGCTGCGACCTAAAATTGATATAAATAACAGTAGATCCACTTAGTGCAGTGCCTGAGGTTATCAGAGTACCCCCATTATATAGTGGCATTATCTCCAGCAAAGGCAGTACAGACCAATCAAAAGGCGAGGATATGGCAAAATGGCACTATATTCGTCAGCTGTTAGCTGGGTTCAGTCAAGTGTTGCTGGTGCTGCGACCTAAAATTGATATAAATAACAGCAGATCCACTTAGTGCAATGCCTGAGGTTATCAGAATACCCCCATTATATAGTGGCATTATCTCCAGCAAAAGCAGTACAGACCAATCAAAAGGCGAGGATATGGCAAAATGGCACTATATTCGTCAGCTGTTAGCAGGGTTCAGCCAAGTGTTGCTGGTGCTGCGACCTAAAATTGATATAAGTAACAGCAGATCCACTTAGTGCAGTGCCTGAGGTTATCAGAATACCCCCATTATATAGTGACATTATCTCCAGCAAAGGCAGTACAGACCAATCAAAAGGCGAGGATATGGCAAACTGGCACTATATTTGTCAGCTGTTAGCAGGGTTCAGTCAAGTGTTGCTGGTGCTGCGACCTAATATTGATATAAGTAACAGCAGATCCACTTAGTGCAGTGCCTGAAGTTATCAGAATAGCCTCATTATATAGTGACATTATCTCCAGCAAAGGCAGTACAGACCAATCAAAAGGCGAGGATATGGCAAAATGGCACTATATTCGTCAGCTGTTAGCTGGGTTCAGTCAAGTGTTGCTGGTACTGCGACCTAAAATTGATATAAGTAACACTAGTTTCCCTTAGTCCAGTCCCTGACGTTATCAGAATACCCCCATTATATAGTGACATTATCTCCAGCAAAGGCAGTACAGACCAATCAAAAGGCGAGGATATGGCAAAATGGCACTATATTCGTCAGCTGTTAGCTGGGTTCAGTCAAGTGTTGCTGGTACTGCGACCTAAAATTGATATAAGTAACACTAGTTTCCCTTAGTCCAGTCCCTGACGTTATCAGAATACCCCCATTATATAGTGACATTATCTCCAGCAAAGGCAGTACAGACCAATCAAAAGGCGAGGATATGGCAAACTGGCACTATATTTGTCAGCTGTTAACAGGGTTCAGCCAAGTGTTGCTGGTGCTGCGACCTAAAATTGATATAAATAACAGTAGATCCACTTAGTGCAGTGCCTGAGGTTATCAGAATACCCCCATTATATAGCGGCATTATCTCCAGCAAAAGCAGTACAGACCAATCAAAAGGCGAGGATATGGCAAAATGGCACTATATTCGTCAGCTGTTAGCAGGGTTCAGCCAAGTGTTGCTGGTGCTGCGACCTAAAATTGATATAAATAACAGCAGATCCACTTAGTGCAATGCCTGAGGTTATCAGAATACCCCCATTATATAGTGGCATTATCTCCAGCAAAGGCAGTACAGACCAATCAAAAGGCGAGGATATGGCAAAATGGCACTATATTCGTCAGCTGTTAGCAGGGTTCAGCTAAGTGTTGCTGGTACTGCAACCTAAAATTGATATAAATAACAGTAGATCCACTTAGTGCAGTGCCTGAGGTTATCAGAATACCCCCATTATATAGTGGCATTATCTCCAGCAAAGGCAGTACAGACCAATCAAAAGGCGAGGATATGGCAAAATGGCACTATATTTGTCAGCTGTTAGCAGGGTTCAGTCAAGTGTTGCTGGTGCTGCGACCTAAAATTGATATAGATAACAGTAGATCCACTTAGTGCAGTGCCTGACGTTATCAGAGTACCCCCATTATATAGTGGCATTATCTCCAGCAAAGGCAGTACAGACCAATCTAAAGGCGAGGATATGGCAAAATGGCACTATATTTGTCAGCTGTTAGCAGGGTTCAGCCAAGTGTTGCTGGTGCTGCGACCTAAAATTGATATAAATAACAGTAGATCCACTTAGTGCAGTGCCTGAGGTTATCAGAATACCCCCATTATATAGCGGCATTATCTCCAGCAAAAGCAGTACAGACCAATCAAAAGGCGAGGATATGGCAAAATGGCACTATATTCGTCAGCTGTTAGCAGGGTTCAGCCAAGTGTTGCTGGTGCTGCAACCTAAAATTGATATAAATAACAGCAGATCCACTTAGTGCAATGCCTGAGGTTATCAGAATACCCCCATTATATAGTGGCATTATCTCCAGCAAAGGCAGTACAGACCAATCAAAAGGCGAGGATATGGCAAAATGGCACTATATTCGTCAGCTGTTAGCAGGGTTCAGCCAAGTGTTGCTGGTGCTGTGACCTAAAATTGATATAAATAACAGCAGATCCACTTAGTGCAATGCCTGAGGTTATCAGAATACCCCCATTATATAGTGGCATTATCTCCAGCAAAGGCAGTACAGACCAATCAAAAGGCGAGGATATGGCAAAATGGCACTATATTTGTCAGCTGTTAGCAGGGTTCAGTCAAGTGTTGCTGGTGCTGCGACCTAAAATTGATATAAATAACAGTAGATCCACTTAGTGCAGTGCCTGAGGTTATCAGAATACCCCCATTATATAGCGGCATTATCTCCAGCAAAAGCAGTACAGACCAATCAAAAGGCGAGGATATGGCAAAATGGCACTATATTCGTCAGCTGTTAGCAGGGTTCAGCCAAGTGTTGCTGGTGCTGCGACCTAAAATTGATATAAATAACAGCAGATCCACTTAGTGCAATGCCTGAGGTTATCAGAATACCCCCATTATATAGTGGCATTATCTCCAGCAAAGGCAGTACAGACCAATCAAAAGTCGAGGATATGGCAAAATGGCACTATATTTGTCAGCTGTTAGCAGGGTTCAGTCAAGTGTTGCTGGTGCTGCGACCTAAAATTGATATAAATAACAGCAGAACCACTTAGTGCAATGCCTGAGGTTATCAGAATACCCCCATTATATAGTGGCATTATCTCCAGCAAAGGCAGTACAGACCAATCAAAAGGCGAGGATATGGCAAAATGGCACTATATTCGTCAGCTGTTAGCAGGGTTCAGCTAAGTGTTGCTGGTACTGCAACCTAAAATTGATATAAATAACAGTAGATCCACTTAGTGCAGTGCCTGAGGTTATCAGAATACCCCCATTATATAGTGGCATTATCTCCAGCAAAGGCAGTACAGACCAATCAAAAGGCGAGGATATGGCAAAATGGCACTATATTCGTCAGCTGTTAGCAGGGTTCAGCTAAGTGTTGCTGGTACTGCAACCTAAAATTGATATAAATAACAGTAGATCCACTTAGTGCAGTGCCTGAGGTTATCAGAATACCCCCATTATATAGTGGCATTATCTCCAGCAAAGGCAGTACAGACCAATCTAAAGGCGAGGATATGGCAAAATGGCACTATATTTGTCAGCTGTTAGCAGGGTTCAGTCAAGTGTTGCTGGTGCTGCGACCTAAAATTGATATAAGTAACAGCAGATCCACTTAGTGCAGTGCCTGAGGTTATCAGAATACCCCCATTATATAGTGACATTATCTCCAGCAAAGGCAGTACAGACCAATCAAAAGGCGAGGATATGGCAAACTGGCACTATATTTGTCAGCTGTTAACAGGGTTCAGCCAAGTGTTGCTGGTGCTGCGACCTAAAATTGATATAAATAACAGTAGATCCACTTAGTGCAGTGCCTGAGGTTATCAGAATACCCCCATTATATAGCGGCATTATCTCCAGCAAAAGCAGTACAGACCAATCAAAAGGCGAGGATATGGCAAAATGGCACTATATTCGTCAGCTGTTAGCAGGGTTCAGCCAAGTGTTGCTGGTGCTGCGACCTAAAATTGATATAAATAACAGCAGATCCACTTAGTGCAATGCCTGAGGTTATCAGAATACCCCCATTATATAGTGGCATTATCTCCAGCAAAGGCAGTACAGACCAATCAAAAGGCGAGGATATGGCAAAATGGCACTATATTCGTCAGCTGTTAGCAGGGTTCAGCTAAGTGTTGCTGGTACTGCGACCTAAAATTGATATAAATAACAGCAGATCCACTTAGTGCAGTGTCTGAGGTTATCAGAATACCCCCATTATATAGTGGCATTATCTCCAGCAAAGGCAGTACAGACCAATCAAAAGGCGAGGATATGGCAAAATGGCACTATATTCGTCAGCTGTTAGCAGGGTTCAGCCAAGTGTTGCTGGTGCTGCGACCTAAAATTGATATAAATAACAGCAGATCCACTTAGTGCAATGCCTGAGGTTATCAGAATACCCCCATTATATAGTGGCATTATCTCCAGCAAAGGCAGTACAGACCAATCAAAAGGCGAGGATATGGCAAAATGGCACTATATTCGTCAGCTGTTAGCAGGGTTCAGCCAAGTGTTGCTGGTGCTGCGACCTAAAATTGATATAAATAACAGCAGATCCACTTAGTGCAATGCCTGAGGTTATCAGAATACCCCCATTATATAGTGGCATTATCTCCAGCAAAAGCAGTACAGACCAATCAAAAGGCGAGGATATGGCAAAATGGCACTATATTCGTCAGCTGTTAGCGGGGTTCAGTCAAGTGTTGCTGGTGCTGCGACCTAAAATTGATATAAGTAACAGCAGATCCACTTAGTGCAGTGCCTGAGGTTATCAGAATACCCCCATTATATAGTGACATTATCTCCAGCAAAGGCAGTACAGACCAATCAAAAGGCGAGGATATGGCAAAATGGCACTATATTCGTCAGCTGTTAGCTGGGTTCAGTCAAGTGTTGCTGGTACTGCGACCTAAAATTGATATAAGTAACACTAGTTTCCCTTAGTCCAGTCCCTGACGTTATCAGAATACCCCCATTATATAGTGACATTATCTCCAGCAAAGGCAGTACAGACCAATCAAAAGGCGAGGATATGGCAAAATGGCACTATATTCGTCAGCTGTTAGCTGGGTTCAGTCAAGTGTTGCTGGTACTGCGACCTAAAATTGATATAAGTAACACTAGTTTCCCTTAGTCCAGTCCCTGACGTTATCAGAATACCCCCATTATATAGTGGCATTATCTCCAGCAAAGGCAGTACAGACCAATCAAAAGGCGAGGATATGGCAAAATGGCACTATATTTGTCAGCTGTTAGCAGGGTTCAGTCAAGTGTTGCTGGTGCTGCGACCTAATATTGATATAAGTAACAGCAGATCCACTTAGTGCAGTGCCTGAAGTTATCAGAATACCCCCATTATATAGTGACATTATCTCCAGCAAAGGCAGTACAGACCAATCAAAAGGCGAGGATATGGCAAAATGGCACTATATTCGTCAGCTGTTAGCAGGGTTCAGCCAAGTGTTGCTGGTGCTGCGACCTAAAATTGATATAAATAACAGTAGATCCACTTAGTGCAGTGCCTGAGGTTATCAGAGTACCCCCATTATATAGTGGCATTTTCTCCAGCAAAGGTTGCACATGACATTCATGTCATAGTCTAGAATACATGGAGAAAAAGTATATGAGGTGCAGGTAAATATACTTTTTACCTTATGAAGAATAATTACATCTTGTCTTGACAGATCATGTATTGATTGTAGCCTATAGGGTAATGGTTTAACATTTTTTAACATTAGCCTACATTATAGCATTATGAACCTGGTTTTAAAGTCAAAATTTTCTCACGTTGAACAAATTCATTAATTTCCACGTAGGCCTATATAACTAAATAACATAAATGGTTAAATTAATTCATTCTTTTCTTATTTATTCTATTCATAAATGGGATGCAATTTCTAATAGCCTATATATAAAAACCAGAAATTTCAATAAACTATTTTAAATATGTTTCAGTAACTCTTGCAAACCTTTTGCAAAAGAATCTCTTGACAAACACGAAAATACTAGGTTTAGGCTACGTTACTCAGCTAGAAGAATGTTACGCAGCAAGATATGAAATTAATCAGTTTTGTTGAATCCTGTGTAAAATTTGCGTTTTCCACTTAATAGCCCTACAGCCCAGAGATAATGATCGTCGCGCATCAATTTATTCCGGTCACGAAAACATTCAAAACTTGCTAGATATAGAGAAATAACGTGAATAACTAACTAACGTTACTTGGCTTATTTCAATGAATTATCGCTGGAAAAATAAGGAAGTAGCCTGGTCCTGCGTTAGCTCCTTCATGTTAATCACAAACACCCACCCAGAAATCTATGGTTTTATCAAAAGTAGATGGTTTTGAACTAAAGAGATAATATAAAGGGATAGAGACGTTAGTTGATCATCAGTATGCTATTTCCATTCCTTTTTCTACGTGTTTAATGTGACACTCGTTTCTACGTTGTTTTTAGACGTTGGCATATAGAACTTTTATTTTGACACATTATGAGTCGTTTCTTCACGAAATTGTGAGCAACTGTTGCTGGCTTCACGCTGCTAAAAGAAAAGTACATTTTTAAACTGGTTTTAACCATCACATTTTTAACCTGTATTTATTTATATCTGTATTTATTAACCACATTGTAATTCTTCATTAAATTATAATGAAATGTAGCACAAACCAAGTCTCTACTTTTGAGACAGCTACACTCCCACCAAATTACTGAGATTTGTGATGTAAATATGGAACAAATCTGGTAATTTCAACTTGGAGTACATTGTATTTTACTCTCTTTTACGGGTAAGATTACTCTCTTTTACAGGTACGTTCTCTTTACATACAAGTGAAACCCATTATGTACAACTAACCAACTCTTTGGGCTTCTGATTACGTAAGTATGTAGGACAGGTAAGTATTTAGACCTGCTAAGGTAAGTATTTAGGACAGGTAAGTGTTTTAGTTGTTTTCTACAAGCACAACTAACTTGTGTATGGGACGCTCAAGAGTGGAAGGATTTGTGAGCCTTTTGCCTTCTTTCCCTAGGTTTCTATCTCCCATTTGGATTGTGGCTTTCCGTACCAGTCCATCATCATCTCTGCAAACATCAAGGACTCTAGTTTCCATTCGTTACGGTGAGTCTCATTATCTTTGACGATGACAACATCTCCTATCTTCACATTTCGTCTTGGAGAGTGCCAACGCTGTCTGAGGGTGATATTTGCAAGATACTCTTTCCTCCATCTGCTCCAAAATTGCTCTGTTAGATATTGTACTCTGCGCCACCTCTTTGCGGCATACAGATCTTCCACTACAAACTTTCCCGGTGGAGGCAACGGAACAGAGGACTTCATGGTGATCAAATGGTTTGGGGCAAGTGGCTCTAGGCTTTTGGGGTCGTTGATACTGTTGACGGTGAGTGGGCGGCTATTCACGATTGACATGGCTTCATACAAAAAGGTTCTCAATGAAGCATCATCTAATCTACCTGCGCTCTGTGAGAGGACCGAGTTTAACACACTCCTAACTGTCCTAATCTGCCGCTCCCACACACCTCCCATGTGACTGGCGTCTGGTGTGTTCATGAGAAAGTCACATTGCTTTTCAGCCAGGTACGTAGTCAATCTGTCTTTGTCCACTTCCTTAAAGGCCTTTGCGAGCTCGTTCTTTGCCCCAACAAAGTTTGTCCCTTGATCTGATCTAATTTGTCTGACAGCTCCACGGATTGCTATAAAACACCGAAGAGCATTTAAGAAAGCGTCAGTTGTAAGGTCCTCCACCATTTCTATATGGACTGCTCTTGAGGATAGACAGGTGAATATGAGACCATACCGTTTAAACTCTTTGCGACCTTGTTTTGTGTGAAATGGTCCAAAACAATCCATTCCGCTGTAGGTGAACGGAGGTGAGGGATCGACGCGGTCCGCAGGTAAGTCTGCCATCTTTTGTTCCTCTGTTGACCTGCGCGCTCTCCTGCATATGACACATTGTTTGATGTGGTTTGCCACAGCTTTGCTCCCTCCAACGATCCAGTATCCATTTGCTCTCAGTTCATTTAGGGTCTGTCCTCTGCCTTGGTGTTGAGTTTTGGCATGGCAGTAGTCCAGAATCAGATGTGTAACCACACCATCCCTCGGCAGGATTACTGGGTGCTTCAAGTCGAGAGGTAAGGAAGCATTCTTCAGACGCCCTCCCACCCTGAGAACACCATCTTGCAGGATTGGATCTAGCTGGTATAACTGATGGTTGTGTGACAGTTTACCATGACTCAGAGCTCTCATTTCTTCTTTGAAGGCCTTCTTCTGTGCCAACTTTACAAGCACAAGACTTGCCTCTCTTCGGTCTTCTACTTGTATGGGCTCTGCTGTTTTGTCTCCTTTTGCCAGACGCTTAATTCGAGCGACGACATTCAGTGCTGTCTGCCATTTTGAGAACCGTTCAAATCTTGACAGATCATCCTCCTCTTCAACTACTTCTGTTTGTAGTACTGGTATTGATTTTACTTCAGGGTCTCCCATTAGGAGCTCTGGAGTTGTCTTTAGTATGGCGATCTCTCTTTCCCACAGGAACTTCGGTCCAGTGAGCCAGTTTGAGCTTATCAGCTCTGTCACTTTAAGGCCTCTTGAGGCGTGATCCGCAGGGTTTTGACTAGTGTCAATGTAGTACCACTGCGCCGGGTCAGTTGTTTCTCTAATCCTTTGGACTCGATTCGCCACAAAAACATGGAACCTGCGGGCATCATTGTTAATGTAGCCTAAGACTACTTGAGAATCGGTCCAGAAGTATTCTTGGTCGATTTTGAGCTCCAGCTCCTCTTTTAGCATTCTGCTCACCGCTGAAGAGACCACTGCAGCCGTTAACTCCAATCTTGGTATGGTGAACACTTTCGTTGGTGCTACTCTTGCTTTGCCCAAGATGAAGGAGCAATGCACCTTTTCTTCACTCACTACACGGACATAGGAGCACTGACCATACCCTTGGCTGCTTGCGTCAGCAAAGTGATGCAACTCGACTTTTTGGATCTTCCCCAGGTTTTCAGGAGCGAAGCATCTTGGGATCTGGAGCTTTTGCAAAGCCTCTAGATCATTCAACCAGCTCTCCCACCGTGGCTTCAGTTCAGCGGGCAGCGGTTCATCCCATCCTATGCCCCTTTGGCACATTTCCTGTAGTACTTTCTTCCCCAGTAATAGGAAGGGGGCCAGGAACCCTAATGGATCAAACACAGAGGCTACAGTCGAAAGTATTCCACGCCGTGTTGCAGGTCTCTCATTCAGGTTGACTTTGAAGAAGAATGTGTCACTGCTCACATTCCATTTTACTCCCAACACGGTCTGAACTGGAAGCTCGTCATGACTGAGGTCCACGTCCCGAACACCACTGGCTCGTTCACTCTCAGGGACTGACTCTAAGACCTCTCTGTTGTTGGATATGAACTTGTGGAGGTGTAATCTCCCTTCTGCAAACACCTCTTGTGCTTCTTTTACCAGCCGAATGGCTGTGTCTACATGCTCTACACTGACAAGGCCATCATCAACATAGAAGCTCTCTTTGATGAAGTTGGCAGCCAGGGGATACTCTTTGTCATGTTGGCTCGCTAGGTACTTCATTCCATAATTGGCGCAGCCAGGAGATGAAGCTGCTCCAAAGAGGTGGACCTTCATGCGGTATTCCTTTGGTTCTGAGTTCAGCTCACCATTTTCCCACCACATGAAGCGTAAGTAGTCTCTGTCTTCTTGGTCTACATGGAACCTGTGGAACATTTTTTCCACATCGCACATGATTGCGATCGGATGCTTGCGGAACCGGCAGAGTACTCCCGTCAGTCCATTCGTGAGGTCAGGTCCCGTCAGTAAGTGATCGTTCAGAGCCGTGCCATCATACTTAGCGGAGCAGTCAAACACAACCCTTATTTTGTCTGGTTTTCTTGGGTGATAGACTCCTTGGTGTGGAATATACCACACATTTCCTTTTTCAGATTCATTCTCGGCTCTTTCTGCATCACCATCCTTGAAAATGCCTTCCATGAATCGCACATAGTCATCCTTGAACTTGGGGTTTTTCTCAAGCTTCCTTTTCAGGTGTCTCAGTCGTACCAAGGCCAGCTGCTTATTGTCAGGCAGTTGGGGGCGTGCCTTAAAGGGGAGGGGCAGTTCCAGGTGACCATCGATGTTTTAGTGTATTCTTCCATTCAGTGTCTGTAGGAACTGTATGTCATCTTGTGATATGCTCTTTTCCCCAGGGTTTGTGTCTTTGAAATCTGATTCAAGGGCTCTGATGACAGAGGCTGGAGTCAGTGGGGGAAGTTCCTTGACAGATATGCGATGGCACAGACCTGTCACGTCTGTTGACCTTACGACTCGTGGTGTCCCGCCGACAATGCTCCAGCCCAAGTCTGTCTTGATGGCGTAGGGCTCATAGTCACCTCCGGTGATTACATGTCGTGGAGCTAATGCTCTGGAGCAATCGTAGCCTATTAGGAGTCCAACCTCGCAATCCATCCGTTTTGGTATTTCATGTGCTATGCTATTCAGGTGTTTCCACCTTTTGACTGTGTCTGGGGTAGGTATGTGAGAACGCTCTAGTGGGATAAAATCCCTGGTGTAGGCAGGTGGCAGGTCGATAGTGCTTTGCGATGAGAACCCTCTAACACTAAGCCCACTAACTCTTTCACTCTTAACTACGGAGTCTTTTCCCATCATAGTGGAAAGCTTTAGCTTTACTGGTTCTAAAACTGCCCCCATCCTCTCACATACTTCCCTGTCTACAAACGTGTTGCTACTCTGAGTATCTAACAGGGCATATACTAAGGTCTCTGACTCGGTGGTGTCCAAAGAAATCCATACCGGCACTATCATGGATGTGCTCCCCTCACCGCCTCTGTTTACATAGCAAGACAGAGAAGATGTGTTTTCTTCTGCTTGCGTAGGAGATGTTTTTGCTTCTTCTGCTTGCATGGCATGAGCAGATGTTTTCTCTGCAGGAGGGCGGTCCTCATGAAGTGGGGTTGGATGATATTTCTTGCATATTCCACAAGTAGCTTTTTTCTTGCAGTCCTTTGAATTGTGTCCTCTTCTGAGACACCCGAAACACAGCTTATTGTCCATTATGAACCTTTTCTTGTTTTCCACAGGTTGGCCAAGGAGCTTCTGGCATTTGTGGATGGAGTGGCTCTCTTCACAGTACATGCATTTGACTGGGTTTGATCCAAAGGACTCCTTTGAGCTGCCCTCCGCTGCATTGTGAGTTTTCACCCCTGTAGTTGACTGTGACTTCTCTGGTGCTGTTGCGTTTGTGAGGAATGCATTAGCCTTTGGGCACTTTACATCTCTAAATTGCCTTTCTTCTGTAGGCTTCAGCGCATGGAAGGACGTCATGGGATTGCATGCGATTTCAGCTTCTTGTGCAATAAAATCAGCAAACTCTTTGAAACTTGGGTAGTCCTCTGTTTGTTTCAGTTGCCTTGTGACCTGACGATTCCAGCGCGAGGTCACCCAATCAGTCTTTTTATTCTCTTCGCAGTCATTTAAAACATGTAGCCCCATCACGTGTGGCAAGGCGTTGCTGCAAGTTGTGAGAAAGTCACTGTACTGTCTCAGTTTAATGGACTCCCTCGAACTTATCTTGGGCCAGTTATTTAGCTTGTCTCTAAAGGCACGCTGGATCACAAAGGGGTGGCCATACCGGGTGTTCAGTGTCTCCCATGCTTGATCGTAAGCTTCATCGTCATTTCTAAAGAAGCTTCCTTCCAACACAGATCGTGCCTCTCCACTGATGTATTTCTGTAGGTAAAACAACTTGTCAGCTGTATTTGTGCAGCGGCGTTCGATTAATGCTTTGAAGCTTGTGCTCCACTCCAGGAAGTTCAGCGCATCCCCTGAGAAGACGGACGGCTCGGGAGCAGGAAGTCTGGTAAGTACCATTGCATCATGAAGGGCCTGTGCGAATGGTGTTTCAAGGTAAGTACTGTTTGTTTGTTTATTATCATTGCTCTTACATGCTTCTTCTCTTTTAACTTCCTTTCTAAGTACTGGATGAGAAACAGCTACCTCACTGCTTATGGACGGCTTATCACTGCTATTTTCATCATGTTTCTCACTTGAATCGGCTTCAGAGTATGCCTTAAGCTTAGCAGCTATTACCTTTAGATCTCTCTGATTTTCTAGCCTTTTTAGCTCTAGTGTTTGTGCTGCAATCACATCTGCCATCTCTATTTCTGCCTTCTTCGCAGCAAGCGCGGCAGCGCATTCTGCTCTTTTTACTGTGAGGCTATGTTGTCCGGATGAGCGGTTTGAGTGGAGGCTAGGAACAGGTCTAGCGACTGTGGACCCGAATATGGACCGGGCATACTCAACATCAAGCACCTTATCAAGTCTTGTCTTTTCTGCCTCAGCATCAAACTCATCTAGTCCTGTTTCACTCATGCGTACTTTCATAAGATCCATCAACTTCATTGTTACAGCTTCACAGGAATCCATCTTTCTTCTGATATCAGTAGAAGGCGCTACTTGGACTCGTATTCTATCATATGCATCCTTCAGCTGTGTCTCTAGCTCTTCAACGTCTTCCATCATGTTGACCAACTCTGTGTCAGAACACTCATTTTTCAGTTTAGCACGTGCAGCTCTAACTCCCTCTTTCCACTCTTCATACCGTGTGCTAAATTGACTCTCTATTTTAGAAGCCTCTTGCTCCTTCAGTGCTGTTCGGTCTGTTTCTATTTTACTATAGGTTTCATTGATGAGTAACTCTGTTTTCTCTATTTCAGCCTTATCAACTAGTTTTCCTGATTCCTCACATAATTTTGTAAGTTCTAGTTGGAGAGACTGTATTTGTTCCCTTAGTTCACCACACTCTGACTTTTTACTATGAACCGACATTATGCTGTGCAATGTACTTTATCAATCACTATGTTATTGTAAAGGTGCAAATAAATGTTTTACCACTAAGCTGTGTGTGTGTGTCCTTCTTAAGTGTAAACCAAATAGGCTAGTAATATGCAGTAGTGACAAATTACTCAAATAAACCTCAAATAAACTGAATGAATTAGATAAGGCTATACTCTTCACAGTATTAGACTTTCTACTATAATTAGCCTTCTATCAAATCAACATTAACTTTCAAACACACATTACAATATTAGCAACAATGCAACAATATTCAGAAATAGAAAATTAGGCTATAATGTCGAATAATCAATGTCTCTTTTACTATACTTTTCAGATGTTCATAACTTTGTAGGGTTAGCACAGTCAAACCTGACGCCGGTCCTTGGGTGATGCAATCCTTGAATCCGCGGGCTTCTCTTTATGACAACGACAGTCTCTGCGCTCTGAAGGCTGCTCTTTGCAGTGTATTTGCAGAACTGTTCATTGTCCACCGCTTCCCTCTTGTGGTGAATCCGCGGCTCTGCACTGTCTCTCGGATTACTCAATGGAATTCCTCTCCGGCTCCGGATGACGCTGCTCCTGCGCTGCCTTCTCTCGTTCGCCCTGGCGGTTGTTTCACTGGCTGCGCTGGGTGTAGCTAGCTTCCTGCTCTGGCGGGCTAGTTTCACTGGCTGCGCTTGGTGTAGCTAGCTTCACTGCTTTGGCGGGCTAGTTTCACTGGCTGCGCTGGGTGTAGCTAGCTTCACTGCTTCGGCGGGCTAGTTTCACTGGCTGCGCTGGGTGTAGCTAGCTTCACTGCTTCTCTTGGCCGCGTTGACGTTACGTTTTCACTGTAACTACACTGGTCCAATGCTAATAATAAGGCCACGAATCATACTGGTGTCTTCCGATTTATTTATCTCACTCTCTCTCTTCATCGTCAGACAACGTGAAAACTAAAAGTGAAACACAACGAGGCACGTTACAAAGATGGCTGTGCCATTGCTAGAGTCCATTGTTGCACAGGGCCTAACTAACGTGACGTAAATGACATGGAAAATGTAATCCTATTACACAAACAAATAAACACAAAAGCATAAGATACACCAACAATACAAAAATGTCTTTTTACCGTGTGCGCCCTTAGACCATGTGTAGAATGTTTAGAACTTTCATGGGCGCTCTCTCTCTCTCTGCACAACGGTAGCTTCTCTGCTGGTGCATAACTTATCTTTCCCATAATGCAATCATGTAAACTACTATAATGATCATGTGACCCAACTCGTTTTTAAAAGAAAAGTACATTTTTAAACTGGTTTTAACCATCACATTTTTAACCTGTATTTATTTATATCTGTATTTATTAACCACATTGTAATTCTTCATTAAATTATAATGAAATGTAGCACAAACCAAGTCTCTACTTTTGAGACAGCTACACTCTTTTTACTTTACCATGTAGGCTACTTTACTATTTACTTTATGACACCGGAAAGGACAATACTAAACTATTTATTTTCCTTGATTGAACATCTGCTAATAAAACTTTGACTTCAGTGTTGGAATAATTCTGTAACGTTCCGTTCCCTTCCTGTCCGTTTTCCGTATTTTGCCCTTTCCCTCCGTGTCATGTTTGACTTCCTTTGTCCGTGTTTTTCCCCTTGCTGCAGACTGGGCGTGTTCCCTCCATTTGTTTCACTCCATTTCCCCACTCCTGCCTCAGCCTATCTCCTTCCTCCATTTCGGCATGCATTCCTCACACTCCGCTCTGTTCAATCACCCACGCATACATTTGCACGCTTTCTTGATTGTTACCAATTTCACTCCCTATTTAACCCACCTGCTGGCTGCTATCCAGCGCCAGTTCGTTAACATTGTTTCGTTTGTATCCTGGTCTTGTATTCCCTTGTCTGGTTGTCTTGCAAAGTTTGGTTCTGTCTCGGTGCTTAAAGGCACACTGCCTACTGTTGTTTGTTAGTCTGTCCTGTTTAGATGCGGTCCTACCTGCCGCGCCTTACCTGTCTCGTTAACCACTACTCTGTTGTTTTCTGCCAGTCTGCAGTTGTGCGCTATTCCCTGATTGTGTTGCGGTACCCCCGCTTTCCACCTGACGTGGCACCCACAGCGGGGCGTTCTGCTCCTCCATTCTACAGCTGTTCCTGTTCCAGCCGTGGCAACCGCCATTGTTACGGTTCCGGTTGCATCTACTGCTGTTGCCCTGCTGCCTCAACCGGGCCAACCCGAGGTCCGCTGCACTGCCCTGCCGTATCTGCCGCAACCCCTTCCTCTGCATCAACTACCTGGTTACCAGTTACTAGTAACATCCCGGTTTCCCCTTCTCTAATTTCATGCATTTCCATAACCGGTTGTCTGTACTTCATGTCCTCCCTCGCTTCAGGAGACAAGTTCGAAGCATATTTATTGGATGCCTAGCGCTCCCCCTATCTGTCCCGTCTGTCCAGATCCGCCAAGTCCAGTTCCGGTTTGGAACAATTCCTGAGAGACCCGCACAGTCCAGTTCCGGTCTGGAACATTCCAGTGTTCCAGTCTTGTCCAGTTCCAGTTTGACCCGATCCAGTTCCGGTTTGGAACATCCAGTGTTCCAGTCTAGTCCAGTTCCAGTTTGACCCGATCCAGTTCCTGTCCAGTCCAGTTCCGGTTTGGAACTCCAGGGTTCCAGTACAAAGTCCAGTTCCGGTCTGGAACATCCTGTGTTCCAGTACAAGTCCAGTTCCGGTTTGGAACATTCTGTGTTCCAGTACAAGTCCAGCTCCGGCTTGGAGCAAAGTGAAGTCCCGGAGAATCTCCGGACTTTAGTTTTTCTGTTTGTATTCTGTGTACAGCTTGGGACTTCCCCAAGCTATAATAAACTACCTTTTCTGTCCTTCTGCCTCCTGGTCGTTGCACTTGGGTCCAGCCCGTATTCAGGTCCATGACAAATTCTTTATTTTGCTTTTTCTGTGCCATTTTCACTTTGTGAAAGGAGCTTTAAATGGAAGTGACAGCCTCCATATAAGGCAATTAAAGGGTAACAAAGCACTACAATCATTTATTTTAGATGTGATACATTTGGTTTTTTCTAATTGTTACTGATTGATTTTGGTCCAATCTTGACATTTTACTGTACTCAGCGCAAAACCCAAAAAATCTGGCTCAAAAGTGTCTCTAGTGGTAAAACGTTAGGTACTGCATGTCCAGTCTGTCATTGGCCAGAAACTTCATCCAGCTGACATATTCCTCCAGGTGATGAAATATGTACAGCTATGCCCTGAAGTTTTGGAGCGAGGGCAGGCTACGCCCTAGCTATAAAAATGAATCTCAGCGGTTGATCTGCGTGCCGTGGACGTGGAGAGGAGATAGGAGAGAGAGAGCGAGCGATATATATACAATGTTTCCCCACAGGATTTTCTGAAACTGTGGTGGGCGGACCCTGAACTGTCTAGGAAATTTTGTCAATTTCAACAACTAATCAATTTGGCGCTCTTTGAGATTCAAATCTAAACACTAGATCCACAATTCTTTGTGATTGGAACATGGCTAGTTCACCTTTTTTTGGCTAGACAGCTAGCTAACATCAGACCACCAGAAACGTGGTCTGATGAAAAATATTCAAAGACTGTTTGTCAGTATAGACAATACACAGAAATTTTAACCTGTTCTAGTCCAAAGCCCTGTCTTAAGTGGGATTGAAAACTACAATAACAAGTTGAATACTTGTTTATTGACAAGAAAGCCTCTGAATCTGATTGGCTTGCTATTAAATCTTTGCTACCTCTGTCGATTCTTCCTCTTCGTCTTCTCTGTCTTTTCGTAGTAAAGTAATTTAAAAAAGTAGATCCTGTTATATGACATCTGCCGAACGAGCCGGGCGATGCCAGACAGAGATTGTTAAAAAAAACCTGAGAGCCTGCACTGAAGGGAAACTATATTTTGGTGAGGGAAACGGGGAACTAGGGCTGAACGATTAATTAATTTCAAATCGAAATCGCGATTTGAAACAATGCAATTAGCAAATCGCAAAGGCTGTGATTTACGATATACGTTATGCAGTGCATCTGAACCATAGACTGTATAGAAATATGGACAAAGCCACTGTGACGTCACCCATTGCCTTTCCACGGCCTCGTAAAAACTGAATTGAGGCTCCGGATGTCTTTTTCGCCGCCCATTTGTACAAACTGCGTCTGCTCCGTGGAGCCGAAGAGGACTCAACCTGTCCCTCTGATTGGTCCTGAACAAATGTTAATACCCTGTCCAAACGACACAATATTTAAAAAAAAATTAGCACATGCAGAGGCATTAGATCAGGGGTGTCAAACTCCAGTCCTGGAGGGCCGCAGTGTCTACAGGTATTTGTGGTTTCCTTTCAATCAGCACCCAGTTAAAGCATTGAGAACAAGGTGTGTGGACTTCTTAGCCAATTAGTGACTTAAATTAATCACTTGTGCTTAAACGCACCAAAAACCAGCAGACACTGCGGCCCTCCAGGACCGGATCTTGACACCCCTGCATTAGATGAAGGAAAGGCACCTATTGCAATTACATTTTTTTGTGGGAAAAATGTATTGACTGAGTATTTTCACCACATGAAAGACCTATACTGGAGCCAATCGCAGTGGCGCTAGTGAGCAACGGCACAATTGCTGCTCCCAGCCCAACCAGGAAGTGAGCTTCAAAACGAAAGCCCAGTCTTGGCCCCTTGGTCTGACCCAGGGTTTAAACTGTTGTGTCAATGGTTTTACAAATTCATGCCGTCTCCTTAACTCCTTTGCGTAGAATTTTGCTCAACTGAGACATTCGTTGCTACTGCAGTCAAACTATTAGTGTAAATCACAAACTCTGTGTTTGAACTTTATTGGTAGACGGTTTGTGACGATTTCTGCCAAATACGGAGTTTCAGTGTCACTATTTCCCCGTAGCAAGTCCATTTAACAAGCAACCCCCACCTAGTCTATACCTACCCATGCGTGATATAGTGGACAATAGCATCTATTTTTGAGTTCATAAATATATTTATTCATCACATAAAATTAGAATAACGTCATAGCAACAAGACAAACCCAACAATAGCCTGATCGTATGCCAGAAAAGCTGTGAAAAGCCCTGCTCACTCAAATGCTAAATAAACTGTGAAAGTTCTACCATGTATTCTACTAACAATATTTGCTACTAAATATGAAATAAATATACAATCCTACCATTTGTTTTACACATGAAGATGTTCCTTTCGAAATTCAGTGGTCATTTATTGTCTGGTACAATCGGTTTGAGAAATATACAACACTTCATACCTCTATTACACTATCTGAACAATTTACTACAGCCCAGCGTAACGGCTGTTTTCGTTTTAACAGTCTGGTATTACGCAAGCTCTATAGAATACGCGTTAGGGAGGGGAGTTTCCCTTTGCCGATATGTAAGTATTTTTGCATCTAAAATGCCGTTGGTCTCTCTGGCTACATATGTATGTTCGTGTTTCCACTCGAGCACTGTCTTTCCAATACGTTTGATAGCCCTATTGTTATTTTCGCATTTTGAGTGCATTTCACATAGGCTACCGATGTTCATTGAAGATAGAACATTTGGCAGCATTTTGCAGATGGTGGAATACTATTTTATGTTCATGTTATCGTACATAATATAGGCTATGTGTAAGGGGACGTGTGAGGTGGGAGGAGCCAAACGCAGCAAGGGGATTCTTTAAGCCCTAAGGCCACTAAGGTGGGAAACCCCGCAGTTAAGGGGGGAGACAAGACAAGAACACACGTACCAAAGCTACAAATCGGCTCACTGTCACACACTAATGAGTAGAAGAGCAAACGCCAAGTTTTCAGCAAGAAAACCAAATAAGGCCAATGGAACAGAGCACCAGGTTCCCATACTTCTATGAGCAAAGTGACAGAAGAAAGAGCCAGAAACAAACGCCCTGTCTCGGCAACATGTCCATAGCATCGTCCAAGCTCCATATAAGGAGGGACACACCCGGAGAACGAACAGAACTACAGTTCCAAACAAAATCGTCCCGCAGGTGAAAAGGACGAACAGGACAGCTGCACCGGACATCACCGGCTAAAAGACCAACACGAGTTAAATAGAAAATAAATGCCGTGCCTCTTGATAAAGAGGAATGTAACGAGGCGAAGGAACAGATATAACATTCCATGGCTAGTTTGATAGGCTCGCAGTCAAATGCAACGACCAGGAAGCAGGAACAGAAAAGCCAGGGGAGATGAGTCCTAATAACTACATCTACATAGGCAAATACGCCAGGGGGGACGAGTCCTAATAGCTACTTCCACATAGGCAAGTACGCCAGGGGGGAAGAGTCCGAATAACTACATCCACATAGGCAAGTCCCACATTGATCGAGAAAACGTAAAGGGGTAAACGCCCGATCTCCCAGGAGAGAGAAACATTTTACAGGCGAGCCGACGGAGCACCGTCGTCCCATAACTTTACTAGCAAACATGACTAACGCAAGCTTAATTGAAAACACACACCCTAGCCTCTCAATAATGGGAAATGTAATGAGGCGGAGGAACAGAGATAACGTTCCATGGTTACTTTCATAAATGCGCAATCAAACACAAACATGTCCATAGCATCGTCCAAGCTCCATATAAGGAGGGACACACCCGGAGAACGAACAGAACTACAGTTCCGAACAAAATCGTCCCGTAGGTGAAAAGGACGAACAGGAACAGCTGTAACAAAAGACCAATGCAAACTTAATCGAAAATAACCGACCTGCCTCTAAGAATAAATAAAACCCTAAAGTCAGTATGATACAAACGCCCTGTCTCTTAGTAAAAGGCAATAGATCTAGGTAAAATGACAAACAAAGGACAGACCAGAAAGCGGAGACTGAAAGGAGCACACCAAACAGGAATTCAACCTGAAGCTCAAAGCACAAAGGCCAGTACCGCAAAACTCCAATAAAAGCACAACGGAGCAAAATGGTCTCCTTAAAAACCTAGATCTAATCATACGATTAAAACTTTAAAAGGGCAAAATAAACCGTACACAAAACAGCACAACTAATACCAGAAAATACACCACAGAACAAACAATCAAACAATCACAATGAACAATTAATATCGAAGCCCAGAACAAAAGGAACATGGGCTTAAATAGCTCATGTACAGCTGTGCAATGTTGATGAGAACTTCTTCGCGAGAAGAAGGAAAGGAGCCAAAACTCCACCAACGAAGCAGCGCCCACTTGTGGCGACCGAGGAACACGACCGCAAGGGAAAAAGGTCACAAACCATGACACTATGGCGTATATACTTGTCTCTTAGGGCATGACAAATGCTCATTCCAATTTACTGTGCGCTGATATGTGGTAGATTAAGGTAAAATTTTCCTTGGAGTCATTATGACTAGGAACATTAAAAAATGAAAAAACTACAGAAAAATGCAACCCCAGGACAAAAGTATACATACTGTAGAGTACAGGGAAAAGTGATGTTTTATTGAGGTAGAAGAGTGAATGATTAGGCAACATATTTAGGTGTATGTAACACTGTGATATCAATGTTTTTATCTTAAGCCATCAGAAGGAGCAAATGTATATGCTTTATAATGGACAAAACTAATTTTATTCATTTTATGACAAGTTTTGCATAGGAGTTTTGGACCCATAGATATCTACCCCCCTATACTGATGAAAATATAGTAATTCCCACTTGAAAATGATGCAAAAGTGAATTTCTTTAGCCAAAACTGTTGATTTGTAGTTAAATATAGCATTTTTTAAATGTATTTAGAGCAGTGCACAATTTAGCCATTTGGATAGATTTGGAGACACTAATGGACAACAGGGTACACTGCCTGTGCTGTGATAATTGTTCTATGTTCAATTGTTCTATGTTCTATGCCAATTAAAAGAATTTCATAAATAGGTCTGTAAGTTCTCATCCTTGCATTAGAATATAAAGCAGTTAATACTTTGATGGTATCTAATGTGGCAATGCTCCATCACGTTTTAAATCTATTACACAGTGAATATTGAACTGAAGCTTGACTTAAAAAGATCATATTGCAAATAAAATCGCAATCGCAATATCTGTCAGAAAAATCGCAATTAGATGTTTTCCACAAATCGTTCAGCCCTACAAGGAACACAGCAAGGTGCGTTTTGCTACATCGTGCTGATATCTTCCTTGAATAACGTCATTATCTTCCACGAGATAACATTATCCATGAACTATGGTATATTATTAATAATAACATTAGTTGTAAAAAAATGTATCTTATAATAACCTTGTTACATTAGCTGATGATAAATTAATATTATATATTATAATATAATATAACACAGGCGAGAGCTTGGTTAACTTAATGCTGAAACAATATGTATCCATTATAGTGTACCACAGGGGGTTTAACTTCAGCAAACAACTTTCCAACATACTAACCGCGTCAATCTTCTCAGATTTGTGAGGAGATGCACCCTCTGTGGTGGGTTTTGTGGAGGGGGGGGGGGGGGTGAAGAGAGGGTTTTTTTGAAGCGACGGGGCTACCCTGTGCACATAAGCATAAGCATTTTTTTTTGATCAATTTGAAACTGTGGTGGTTGAAATTAAACTGTGGCGGACCGCCACATTTTAAGTCATTAAAGGGAAACACTGATGTAGCTAGCTTACAGTTTAACTTTTTTGAATATTCTAGTAAGCTATAGTAACCTATTTTTGGTATATTTTTTTATAGTTAGCTTGATATTCCATTGTTTTTTTAGTTTGTGGTGCAAGTGTCATAGTTTGTGGCAGCCTCCTTTTATTCCTGTGGTCGTTCTTCCTCGGAGCGGCACGAGGGCGCTCCTTATTTTTCAGACGTCCGTTCCAGGCTTTCATTCTATCCCGGCACTTATTATTCTCACCTGTTCTAGGTTACCTGCCGGCTATAAAAGCTATGAGTTTTCTGGTGCTTCAGTGTTTTCTTCATGTTGACACGTAGCCAGTAAACGGTATAGGATTTAGGCATCAAATGGTGACCACTTTGCTCCATCGCCTTGCTTTGGAGTAACGCGGGACTGGCCTTTGTTGCGTTAGAGTTTTCTTTTAGGATCCTGTTTTGCTTTTTGCATTCTCTGTCCTTCGGTTCTATTCGCCTGTGCTGTTCTCTCTGAGACAGTTCTTTCTTTTCCGTTTCCTTTCCACCTCTCTGTTTGCACTACTCTCTTGTATTGACGGTGAGAGGTTTTCCTTTTCTTTCTTTGACTACACTCGGCGCTACAAGCCCATTTCGGCCAGTTTTCCGGGCCGCCTTATTTTCTATTCTTTTATCTCTCTATTTTTCTACTCTCCGGTATCGGAGTGAAAGGTTATTTTTTCCTTTTTTTACTATACTCAAAGCCTACAAGTTTTTTTGCCCATTATTTTCTGGGTTGCTATAATTTCTCCTCCTTTTCTGTTACCTCCATTTTGTCACTCTTTGTAAGAGTGAGAGGTATGGTACTTACTTTCCTTCTTTCATTCCTTCCTTATCGTGGATTATATCCGTGCTTGTGGTTAATTCCTTCTCAGGAATTAACTTTCAGATTCCCTCTCCGTCGCGTCTGGTCCTCTGAAACAGGCTCCCCATTATAGCAAGTAGCTAGCGAGTTATTTAAAAAAAAAATTATATAGTTTATTAAAAATAAATATATAGTATACTGGACAGTTGAGCTAGGAGTTGTATTATTATTATTATGCATGCTACACATTTACTTTTGCAACATCGCTACAACAGACATTCTGTCTTGGAGAGAGTTCAGTGCAGTGACCACATGTGCACCAGTTGAAATGGAAACCAATATTGTTGATATCTTGCAGGTAGTGTAATTGCATACAGCCTGTGTAAAATGAGTAGCCTACATGGCATGGGTAACTATTTGTACAGCGTGTGATTTTCTGTTTGCTGGCCGCATCATTATTAGCCCAAAGAGGCTATGCGTGCCGCATTCTCCACCATTGCTTTGCTTTTGCCTCGGCAGCGGCTAGCTACTTAGGGCTCGGCAGTAGCTGGAGCTAACGTGTTTGTTTGTGTGTGAGAGAGAGAGAGTGGAACAAAGCAGCCGCCATGCTAATCACAAAATAACATGAACGCGCTTCATACGTGCATATGAAAAAATCTGCCTTTTCCACACGGTTTGATGAATCTGGCGTAATTTTTACGTACCAACTAGTTTTGTACATAAATGCACATGCATATTTAGGAACGCTTCATGAATGAGGCCGAATGTTTGGAAAGTGTGTGGAAAGCCTGTGTAAAAGTGTGTGGAAAACCGGCATAAAAGCTTGTGGAAAGCCTGTGTAAAAGCGTGTGGAAAGCCTGTGGAAAGCATGTGTAAAAGCGTATGGAAAGCCTGTGGAAAGCATGTGTAAAAGCTTGTGGAAAGCCTGTGTAAAAGCGCGTGGAAAGCCTGTGGAAAGCATGTGTAAAAACGTATGGAAAGCCTGTGGAAAAGCATTTGTAAAAGCGTGTGGAAAGTCTCCGTAACAGTGTGTGGAAAGCCTGTGGAAAAGCATTTGTAAAAGCGTGTGGAAAGTCTCCGTAACAGTGTGTGGAAAGCCTGTGGAAAAGCATTTGTAAAAGCGTGTGGAAAGTCTCCGTAACAGTGTGTGGAAAGCCTGTGGAAAAGCATTTGTAAAAGCGTGTGGAAAGTCTCCGTAACAGTGTGTGGAAAGCCTGTGTAAAAGCGTGCGGAAAGCCTGTGTAAAAGCCTGTGTAAAAACGCGCGGAAAGCCCGTGTAAAAGCATTTGTAAAAGCGTGTGGAAAGTCTCCGTAACAGTGTGTAGAAAGCCTGTGTAAAAGCATGTGTTAAAGCATGCGGAAAGCTTGTGTAAAAGCGCGTGGAAAGTCTCTGTAACATTGTGTGGAAAGCCTGTGTAAAAGCATGTGTTAAAGCGTGTGGAAAGCCTGTGTAAGCATGTGTAAAAGTGTGTCGATGCAGCTGGGTTCGGTGACACGAGGATGGCTGTGAGGGAAGCCATGACTCACCTGGTTCAGAAGCTTCCCATTGGAAAGGGCGCACGGAGCACAAGCCCTTACGTAAGGCCTCCCTCTGACCCAGATGAAGTGAGCAGCATATCAACTAAGGGACCTTCTCTCTGGATGTGATGAATGGAAAGTTCATGGCAATACCGCACGACGGTACAGTAAACGACATGCAACAGCACTGCTGTACAGATTCCAGGGCCCTCATTTATCAACATTGCATACGAACAGTTCGTAAACCATGCGTGTGATCATTTCTAAGCAATGTGTCAGATTTATCAATTTATACTTATACTTGAGAACGTACATAAATTTAAGCACAGCTCTGACTATGCTTACGCACAGCACCTTGTGGTAGAATAGAAGTAATGAAATACCATCCACCAAATGGAGAAAGGATTGATATATGGGACCAAATTAGCAAATTGTAAAGAAAAAAGCACGTTAGCACGTGATTAGCTGCGACCATATGCCAAATTATCTGTATGTGTGGGTATACTCTATTGCAGAAATATCGGACAGACCGACCTAATTACCGACTTCTACTAGCTGTCGGTCACAGCTAAAAATGACTCCAGTAAAAGTAAAGTCCCCCATTCAAACACCAGTTGAGTAAAAGTACAAAAGTATCTGATTTAAAATTTAAGTACCAAATGTAAACATAAACATAACCGGTTTAACAATTTACAGCCTTAACGTTTGCCACATCACCCAGTACCGTTAGCAGCTAGCTAATGTTACATGGGCGAATGGAACTGCTTGCTAACACTAGCTAACGTTAAGGTTAACAAACATTAGCTAATGTTAGTTTAGCTATAACTATCAGCTATAGCTATAACTATAACTAACATTTTTTTCTTTGACTTACCCATGTTGAATGTCAGGAATTAGTGACATTTCATGCAGCTTTTAAAGGGAAGGTTTGTGACCATAAATGGTCATTTAGGGTGGTTCTTTATTTAAATGAGACTTGCCATGCACTGTGGTTTATAATGTGTGTGATTTATCAAAGCAGATTACTTACAGGTATGCCTAAATCAAGCGTACGCACATTTTATAAATACCAACTTTTTTGTACGTACGAACATTCTACATTTTCTTCATGCGAGTGAATTAAGAACCTTTTCTCCGCAATGTGAAAATGAGGGCCCAGAAATGAGCAATATTTTGCTTAGTTTTCTCACTAATATGCCAGTTGGCTGGCCCTTCCTATACTTCATTTACTGCCTCATCTGAATCCCAGCTGAAATGGACACAGTTTGGATTGCTGGGAAACTGTTTCATTTATGTAATTCAGTTGTATAGTTACACAGACAAAATGCATACTGTCATGAGCCATTTTTTAAATAAACAATTAATTGACTGTTTTCTGTCATTTCTCTTTTCTCTGCAAAATCTTTCACTATTACCTTGGCCCAAAGCCTCAGGAAATAAACTTAAGACATTATAGCTTGCCGCCAACAATCGTGGTTATTGTGTGAGTTGGTAAAAAATCACGGTGGAAAAACTAATTAGCACGGAGGAAGCGGGGAGAGGCTACGGTACCAGAGGATTTAGAGGATTTCTCATAAATAGGGGGCACCACCATACTTTGAATGCAAGGTACAACTCCATACAAAATGTCCACCTTCTACTGGAATGCAGGGAAGCTGGATCCGAACCTGAGAATTCTTCTCATCTGATGCCTGAATAATCTGGCTGCCTATCGCTGGCAGCTCTCCGTCTGTCCCAGCCAGGTTTTTTTCCCATCTGCACCTTTGGGTCTCTGTCCTGGCTGGCTTCACATTTGCACCAAAACAGAACAGTCCCTTCCAACTAATCCAGGGCTGTGGAGCCTGTTTCCTGTTTCCTGTTTGGTGAGTGACTGAGCTGTGCTACTGAACTGTGCTGTAGAAAAGTTTGGTGGTGATCGTTTTTGTACTGGCAAATCTGCAAATTGCGATTGTTCTCAAAAAACAAAAAACAAAATATATTAGGCTACAAACTAACGTTAGGTAAGACGAATTCGCTGCTAAGCAGGCTTTTTCCGGGCCAGCAGTATCACTTAGAGCCCGCATAAACGGGGCATAGGTGTTTACTGTGGAAGTCTGTGGAAGTCCTCGCTTACAGACAAATCTGCAAATTGCGATTGTTCTCAAAAAACAAAACAAAACAAAATATATTAGGCTACAAACTAACGTTAGGTAAGACGAATTCGCTGCTGAGCAGGATTTACCGGGCCAGCAGTGTTAGGCTAGGTAAGATTGTTCTCAAAAACAAAACAAAATATATTAGGCTACAAACTAACGTTAGGAAGTATCACTTAGAGCCCGCATAAACGGGGCATAAGTGTTTACTGTGGAAGTCGTCGTTTACAAAGACTCCTGTTTGGTGAGCGAAAAACAAAACAAAATATATTAGGCTACAAACTAACGTTAGGAAGTATCACTTAGAGCCCGCATAAACGGGGCATAAGTGTTTACTGTGGAAGTCCTCGTTTACAAAGACTCCTGTTTGGTGAGCGACTGAGCTGTGCTACTGAAAAAACAGTAGCTCTCAAAAAACAAAACAAAATATATTAGGCTACAAACTAACGTTAGGAAGTATCACTTAGAGCCCGCATAAACGGGGCATAAGTGTTTATTTGTTAACAAAACAAAACAAAATATAGTGTTGATCCTGCTTCCGACGAATTTTGTATATCTTCTAATACAAGGGTAAGCTATGGCTTCGTTTGATCCCTCAGTCTCTCCCATTCCTCGCTCGGTTTCTCCTTCCTCGCCATATTGGGCTATCTCTTGCCCGGTATGTGACATGTTTACCTATTCCTCCTTCTCCGCCACTAGTGGGAACTTTACTTGTGATAAGTGTAAATTAAATGCTAGGTTGACTGCGAAGATAGCCGAATTGGAATCTCGCATCCGTACCCTACATGAAATTAGAGAAACCGAAAAGTTCATAGAATCCTTCTCGGTTTCGGGTGCTCCAGCTAGCCCGTCCCCAACTAATGTTAGAAATTCGAAAATGCCTCTGCAGCAAGGTAACAGCAGGTGGATTACAGTTCGCGAACGTAGTCATAAACCACCGGTACTCCACCAACCACCAATTCGGGTTTCGAATAGGTTCTCTCCCCTGAGCAATGCACCTTCGGTAAAACCGGCTGAAAAAGCTTTGATAATCGGTGATTCTATTCTACGAAACGTAGAAATTGCGAGTCCAAAGACCGTAGTTCAGTGCATTCCTGGTGCTAGAGCGACCGACATAGAAGCAAATTTAAAAATGCTGGAAAAAACTAACCGTAAATTTTCTAGCATTATTATTCACGTCGGCGCAAATGATGTCCGGTTGAAGCAATCGGAGATAACGAAAAGTAATTTTGAATCAGCATGTGAAGTAGCAAAACGGTTGTCTAACACTGTTATTTGCTCTGGCCCCATTCCTTCTAGGCGTGGTGACGAAACTTATAGTAGACTAACGTCACTAAATCGTTGGCTATCTGAGTGGTGTCCCTCTAATAATATCGGCTATATAGATCATTGGCACACTTTTTGGGGGACTAATCTTTTAAAAAGAGATGGTGTTCACCCCACGTGGGAGGGTTCAGCTCTTATCTCTAAAAAACTGGCCTATAGTCTTAGAAATTCAAGTCCCTGACTAATTAGAGCCAAGGCCAGGAAGCAGAACTTCTTGTCTGCTTGTTCCCCAGAACCATCAGCTAGGGTTCACCCTTTAGAAATTGAAACTGTGTCTGTCCCACGTATACAAAACCATGTCAAATCTCGCAAAAACCGTGAAGTTTGTTTTAATAATCTGATTAAGATTAAAACAAAACACAATCCTATTAGCTCAAGTGATACTACTACCATGAGAGTTGGCTTATTAAATATAAGATCCCTTAATTCCAAGGCAGCTCTTGTGAATGAATTAATCTCAGACTGCTCTCTTGATATACTATGTTTAACTGAAACATGGCTGAAAGTGGATGAAAACTTTACATTAAATGAATCCTCTCCACCTGGGTTCATATATAGCCAAAACCCCCGTCTCTGTCGAAGAGGGGGTGGGGTTGCTGTTATTTATAAATCTGTCTTTCAGTCAATTCCAAAATTAGAGTATGCATTTGATTCATTTGAAGTGTTAGTTATGAACACTCAGCCAGCAGTGGTTGGTAGAAACCGCCCCTCCTCTCAGCCTATTTTACTTGTAACTGTCTATAGACCGCCTGGCCCATATGCTGGCTTTATTCATGAATTTGCAGATTTTCTTTCTCATTTAGCTGTAAGTCATGACAAAGTGTTAATATTGGGTGATTTTAACCTGCATTTTGAAAATACAGATGATCCTTTTACCTCAGCATTTACGGTCATTTTGGAATCAATTGGTTTCATTCAAAATGTTTCTGGCCCCACGCATTGTCATAGTCATACTTTAGACCTGGTCTTAAGTCTTGGTATTGACATTGTTAATGTTAAAATTCACTCGCATAATCCTATTTTGTCTGACCATTTCCTCATTACTCTGCAGTTAAAATTAGCCCATTCTATAGAATCTGAACTCAGAACGTATACAGGTCGCACTATCACTACCTCCACTACTGGAAACTTTATGCATGTGCTACCTGATTACCTTGATTTAGACACTTCATCCAGCTCCCTGTCAACCAATGATCTGGCAGAGGAATTAGCTACTGCTCTACGCAAAACCCTTGAAGTAGTTGCTCCGTTAAAAAGCAAAAAAGTAATTGAGAAGAGGCTTGCCCCTTGGTACACCGACCACACGCGGGCTCTTAAACAAAAGTTTCGGCAGCTTGAACGCAAATGGCGTTCTACTAAACTGCAGGTATTCCACTTGGCCTGGAAAGAGAGTCTTAGTGCCTATAAGCATGCTCTCTCCAATGCTAGGTCCTCTTACTTTTCAAAGCTTATACAAGAAAATAAGACCAATCCCCGATTTCTATTCAGAACAGTTGCTGAACTAACTAATAATCATGCAACAACTAACCCTCAAATTCCAGTCTCATGTAGTAGTAATGATTTCTCAAATTTCTTTAGTGGTAAAATTATTGAAATTAGGGAAAAGATCACAGAAGTTAGTGACCATGGTTTTGACGATATAGAACTGCCTCCTAGACACACTGAACGTCTTGAATCATTTACTCCAATACTTGAGAGCGAGCTAATTCAGTTAGTTTCTTCTTCAAAATCATCCACCTGTCTTCTAGACCCCATACCCACAAAGTTATTGAAGGAGATATTGCCTATGCTCATCAAACCAATTATTCATTTAATTAACTCATCATTGCTATCGGGCCATGTTCCTACATCCTTTAAATTGGCAGAAATCAAGCCACTACTTAAGAAACCAAATTTGGATCCCACTGTCCTGGCCAATTATAGACCCATTTCAAACCTCCCATTTTTATCAAAGATTCTTGAGAAATGTGTAGCGCAACAGCTTTCTTCATTTCTACATACTTATAATGTGTATGAGAGGTTTCAATCTGGGTTTAGGAAGCACCATAGCACCGAGACCGCCCTTGCCCTAGTAATGAATGACTTGTTCCTCTCTCTGGACTGTGGCTGTATTTCTATTCTTGTTTTACTTGACCTGAGCGCTGCCTTTGATACTATAGACCATAATATTCTCCTCTGCAGGTTAGAAAATTTAGTTGGTCTTACCGGGCATGCTCTTATGTGGTTTAAATCTTATCTCTATGATAGATCCCAGTTTGTTAGGGTAAACAGTCAGTCCTCTGAATTTTCTAAGGTGAACTTTGGAGTACCACAAGGATCGGTCTTGGGTCCTCTGCTCTTTTCTCTTTACATGCTCCCTCTTGGGAACATTATAAGCAGACATGGTGTTAACTACCACTGCTACGCAGATGACACACAACTTTATATATCAGTTAAGCCAGGTGAAGTTGACCAGTTGTCTAAACTAGAGACCTGTCTCAAAGATGTAAAGGCCTGGATGACCCAAAATTTCCTCTTATTGAACTCAGATAAGACTGAGATATTAGTATTAGGTCCCAAATCCCTTCGAGATAAATTCTTACAGCTTCCCTTAAATCTAGATTGCTTCTCTGTCTCCCCTAACAAGGTTGTTAAAAACCTTGGTGTAATTATTGATTCAGATCTCTCCTTTCAGCCCCATATTAACAATATCACAAGAATGGCCTTCTTCCACCTGAGAAATATATCTAAATTAAGGAAGGTGTTGTCCCTGGAGGATGCTGAAAAAATGGTTCATGCCTTTGTAACCTCTCGACTAGATTACTGCAATGCATTATTGTCTGGTTGCACTGGCTCAGCCCTGAATCGCCTCCAACTTGTACAGAATGCAGCCGCTAGGGTTCTTACTAGAACCAAGAAATGGGAGCACATCAGCCCGGTGCTCAAAACTCTTCATTGGCTGCCTGTCAAATTCAGAATTGACTACAAGATTTTACTTCTAGCGTTTAAAGCTTTAAATGGCTTGGCCCCTGAATATCTGAGTGACTTACTCATTCCTTACTGTCCTCCTAGATTACTTCGCTCTCAAAATGCTGGCTATTTGAAAATTCCTATTATATCTAAAATTACAATGGGTGGCAGAGCCTTCTCTTACAGAGCCCCTTTTTTATGGAATAATCTTCCCATGTATGTACGGGCTGCAGACACACTTTCTGTCTTTAAGTGTAGGCTAAAAACGTACCTCTTTAGTCAATCCTATAGTTAAGGATGTCGGGGGGGGGGGGGGGGCTAACCTTCTCTCTTCCTCTCTCACCCTGAGCTGCAGATTACTCCGGCCCGTCCCCCTCTCACCCTGAGTTTGCAGACTGCTCCAGTTATGCCCCTCACCCTGAGTTTGCAGACTGCTTCGGACCCGTCCCCCCCTTTGGTTTATCCTCCCGACTTCACGCAACCGGAGTCCCAGATGCATCACCCTGCCCCCTTTGAACTGATGATTGAACTAATTATTGAACTGACTATTACCATTCAGTCCACCTTTAGTCTAAACCGGGCCGGCCAGCGAAGGATGGGCACCCCCTCTCTAGCCAGGTTCCTTCCGAGATTTCTTCCCACTGGGGAGTTTTTTCTCGCCACTGCTCAGTGTTTTTTTTTTTTCTCCCCTACCGGGGAGTTTTTTTACCTCATTTTGCTGGTTGGGGGCTAAGGCCTGGTTTTTTGCTCAATTTTCCTTCTGTTTCCCTGTGCAGCGTCTTTGTGACAGTTCTCTGTAAAAAGCGCTATACAAATAAAATTGAATTGAATTGAATTGAATTGACTATTCCCTTCCCACCACCACCTTCCCCCTGGCTTCTTCTCTCCTCTTTGCCTTTTTTGGGTTTCCATGTATTTAAGTCTATTTAAACCACTGCTCCATCTCCCATCCCCACCTGTGGCCACAGATCTAGGGCCCTGTGTTTTTAGCTCTCTCAATCCTGTTATTACAACCACCTTTCCTTTCCCTTTGCTGAAACTGTGTTGTATGTTCATTCTGAAATCCAGAATATGCAAGTGTTTTCCATTTAATGACAGGGTTTGTACAGTTTTGTCTCTAAAGTTTAATACATTGCTTTTGTCCTTTTGTAAATAGTAAGGTAATTTGATCCGTTACATTCAAATGCATATTTCAAATTTTTTGTGATCTGCCATGCGCCTGTATTCTCTGCGGCTCCTTAAGCTGCCCTTGGACAGCACCACAATGTAAATTACAGTCGAAAAAAAACGCATTCCTCTGTTTTCGGCAACAGACCAACTCACCGCATGCGGAAGGACATGACACCGACATGACTGCGCCCCACTGCCAGAGTGGTCCGTTCCACTCCATCTGCCCGATAATGACAAAACACCAGGATCAAAACCTTATGCAACGTGTAGCCTGTTTATTAAGAGCTCGCCTGGCTGCTGTCTGCGATTGAAGCCTTCCATTGTGGCTCTAATCAAAGCGCGAACACGCAACTGTGTTATTAGATGGCCGAAAGAGTTTAGTTGCCTCGAAATAGAGCCGCAATGAAGGCTGAAACCAATAATTAAGAAGAACACAGCATTTGGAATGCCTGTCCGTATAGATCGAGTGTGGATGCAATTACTTCCATGGCCTTTGGTGAGCAACAGCAGCAAGAGAGTCACACAGCAGAAATAGGCTAATCCTACACTGCTTTCAACCTTTGTAATATGACTGGAGGCAAACAGGAATTCAGGTCATTAAGATGTCTGTTGTGCTTAACCTTTTCTACAAACATATAACACAATCAGAAAACATTATTCACATTACTTGTCAGAGTGATTTTTTTGCTTGCATCTCAATATCAATTGCATGGTTTTCAGTTAAATCATGATTATGTTGTGTGTTGCTCTTCTTTTTTTAAATATCAAGGGTCACAGATTTGTAATTTACTCAATCCCTCCCTGATGTTACCCTGTCTGAATAAGCTAAAAAAAAAAAAATACTTAAGGATGGTGGACTATGGGGGTATTATTGTCTTAAAAATACACAAATAAAATATGAATCTTCCACAATTAAAATGAGATTCACAAATAAATGCAACAGATTCACAAATAAATTTAACTGAATCACAAGTAAATAAATCTGATTCACAAACATGTTTTTGTATTCATAAACAAACACAAAGTAATGTCTCCCAAACGAATGACTGCGCATTTACACAACGCTTGGTTGTGCATGTGGAATCGCTTGCATTTAGTTTTGAGACAATCCTCACAGCAAGATGTGCCAAGAAATCCACAAATATGTGTTTTTTTTTAACTGAGTCTACTCCAGTCAATAAGATCAGGCTCTGTGAACATCTGTAGCGAGTAGCGAGCTGAGGCTGTGTCTGAATCAGAGCCTTATCTACTGCGTCCTGTGTACTTGCATACTGTATAGCCTACTGCTTACTGCATTCTGCTTAGTGAAACATATCCTCCATTCTATTATCAGTGAAAACCCAGAAATAAGTATATAATTTTGGGATTTTAAGTAGCCTACACTATATTTAGAGAACATTTCGCCTACTTAAAAACATTCTCATCCAGTGTATTCAACTAGCATACTCAATAGTATTGAAGCGCGTTGAATCGGACACACCCAGACTGCAGTGAGCGACAGCTGTTCAATCAGGAAGATGGCTTTAGGCCCTACACAATCACTTTTTTTTCTCTTTAAAAGAGAACTATAGATGGGGCTAGTGTCATTATAGTGCTAATGCTGAGGGCAACGATAGATAGTTTGAACTACAGCTTGACACAAAATAACATTAGCTAGCTACTGCTGGCTAAATAACTATGCTTGGTACTCACTACAGAGGTGCCCAAGGTACTTTCCTTCCCTCAGTGACTAGCTACTGGAAGGCAGCTGCTGCCTCCAAGGCTGCAAACAGTAGCTATAGGTATTTTGCTTGTAGTTAGCTAATTCTTAGAAGGATTGCTCGTGTGCACACGGTGGGTCTTTGTTTTGTTCAGTTAAATAGCAGTACTTATGCGCAGATGGTGGAGGTGGCGGCTGAGAACCAGGGAAAAAACCCTGGCCTGGAACCAGCTGTGATTCGTCGGAGTAATGTGGGTATTAGATTGAAATTATGTCTTAAAATCTTATTGGCAGAAGTTGACTAAGTTAAAAACACATATTTGTGGATTCCTTCACACATCTTGCTGTGAGGATTGTCTCAAAAATACACAAATAAATGCGAGTGATTCCACACGCGCCAAGCATTGCGTAAGTCATTAGTTAGGGAGACATTTGTTGAGTGCAAAAACATAGTTGTGAATCAGTTGCATTTATTTGTAAATCTCATTTTATTTGCAGAAGGATTATCCTATATATTTGTGTATTTTTGAGATGGTAATACTCCCATAGTGGAATGGCCATTTAAAAAATGCTCTCAATTTCCATATTATAATCACCATATCATTCAAGTGGAAATGTATAGTATAACTGTGCTTCTTTCTTCATTCCTGTAGATGAAAAAGAACAGGCTGGCATACCAAAGGAAATAATTTGCCTAAAATGAAAATCGATGCCACTGTGTATGCTGGTTAGTCCACTTTTTGGAAAATGATTCAGTATTGTTTTTGTAAAGTTCTTTCTGAAAGGTTTTAAATGCATTTAAAATTACATTTTTATTGATCTGTTCAACTTCCATGACCAGGCCTTGTGACTCAGGATTAATGTAACAAAAATAATCTCTGTTTTGCAGAATGCACAAACAAAAGAGCCTGTCAATGGACAGATTTTCAGTTTTAGATATTTGTTTAATTTGTTTTTCACTCAAATGTGGCTTTGGCCATTCTTGGCCTGTGCTGTACCTAGATCAGTCAATAACGGACACAAAATAGAAAATAATTTGACAAAAAAAAATTTGCATCAGAGTGTGCTGTTGTAATATTACAATATTTGTACAAAGTAAATTGTTCAGTGTTAAATCAACTCAGACAGGGAACATTTCACTTCTGATCCTATTGGACTGAAATTAACTCTGGTAATTGATTTAACCATGAATATTTTAAAGTGCATGGTCATTAATTAAATATGAGCCAAGTAAAGGGACATGGGATATGTTTTAACTTTATATCAATTGTATTTTTCACACATACAAATTATTTTATGTGCCATGCGCAAACTACGCAAGTTATCTGCCTCCTTTCTTTGTGACTCGTTCACTGCTATTGATATATGACCTTTTTTCTTGACACATGACATTAAAGAGATGGATTGTGGATAATGACCCTGAAATGGGTTGTTGTCTTGTTGAGAAAGGATGCATCGAGCCACTTCACGTCGCAGAAACCGAGGCGAGCCGCACCGCACGAAGGCTGTTTCACAACTCTATTGTTAGAAAGTTGCACAAAAAAAAAATAGGGTGGTAACCCTAACAATTCTGTGTCGCAGGTGCCTTGTTTATCATTCCGCACCAGTTACAGGCGGAATTAAAATGAAAGAAGGCGCGTTCCTCAAGCCGCGAAGGAAGCCGTTGTTTATCCACTTGTGGGCAACGAATCCCATGCATGGATGACCCCGAGCCATTCTCCGCATCATTCGGCCTGGCAGGTTTCAGAGGGTGAGTCAATATCACCCGTCAGGAAGGAGCGCCATCATTTTTAGGACCTGCAACCGAGCCTCCCAATGAGCCATTCGCCTCAGAGCAAAACCACGCCTGACACACAGCTGAGTGGAGTCAACGTGGAGTCTGGGCAGGACAGATATTTTCATCTCTCACTTTAGAAAAGGTGATCTAAAGTCATCAAGCAGACTCTCCAACTAAATTTAAATTATCAAGGTCAACTGCGAAAGATGTCAGTGATTGGTTGAGTCGAAGGGTTATAGAGTGCAACAGGAGCCTCCAGGATGGAGAAAGGTTGCCAGGCATGACGTTAAAAAATTTGAGACTGGCTGAAGCTTAGCTGATTTTGAAAACTCATTTGCACTCATTGAGACTCGTTAGTTAAATGAGTTAGTCAAGCGGCTGAAATGAGAGATGAATGGTAATTCACCGTGTTGCAGAGAGCCTGTTTTACAAAAAAATATTTGATTGATGTCACTGGCTTTTTAGACAACTTCAAACCTAACAATCCAGAACAGAGGGGGTGTTAAACCAGCTGTAAGCCAGGGGTGTTAAATCTTATCTGAAAAGGACCGATGTGGGTGCAGGCTTTTGTTTTAGCCTAGCACTATGACTCCTGATTCAGCTAATTAACTTAATTCAAGACCTTGATAAGTATAATCAGGTGTCTTAGTGCTGGGCTAAAACAAAAACCTGCACCCACACCAGCCATTTTTGGATAAGATTGGACACCGCTACTCTAAGCTGTGTGTGAGTCTCTTGCAAATGGCCTTTTGGCCTAAACACCCATTTTTATTCTACAAGACAAAGGCACAAACCCTTTTCTATGGTAACATCACTGTAGAGTGGCCAGTGTCAAAAATGGCTGCTGCATATTCACTTTAATCTTTACAATATAAAAATAAAATGCTACATTACATTGATATAATGACTGGGTTGGTTCTTATATTCTGCAACATCTCCCTGTTTACTACAGTTACCATTTCATCACCACTTGTAAGTCACTGCCACAGTGTCTCAGGGCAGCCTTAGCTTTTGAATGCAGCCTGGCATTGTGGTGCCTGGTGTAATGTGATATGCTGCATAATTGACTCTAGAGTCAGCTGCTCGATAGTGTTCTTGGGTTTTATCCACATCAGCTGCAACTGTGTCAACAAGCAAAATTGAACAAACAAATGCTTGGATCCTAGAGGGACGCAGTCCAAGAGGTTTTGTGTTTCAATTCCTGAATGAAATGGCAGTGTTGTTTGGCTGACTGAAAGCAATGCCCCTTGTTCAGGGTAACATAAGGGCCAGAGGTATCCTGCCATGTGGCTTTCAAACACGTATTGGAAATGTATTTGCATGTGTGTATTTCATATGTAATACAGGTAATACTCTGTGCCACCTGCAAAGCAGCATGCCATCACCACCATTTTAATTTTAGCTCATGGATACATTTATTTGGATGCTGTTTTTTTGCTTTCAGTTTTTGTAACAATATACATTTTGGTGCATTTTTCCATCTCCGACCCCCTCTTTTGTCGATCATTCAGCAGGATCCTTATCGTAATAAAATAACATTGATTCGTGATCAGCGTGCCTCTAACTTACGAGCTCCTGGGTAGCCGTGGCCCTCGGGGGTTGGTAGTTGTGGAGACCATGCCACTAAAGTTTTTAATTTGCTTGCAGGGACTCTGTGACTCACACACATACATTGCTCACCACCTGAACAAACAACTACCCCCTTGCCGGTGGATCGAGCCATCTGCAAACAGCTGGAGACGGCCACCTGGAGACACCGGCCAGACGGCTGCTCCCAAATTAAAGCCGCGCACTATTGGCCCTGCTATCGAATCTCAAATCCCTGCATGGCAGGTGACACGCACACTGATGCACATGTATGAATCACTCTCCTGGGGGGCTGAGCAAGGTGAAAAAATAGTATAGTCAGACTTGGGTCAAATAATCATTTGAAATATGTCAAGTTAGTGAGCGATGGGTACAATTAAGCTAAAAATTTATTTTGTTACAAAAAAAATCTCCCATGTATCCATGAACTGCAATCAAAAGGGTGGAGCAGGGCCACTTCTTCCAATTGTTGTTTTCACTGGTGTCACAAGAAGGAAACTGGTTCCGGTGCCATTTTCCTTCTTTCAGGCTTCCAGATCGCCATTATAGCGACACAAGGTTAAGGGGCACCAGTTGGAGGCCCCCTACAGCACGTGGTGAGCTTGTCAGTTGTTTTCACATTACGCAAGTGAACCCATGATGTATCACTGCATTGTAGGGGACTTTTTATTATGTGCATGTTAAATGACTGATTGCCAGGGCCTGCAAGAAGGGTATTGCGTGGAACTTGATTTAGAGGAGACAAAGAAATAGACAGAAAGGCGCAGAGCATGAAGCAGGGAAGATTGTTGGGTCAGGATTATTTACTAAAATGGTTGATATTTGCGCACTTGCACAGACCGGAAAATTCTCAAATCCCCGCATGTATAGTGGCTTTTCTCTTTTTTTTTTGGGGAATCCTGGGATGTGTGCCGGGGCTGTGAGAAACTCAATGGAAAGACATGGGAGGGTCTTGTTTGCCCCCGGATGAGGTAAACTGGACCGTTTTTATTCTTTCGATTGTGTATCAATGCAGATTGTCCAGGTTTTTTTTCCTCTTGCACCTTGAGTACTAGGTAAATTTGTACCTATATATTGAATGAAGACCTATTTGTTTTCTTACCAAACAGTGTTTCTTGTGGGTGTGCAAGTATGTGTGTACAACTGGCAACTCATACAGGACCATGCCATTTGCTACAGCTGGTGTGGTCTTACACTTCTCTGTTAATCCAGTTAATATTCCTCTACCAGTGAGATTTGGTTCATTTTGTTTGTCGGTTCTGCACACACATCTGATAATCCACCCCAACCTGCCCATGAATGACCGCAAAGCTCCCATGAACAACTCCAACAGCCTGTTTTCTGCCTGAGACTTTTATTGGTGTGATTGGTCTGATTCGTCTGAACAATTTGAAATGGCTACTGAGGTCAGTAATTGGAATGACACCCTCAAGTTGCAGTTTATGTCCTCACTGTGTTCGGGCAGAGCTTGTGACATTTATGGTGGGCAGCAAGTGGTGGTAGTCTTCGTAAGAGCAGCAGCTGCCTTAAGTTAAAGGAGGCTGAAGGGAAATATTTGGAGCCATGTGAAAGTAAAGATTGGAATACAGCCAGCTTCATCATCTAAGAAGAGGGCCTACGAGTTTGGCAACACTTTGAGGCGGCTGGTCAGAAAAGCCTATCCTTCTACTGATCTGGCCACTCAACACCTATTAGCATTGGCATGTAATCATTTTATTGCTCCACTATTGGGAGTGGAGAGTTGCGTATCTAGTTCCATCGTGCAAAAAAAACACCCTCGAATAGGCCATTAATTTGGCATCAGAACCTAATCGTTTAATTAATGACTTGGAGTACAGGCAGGTTGCATCAGGCACTGAAGCAAGGGGGTAGTTTTGAAACACTCTGGTAAGTGACACTCAAATGGGGTTTTTACTCAAATGGGGAGTTGTAGAAAATCTACAGGAAATAATCCATAATTGCGAAATACACTGCCCGGCCAAAAACAAAGTTGCCATTGCACCCGTCATGCATAGTGCCCACTGTACAAGCCTCTGGAGGCAGTGTTATGATCTGGGGTTGCTTCAGTTGGTCAGGTCTAGGTTCAGCAACATTATGCAGTAATAAAATGAAGTCAGCGAAGTACCTGAATGTACTGAATGACCAGGTTATCCCATCAATGGGCATATGCCAGGATGACAATGCCAAGATTCATCGGGCTCAAATTGTGAAAGAGTGGTTCAGGGAGCATGAGGAATCATTTTCACACATGAATTAGCCACCAGATTCCTGACCTTAACCCCATTGAAAGTCTTTGGGATGTGCTGGAGAACACTTTACGGAGTGGTTTGACTCTCCCGTCGTCAATACAAGATCTCAGCCAAAAACTTATGCTACTCTAGATAGAAATAAATGTTGTGACATTGCATAAGGTTGTCGAAACAACAACCAACAAATGTGCGCCGTAATCAAAGCTAAAGGCGGTCCAACGAAATATTAGAGTGTGCAACTTTTTTTTTGGCCTGGCAGTGTATATTGATGAGGTAAACTATCTTTCTAGTGTGAATGGGACCCAGTTTAGCTCAAGGTACACAGAGAGCTATGCACCTCAAAGATCTCGGTCTGTGCCGGAAAAGGGTCCTAGAGATAGGTCTGGAGCATGTTGGGAATGTGGGTGTAGCAGACATTTTATAAAAAGGACTGTCCTTATGTGAGGGAAACAGGGGTGGGGTACAGTGGACCAAATCCCTGCCCCCCTAAATTCATGCCCTGGCCTCAGGTTGGCATCTCCCTGTGCTGTGGGGTCGGCTATATCACTCTGCCAAGATGTGCGGTCTTGACTGTTCTCTTTCAGTTGGCTTTGGGGCCCAAGTCTCTATTATTTCACAGATATTTTGGCAGGAGACAAGTAAGGGAGAATCACATCTGAGTTGGAGTGGAAAAGTAGTAGTGTGAAAATACTGATCTCAGATACATGGCAAACAGTATGTCAATAACCTGTCATTATAGAGTCATTATAGAGTTTTTGGTTGCCAACATCACACCTCAGGAAGTTTTATTAGGGATTGACTTCTGCAAGTTTAGAGTGGTGAGTGACCTGAAGGGTGGATATTTTATGTTAATTGGAAAAAAGCTACAGTTGCACTTCACTCATGATCCCACTGAGAACAGATCAGTCATTGTGCAGAATGATGTAACTATCCCCACCAGGAGCAAGGTTATTATCCCAAGGGCTCTTGATATGTTATCCTGTGAAGGGCATATTTGTCACGATTCTAGCCTGCCATGTCACGTTTTATGTTTCATTTCTGTCTTAGTTAGATTTCTTGTAAATGTCACGTATTATGTTTAGTCTAGTCACGCCACGTTTTATGTTTAATTCTTGTTACGTTTCATTTTCATGTCATGTCATGTTTCATGTTTGATTATTGTTACGATTTATTTTCTAGTCTTGTCATGTCACGTTTTATATTTGATTCATGTTACGTTTCCCGTTCATTGTTAGCATACACATTTTCGTGTTTTTCTGCAGCCTTGCGTTCATGCTTTCTCTATCTCTCTTGCTGTCGCTCACGCTTCCCTAATTGTTTCATTCTCCCGTGTCTAGTTTACTAATCTACTAACGTTAGATCAAGATTAGGTAATACTAACTCTCTAACCATGTGTTCATGTTTACCTTACGTTTCTCGTGCATGTCATTTACTAATTTACTAACGCTAGGTCAGGATAGGTTTATTACTAACGATTACTAATTATCTTGTTACCTTGTCAGCCTTCCACACCTGATTTCCATTTGCATGCTGCTCTCAAGCTAAGTGTCTGCACCTGTCTAGACCTGCATTTAAGCTCAGTGTTCATGTCTTGTCTTTGTGAAATTGTTGCCTCCTGTTTGTCAGTGCACTCTTGAGCGGTTTTCCAAGCCTGCCTTTTTGTTTACGATCCAAGCCTGTTTTTGACCATTGTTATTGACCTCTGTTTTGTTAACCATTGCCTGCCTGTACCACAAGTTTTTGCCTGCTGTCTTTTGTACTTTTGCCCCGCGGAGCGGACTTCGGTCTTGACTCTTGCATTGCCTTCGATTCCGAGCCTGCCTACCGTCTGCCTGTACTTCTGCCCCGCTGACAGCTACTCTGGTTACTGGACTATTGCATGGTGTACCGATTCTGAGACTGCCTTCTCCCTCGGTACTGTACATTGGTTTTGTCTGGATTTTTTTGTGTATGAACCTTGCTTGTTTTTTGACCACGCTCATTGGACATTCCCTCATTAAAAGCCCTCACAGGACTTTTTCTACAACCACTGCTTCTGAGTCGTGCATTTCGGGTCCTACCCTCACGCATCCGTCTCAATATTGGAGCCATCTACTACTCCCAACACTGTGTGATGTTATAATTGACAGAGATTTCAAATTTCAAAAAGGGGGTTATGTCAGGATCATCAATGTAACAGATTACTTACACTTTAATACAAGGTATGTTGGTACACCCCATACAGATTTTGAAGTTGAGGTGGGTTGACAGGTTTAGGAGAGGTTGCAGTGAGTTAGGGAATTGTTACTAAATGTCTGCCTTCAGTAGGGATGACTGATTTGGGGAAGACTGATCTCATACTTCTGTCGCCGTGAACAATCCTTGAGATTAACTGAGTTGAACTGAGACTGGCTGTAAATTACATGTATGTCTAGTTGTGAATTACACTGGTTTTTCCAAGTGTGTTAGTTGGTGGATGTCTCTTGTCTGTTCCCTCCCTGTTCCTGTGTAGGTGTTCCGGAGCGTGTTCCTCCACCTATGGCAGTTTGGTAATCAGGCATGGATTTGCTACTTTCCCTTTGAAGAGAGACTGATGGCAGTTGAGGGGAAAAAAGAGAATCCTCCTGGCTCGCTGACGGTGGCACTGGACTGATCGCGCAGAATCTGCAATCCACGCTCGATTGGACAACAAAAAGGACACCGAATTCGGAATCAACTCCACTCCAACTTCCTGGGAGTTGGGAGAATAGTTTGACAAAAAAAGCAACCCGATTCCGCCTCATTTCCGAGATGGCCTGCCCACCAATAAACCCACGACTGGATATCTAAGTTCCGGTTGCAGAGCCGTCTGCCCCCCGTTGGTTGTCCTCGGATTCCATCCTCAGCGACAGTGGAGCTGTGTGCTGAGGGCAACCGTATGCAGGAAATGCAAACAATATCCTTTAAGTGGCACCCCCCCCCCCCCCCCCCCCCCCCCCGGTCTGTGGTCTGTGAGTAGATAACAGATTATATTTATAACCGGAATCAACGATTCAAGTCGCATGAGTGGACTTGTTTTAAATGTTGATGTTATGAAATGATGGTGCAAGCATTTGTATTTTTTTTACTGTTTCATTGTATAACTTGGAGTCTGCGAGTGTTCTTCTGGGGGGGAACAAACTTGATATATGCTGTATATTTGGAGGAAGTAGCCGATCGGTTGCCGGATGTGTGAGTGCAGGGTAAGTGATTTGGACACATATTACAATTGTGGTGTATCTGGGTTGGTGTGTAGTCTAGCGTGATTTTGCTATGTACTCTGGCAATTCTTGCTAATGTGACTGCTTTGCTAATTGTATATTTTACTGCCTCTGCCTGTTTACAATGGCGCTATAGTGTGTATTGCGAAAAGCGTTGCTACACCTAGCCTATTTAATACGTTCAGTATTTCCAGTGATTGTTTATGTAACGTACACTCTTATAACCGCTGATCAATTAGCTAAGTGGCTACATGTAGTACTTCTCTTGACTGTTGCCATTCTACTGAGTATTCTATGATAGTGTTTAGTGATTGCAGTGATTGATATAATTGCTTTGCTTTGTGTACTTGACAAATCCTTGCTAATGTTATGGTTGTGTTAATTGTATATCTCTATTGCCTGTTTATAATTGGCCTATATGCTAGTGTGTATTTTGCCTATCTAATCTATGCAGTATTTTCAGTGCTTGTTTAGGTAATGTGCATTTTGCTAACCGCTGCTAAAATAATTATTTGGCCATCTGTAGTAATTACGTTAATTATTGGCTAATGTGGTGAGTGTTGTTGACCATTGTTGACAATGAATGAACATGAAAATAAACATGTGCTTATAGGTAGCGTTAATAGTGGTCTGTATAGTGGTAACAGTTCGAAAGCCACTATGAGGATAACCAGGGCTAAAATACTTCCTCTGAATTGCAAACTACAGCTGAGATTAAAAAATAAAAAATAAAATAACCATTCACAAAAAAGTTCTGCCGGTACAGTTGGAGGAAAGGGCATCCCGGACCTCTCACCTGCAGAAGAGAGGATGGGGGGGTATCACTGGGAAAGTGGCCATGGATGGAGTGATAAAAGACGGCGACTTAATTCGTCAAGACTTCAAGTTTCTCTTACAGCGGGTTGCGACATTTGCTAGGTCTTCTAGGCTAATAAAGCTAGATCAGATTTTTTGAAAAAATTCTAAAAGGTTACATTTGTGACTTGCATACAACATGACTGGTGATGCATAATCATTTTCATATGGCTGTCTCCAATAAATCCTTATACAGAGGCTATTTCCTGATTTCATAATTTTTACTGGCTTATGCTTCATTCCATTTAGGCTGCAAGTGATGAGAAACTAATAGTGGTGTCAAATTAAATGTCAACTTATTAAAAGTCAACTTAATCAGATATTATTTTTGCCAATTAGGCGACACAACGTCTACAGCTGCAACATGTAGGTAAAGTGCATTTTAAAATATTACCCTAGATGCATTAACAGCTTTTAATATGTTCATAATTTTGGAATGCCTTGGACGTTATTTTGCCATTTTTACGATCAGCTACTCATTTAAGGCGAAATCTGACTTAAGCTCACATAACATGTTTTCCAAAGAGCACCTTTTTGTTTATCACCTGTTGACACTGCAGTGCTCTGAACAAAAGTTATTCTTTGTAATTATTTAGGCTGCACAACTATTGTTCCCTCGCTGTTCATTGCAAGCAATGTCGCTGCCTCACCACTGGGAAAAAGCATACACAAAGTCAAGAGCTGTCGTGACATTTCATCGTACCGTACATGCATGTTCATTTAGATAAATCTGAAAATTTGCCTAAAAACGGTTGTACGCACACTACGATCAGATGAATGCATGAATGATAAATGAGGCCCAATGTCTTTGGGTAGACTTCTGGTGATCACCTAAGTAGGTTAGTTGAAATCTTTCCCAAACTCAGGTCTGCTAATTTGTCAGACCTTCATAATGGAATTAGTTTTCTACTCAAGTGCAGCATTTAGGCCATGTCATTTCTACCAAGGGAGTGATGGTAGACCACAAGGTGGAGGCTGTGAGAGCCTGGCTGGAACCCAAGAATCAGAGGTGAGCAGTGTTCTGGAACTGGCTTCTTACTACAGATGGTTTGTAAGGGGGTTTCACAGAGATTGCACAGCCCTTGCATCAACTGACAGAGAAGGGTAAGAAGTTGAGATGTGACCTGTCAGCGGCCGTTTCTGTGAAGACGATCTTCACCACTGCAACCTTTTTGCTTACCCTGACCCCAAAAAGACTTTCATTTTAGATATAGATGCCTATGAGGGTGGAGCTGTTTTTTCCCAGGAAGAAGATGGCATAGTGAGAGTTACAGCCCATGCCAGTTTGGCATTAACAAACCAAGGACACAAGTATGCCACCACTAACTTCTTGGCATAGAACTTCTTGGCATAGTCACGTTCAGGAAGTATTTTAAACATTGCCTGTTGGGGAGTTCATTTTAAGGCCAGATTGCATTTCTTAGTGCAGCTTACATTATTTATGTTTGTTATTGTATATTTTCTGTGTATCATGGCCAGGTTTCGCTTGTAAAAGAGATACTACATCTCAATGGGACTGCTAAAGAAAAGCTAATAAAAAAAGTACTTGTAATATATTCTACATAGACCATTTGGACAGCATGGAATAAATTATCATTGTGAGAAATTTAAAAGCATAAAGCAATCGACTGGAATAAATGGAGGAGTATGATTAACAGGGGGTCACAAGTTTATTTTAGAAGGTAATGTCTTACACGTATAGCATTGTGGCAATGTGGGATGCAATACACTCATGCACCCATGTTCTTTTATTGGCTTTTTTCAGGATTAGAAGATGCATGTATCAGAACCTTCCCTCTGGTGTGCTTTACCCCTTCTGTGGGATGATGCTGTTTGTCAATTAATTAATAAATCAATGACATCATTGCATATTATTAATTTTAACCACAGCCATTACTTTGTCTTCTGGGAATTATAAGCACAAATTTAAACATGTTAAGCTTCATGGTAGATATTAATGGAACTCGCACAGATGAAAAAAACAAGGGTAAATTATGAGAAGGGCAGCTGAAAAAAAATATTGTTGACCAGAGCGGGCTGGATAAGGGTACCTATTTGTTCACAAATCAAATTATTAAAGATTGCATAATGACACCATTGTGGTTGCCATTTTGGCTCCTGGTAACATATTAGGAATTAAATTATTGTGATGAATTGGGAATTGCATATATTTACTGTAGGATGGATTGGAGCCATAGTGCAGAGAGGCATGCATGTCCAGGTTCCGATTTCCCCATTAATGAAACATTATTCAAGGTGTTGTAGCACCAGCTCACAATGCACTAGAGATGGCCTTTTTGAGGAAAGAAAAATAGAATGATAATGTTGGGTAAGGAAGTCATTTTTTCCCTGCATTAATGAGCTGGCATTTAGAGGGAACAGTAACATTTCCAAAAATATTCTTCTTGCGTCCTGACCCAGATACGTAACTTCCTATGGGTGCAGCTTTTTGCATGTGCAAAACTACTTCATGAATATGCAGAAACATGTAAATTTCAGACCAAGGTCTGTATTTTAAATATTTTTATGAAGAATAAAATAATTTGGAAATAGTCATGCAGTCATTCAAAACGCACAATAGTATTAAATATTTGTCAGTAATGTAGGAATTCCACTGGTGCCTAAAGGGTGAAAGGTTTATTGATTTACAAAGTAAATTGATGTTAAGTTGTACTTATTCTTATGAGACTGTACTGTCAAGTGTGAATAGTGGCCTGCTATGGAGTCCTGACTGTGCCAGTGCCAGCTGTGCCCAGCTTCCACAAGGCGGTGCATGATTGCCTATGCCGACTGCGCACGAATTGAGCTCCTCTAGCTCACCGACTGGCAGCACAGCTTGTGTACTGCATGAAAAGAACAGCTGGAGAGTGCATGCTCATTTATGGTCTTCCACACCGACGGAAGACATTACAGTGATAATAGGGGGAACGAATACAACAGAGAATATCAAATTGCGAGAAATAAAAAATAACAAAACTGAGAATACAGCAGAGTGGCTGCTGGATGGCTTGTGCGGTTAAGGCACTGTTCTAGTGGAGGCATGAGGCCTGTGGTCTGGTATCGAATCGCAACCACGCCAGTGCTGGCTGTGGTCGGCAGCCCAGCAGGGTGATGCATAATAGGCTCTAGTGTTTCACAAGGTTGGGAGGGTTTCAGTTAGCCCAGATGACAGTGTCTCGTCTGCCACCGGCGACCCCTTGCCAGTCATGTGGGTGGCTGCAAATCCATGTGTTGAGCTGCACATGAAGCGTCATCTTCCGACTCGCGTCTGTGTGATCCCGGCTCGAGAACTGCTTTGCGAAAAAGAAGCGGTGGCTGACATTGAATGCTGCGGAGGAGAGTACGCACTTGTCTGTTTTTTTTCTGAACTAACAGAGGACATTGCACCAGTGTGTGCTGGTGAAAAAATACAATTGAGTAAAAACATTTTTAAAAAACCTCTTATAAGAAAATGCAGCAGAGAAAATCATCTCCTCACAGCTTATGAGATGGTTTCTGACCGTCGTTCGGGTTTCGCCTCGCGCATGTTCCGCTTGAGCGGCTTCAGAACATAGCGCTGTCAGTATGATGATATTACCACTCTGACACCAATGAGCAGTGTCATCTGTTTCTGTCCTCGAAACAAAATCAAAAGTTTGATTATGCACCTGCAAGAGTAACGCTCACTCCGATTCATATGAACTCTCAAATAGGCTAAGTTTAGAGACGCTGACAAAGACTATTATTTCTGCTGTACGTCTTTTTATCCTCGGAATAATAATAAATATCCTCCTGTCAATTAACACTCCATCCTGGTTAATGGATTTAGAGATGGCTGTCTAATGACTCCAATCTGTCTGTAATTCCTTAATATCCTCCAAGAAGTTACCAGAGTTTGGAGGGCTATGCAACAACTTTAGATCCACATTTATCTAAACTTTGATAATGGAAGGTCTTCTGGCAGCTTAATTCTGGGCCTGGTCAGATGGTCGGAAGGAGATTGCATGGCCCAGATTAACAACGCATGTTCCCCTACTTCTAAGACTGATGCAACAAAAATAACAAAGTAGTTTTGTACAAATCATGCTCTATTACATTTGCGTGTGTGACTGGCTTTTTTAAAGTTCTGTGAAATCATACAATTACTCTTTGGGTTACAGTTAAACTGATTCATTAAACCGTATTATTTATTTCTGAGCACACAGATAATCCCAAAATTGTACATAGGCATGACTGTGTACGAATGAATAAAGTGTGTGTATGACTGAATAAAGCTGTGTAAATCACAAACAAAAAAATCGCAAAAATAAAAGGGTGCACACATGAATGACCAGTGAACAGCCTCCAAGAGCCTTATGTTTTTTTTGCTATTTAATTTGCCCGGACACGCTTGGTTTGCCCAGTCACTTAAAGCGCACTCCCAGTGTAACATTCTGTTTGCAAGGTTTCCCAACAGTGCTAGGGCAGCCATGGTTCCTAACATGTAAATCCCTCACACGTCAATTTTATGGTCATGTCTAATAATTGAACATTCGCCACCTGTTTAGCAATTTGCACAATAGTTGGTAATGACGGCACATACCTGTGATATCAAGTTTATTACTCTGTGTTGCAGTGCATTCACAATTTTATTGGTTTCACTCAATATTTTTGTAATGGCGGCGTGACGTGTGAGGTAGGAGGAGCCAAACGCAGCAAAGGGATTCATTGAGCCCTAAGGCCACTAAGGTGGGAAACCCCGCAGTTAAGGGAGGGAGACAAGACAGGGAACACACGTACCAAAGCTAAAAGGCTCACTGTCACAAACCAATGAGTAGAAGTGCAAACGCCAGGTTTCTCAGTAAGAAAACCAAATAAGGCTAATGGAACAAAGAACTGCTACCCTATACTTCTACGAGCTAAGTAACTCAGTAAAAACGCGAACGCCCGATCTCCCAGGAGAGAGAAACATTTTACATACGAATGGAGCAGAGATCTGCGGTCCCATACCTCTACGGGCTAAGTAACTAAAGAGCCAGCAATAATAAACGCCCTGCCTCGGTAACGAGACGCATAAGAACAGGCGAGTAGCATAAATGGAAATACAAATAAAAATAAAAATAAAACACACAACCAACAAACCCTGCAAAATAATACAAGATAGTATACGAGGAGGCAAAAGGAACAGAGATCTAACGTTCCAAGGCTACTCTCAGACTCGCAGTCACACACAAACATGTCCACAACATCGCTCAGTCTTCCTTATAGGAAGACATGTACCGAATGACGAAACAGAACTACAGTTCCGAACCAAAATCGCCAAAAGCTCCATGTACGGAGACAGGTACCCGAAGGATGAACAGGACAGGTGCACCGGACATTTACCGGCTATAAGACTAACGCGAGATTAATAGAAAATAAACGCCCTACCTCTCCGTTAAGAGGAATGTAACGAGGCGACAGGAACAGAGATCCAATGTTCCACGGCTACTTCCATAAGCTTGTAGTCCCACGCAGAAAACATAAAGGGGGTAAACGCCCAATCTCCCAGGAGAGAGAAACATTTTACAGGCGAGCCGCCGGAAAACTGCCGTCCCATACCTTTACTAGCAAAATGACTAACACAAGCTTAGTAGAAAATACACGCCCTAGCCTCTCAGAAAAGGGGAATGTAACAAGGCGAAAAGGAACAGAGAGCTAACGTTCCAAGGCTACTTTCAGAGACTCGCAGTCACACACAAACATGTCCACAACATCGCCCAGTCTTCCCTATAGGAAGACATGTACCGAATGACGAAACAGAACTACAGTTCCGAACCAAAATCGCCAAAAGCTCCATGTACGGAGACAGGTAACCGTAGGACGAACAGGACAGGTGCACCGGACATTTACCGGCTAAAAGACTAACGCAAGTTAAATAGAAAATACACGCCCTGCCTCTCAGAATAAAGGAGAATGTAACGAGGCGAAAAGAAACAGAGCTAACGTTCCAAGGCTACTTTCAGAGACTCGCAGTCAAATGCAAACATGTCAACAAAATCACCCAAGCTCCATATGAGGAGAGACATACCCGGAGAACGAACAGAACTACAGTTCCGAACACAATCGTCCCGCAAGTAAAAAGGACGAAACAGGACAGCTGCACCGGACATTTACCGGCTAAAAGACGCGAGTTAAATAGAAAATACACGCCCTGCCTCTCAAAATAAGTTGCCCTACCTGTCAGTACTATAAAAACGCCTGCTCTCTTAGTAAGAAATGACTGTACAAATACATCCACAAACAAAGACTCATCTCGCTTTCACGGAAGAAAGCAGACAGAGAGAGGAGGGAGAGACAGAGAAGGCAAAATGTTTAGGAAACGGAAGCAAGGAAGACCAGGAAGCGGAGACAAACAAAAGCCAGGGGGGAAAAGTCCTAATATATCCACAAAGGCAAGTCCCGCATTACTCCAATGAAACACTCTGGAGCAAAAATGGTCTCCTAAAAAACCTAGACCCAATCGTACTGGCTAAGCAATCAAAGGGCAAAATAATACCGCACACAAAATAATACAAATAATGCCAGACAGTACAAATTAATATCAAAGCCCAGATCGGAGGAAAACATGGGCTTAAATAGCTCCAGGGTAACCAAGCATAGGTGAGATGCTGAGAGAAACTGTGCAATCAAGACGGGGCGGAACAAACATCCAATAAAAGGGCAGTGCCCTCGTGTGGCTACCAAGGAAACCAACCGCAAGGGAAAAAGGGACACAAACCTTGACAATTTTATCAGCTCAATTATTAATTATTAAGAATGATAGACTATATTTCAGTAGCTTGCATTTTGTGACTATCCTTTATTTATGGATGCTAACATAACCACATTAATGACACACAGGCGTCAATGGCATTTACATATTTTGTCATATATATATTGCTGCTGTTTTTTAAAAACTTTTTTCTAAATTTTGGTGTTCAACGTAGAGCTGAGCATATCCAATACCCTCCCTAATTTGGACTGGCTAATTGTCTGCTACCACAGCGGCGTTCATGCACGACTGCCCGATTGAACAGTGGAGGTCGCTAGATAGCCAATTCGCCGACACTATAGCCAATTGCACGTCGCCCTATGGAGCTACCGGCGACAGTCGGCACTGGCACGGTCCGGATTCGAGCCAAGACCCCTGCTTCTGTTTTTTAACAACTGAACTGATGCATTTACCCAGTTCCGTCCATGCACACTTTATGCTCTTCCAGTATCAGGCATCTTGACGGATCAGGAAAACGTCAGTCTCGTGTCTGTAGTAGAGCTGAACGGCCACAACCTGGAATCCGTACTCATGGTTCGGAGCTTGTGTAGAGGAGTGCATCTTTTTCATCAAATCTCAAAATGGGCATGAAATTTGCTATACACACAATTTATGAAATCTGTGTGTGAGCATTTTACAAATGAGGCCTCTGGTATCCCTGGGGACTTAATCTAAGCAGCATTAATTCCACTGTAAATACCCACAGACTATGACAAATGCGCTTGGCGCTCAAAAGGCGACTGCCACAACATATGCGTGCGCCAGTGAATAGATAATGCAGCTCGGATGGCATATGATGCACTGATATACAGCTAACATCAGTGAGTAGCATCCGGAGCAGACAATTCTGCTCCAAACTGCGTCTGCTTGCCATAAAACCCCCTCCGGTTCTTTTGAAGCACATGGGTGCAGCGTGAAACCATAACTCAAAGAGAAAACATAACATGAATAATCTCTAAATCAGTCTCAAACTTAAATCTTGAGAGGACACACATACACGCATCCACATACAGACACACAAAATCATTCACACACATAAATAACAGCAGCTGATCACTTCAGACAGGTTTCCAGGGGTAAACAATGGTTGATTAGCATTGCTTTGAGCGAGCGACCCTTTTCTCATGCATTTTGCCTTTCCAAATGAAGTTCAACACCTGCAGCCTTCGTCCTGTCGCCGTAGAGATGATACAAAGGCGGAGTTGACAGAGAAGTCAATTTGCATGTGAAACCCCAGCTGTCATCTACCTGACCCCTCCTCCATCATTATCAAAAATATGCGCACATCAGAAGGCAAATTGTTGATCAATGCACTCAGTTTCTTTTTAGGTGGGAGGTAATTAGGCAAACTGGGAAGGATATCATAAGGGATACCTACATTAGTTTCAAACAGACAGAACAGCGTAATGCAGATAGTGATCAGAATGCTTTAGAATTACTAGCAAGCAACTAAGGGGTCGATTTACTAACGGTTTGTGTGTACAAAAACACGTGTAAAACTGTTACCACCTGCAAAAAATCGTCAGAGGTCATCAACTAATGAGGTGTAAAGAGGATTGCGCGTGCTAAAATTGAAAGATACGTTGATTTCTCATTTTTGCGGGTTAGCCTGAACGAATATGCAACATTGGGCATACCTATGTTATTTCTCTCAATAGTGGGAGATGGTCATGCAAATAGATAACTTTAGCATGTCTAAAGTGATTTACTAAACCCGAAAGGAAGTTTGGGAATGGTATTTGCGGGTGCATTTTAGTACAAATGGAAAGCAGGTATTAAAAGACACGGAATCTATAAGATCATGGCTGACATTGTAGAAAGACACGTACGAATGTGTTTGGAATATCCACAACTGAACATTCTGACTGTACTGAATGACCAGGTTATCCCATCAATGGGCATAATCCAGGATGACAATGCCAAGATTCAACTGGCTCAAATTGTGAAAGAGTGGTTCAGGGAGCATGAGGAATCATTTTCACACATGAATTGGCCACCAGAGTCCTGACCTTAACCCCATTGAAAGTCTTTGGGATGTGCTGGAGAAGACTTTACGACTGGTTTGACTCCCATTGTCAATACAAGATCTCGGCCAAAAATGAATGCAACTCTGAACGGAAATAAATGTTGTGACGTTGCATCAGGTTGTCGAAACAATGCCACGACGAATGCGCACCGTAATCAAAGCTAAAGGCGGCCCAACAAAATATTAGAGTGTGAAAAAAATTTTTTGGCCAGGCAGTATTTACAATATGTTGATTAGTATTATATTATACGGGGTGGAAAAAATATTGGAAACACCTACAAAAACTGAATATCTAGTAACTAATTACGAGTAGGCCTACCCTTTGCCTTCAAAACAGCTTCAATACTTCTAGGAATTTCTGAACTGTGTGTAGTGGGATATTGGCCCATTGTTCAAGAAGGACAGTCTCCAGTTCTTTGAGGGATGAAGGAGGTGGAAATCTAGTTTACATTATGCATTCCAGAACTTCCCAAAAAAGGTTCAATTATGTTTAGATCTGGTGATTGTGCAGGCCATGGTCATGGTAGGCATTTGACGTCATCCTCATATTCTTGGAACCATTCTTTAATGTGTTTTTTTTGCAGTGTGTATGGGGGCGTTATCATGTTGGAATATGGGGACATCATGACAGAAAAGTGTTTGCACCATAGGGTGCACCTGGTTTTGTAAAATGGTTTCATATTGTTTGCCCATTACACGTCCATGGAGAGCAATCATTGGACCCAATGAGCCCCATGAAATGGCTGCCCATACCATTACAGAACCACCACCATACTTAACAGTTGGTAACAGTCATTGTGGATTGAATGCCTCCTTAGGCTTTCTCCAAACATAAACCCGTCCAGATGTAGTAAAAAGAGTAAAAGATGACTCATTAGACCATATCACTTTTCTCCATTGCTCAGGGGTCCAGGTTTTGTGTTCCTTACACCAGTGGTTCCCAACGTCGGTCCTCAGGGACCACTGTGTATGCTGGTTTTCGTTCCAACCACAATTGCAATCCCGGAATTTTAACAAGCTGTCAATTGTTCTTAATTAGGTGTTTGTCATATTTAGAGGGATTATTTACCTTCTTAAGCCACATTATGTTAGCAATAGCTATGCATGTCATGAATAATAAAAGTCCAATATTCTCATTGTTTATTGTGCTATATTGCAAATAATTACAAAAAGAGGGGCAAAAAAATTTTTTTTTAACTGATTAAAATTAAAGACTGAGGTGAATCAATATGCTCCTAATTGGTGAAATTGTGGACACATGGCCACTAAAACGAACCATTTGATAAATAATGAAGAAAAGACAAAGAGAATGATAATGAGCCAAACCTGCATTGTGTTAATACATTTAAGAAACAAATGATGAGGGAACTTAAACACACACGTGTTCAACTACCTAATTAGGAGCCAATTGATTCACCCCAGTCTTTAATTTGATCATTTAAAAAAATGTTACCTATTTGCAATATAGCCCAATAAGCACATTAGGAACACAGGAATTTTATTCTTCATGGCATGCTTAGCTATTTCTGACATGATGTGGTTTAAGAGGGTAAATAGGCTAATCCCTCTAAACATGAAAAGCAACTAATTAAGAAAAATTAACAGCTTGTTAGAATTTTGGGATTGCAATTGTGGTTGGAACGAAAACCAGCATACACAGTGGTCCCCGAGGACCGACGTTGGGAACCACTGCCTTACACCATGTTTTGCGTTTTTGTGCATTAACCTTGGATACAAATGGTTTCCGAATGGCGGCCCTGCCATAAATACCAGCTTTGTGAAGCTCACAACGTACTGTTGAGACTGGTCCAGATATGGATTGATTCAATTCAGTAGTGATTTTTAGAGCTGTAGTTCTGTGGTTATTAGCAACTATCCTACCAAGTGTCTGTCTGTCCCTGTCGGAGAGATTTGACATGCGGCTACAGTTGACACTATTCCCCTTGCCACTTTAAATAATTTTGTCGTTTTTGTGACCAACGCACCTGCAATTCGAGCACCAACTATTTGGTCCCTTTGGAACTCTGTTATTATCCTCATCTTGCTTTGGACCTTTTACCTAGCAACGTGCTGCTGGTTATACCTCTTTTAAGCAGACACATGCAGCTAATTAAATTTAAATGAACAGGAATCACCTGTGTAGATGCTTTTGTAGTTGTGGTTTAGATGCTTCAAAGTTAAAGCCATTTTTCAGGGGTGTTTCCGATATTTTGTACATTGCAGATTTTCTTTTTTTTTAATACAATTTTACAGACCTTGCATATGGGGATCTTTTCACCATTTTCTTACAGTATAACCATTCCAAACACGCAAAATCGCTTGTTTTTAAAAATGGCTGTTTGTTGCTGGAGTAATTTGCATAATGACTCTTAGTTGTTCACCTGCAAAGTGTGAAATGTTAACACGTGCAAATACTTTGGCTGCGCTTGCAAAATAACACTTTAAAATAACAAAATTTTAATTCTATTTAAATTGAGATTATGTAAATAAATATCAAAGTAAAGAGGGCTCTAACTGTAATGCCAGATGGTTTTGTACTAAAGCCGTCCCTCGGCTCATAGTTTATCTAGTACAACTAAAGTTCAATTTCTTTTTTAGCTTGACGTTTGAAATCAATGCAGACTCGATGAATTGCCCTCATCCTGGACTGGGACTGGAAAGACAGGACAGGATAATTGAACTGTTCCTCAAATCACTTCATCAATAACACCTTTTTCAGGTGCAAATGTGTGTGTATGTCTTTCGTCCAGGGTGAGTTACACATCCAATAGAGAATCCGATTAAACGAGCGTGGTTTGCTGTCATTGTTTCAGTTATCGAGCCTTGTTACTGATTGTTTTGTGTGGGCACTAAACCCCCTCATTAATATTAAATTGCCTCCATCTGCAATTTGTCTCAGATATTGCTGGAGAGCAGTAAAAGTGGCGCAGCTGTACATCAATGTTGGTTTGATCTGAGGCAATATGTTGGCAGTCAGTGCGAGTCATTTGGCATGTACTGCAATAAAGTGGCTCCTGGCTTATTTACCTATACAGTGCTTTCACTCCAAAGTCAAAACCACACTCACTGTCCCTCCTGTTGCTGTCCCACTCTTGTTTTTCATTTTCCCACCTGACATGTTCAGTGTTGAGCTCTGTACAAGGGTCCAATATCCAACATACCCATGAATAGATCAATAAATGAGATCCCACACTTGGAGATCGTTGCCTGACACTCACACCATACAGGCAGTAGCTATAAAGGGGAAACACCAATATGAAGTCACTTAATATGGTGTTGGGTCACCATGTGCTGCCAGAATAGCATGTATCTGCTGTGGAATATAATTTACAAGCATCTGGATTTTTGTGGCTCCATTTAACCACAGGAAAATAAAACCATTTCTTTTTGATGGAGGTGGAAAGATGCTGTTCCAGAATCTCCCACAAATACTCAGTTGGGTTCAGATGGTGTCTGAGAAGGCCATGGCTTATATGGATAACATCACTGTAACCTAACCATTACGTAACTGCACATGCTCTGTGGATAGGGGCATTGTCATCCAGGCAGGAAAGAAAATGCTGCAACATGGGTTGAAGGTGATCATTCATAATCATTATGTAGTGATTAGCATTGACCTTGCCTTCAAAGGAGATGAGTGGACCCAAACCATTTCAAGAAACTGCACACCACACCATTAGAACCACCAGAACACTTCACTGTTGAACCCAAACACTCAGGCCTGTATGATTCTTTAGGTGTGCGCCACAAGTGAACTCATCGTCTGTTTGCAGAGAACATGGTGAAAGATGATTAATCTGACCACATTTCTCCATTAACATTGCTCAGTAGTCCATTGCCTGTGCTCTTTGCACCACTGTACTCCCAAACATGCATTGCCAGGTGTAACGATTGGTTAGCGCACTGCAATTGCACAATGATCCTGCTCTGTAGAGTTCTTCATTTTTGACTGCCCGCTCATGTGCCAGATTTAAATTTGCAGTCAACTGATTTAGAGTTGCTTATCTGATTAGACTTGTACTTTAAACTAAGGCATGGACACCAGGAACATGCGCTTCTGACCACAGTTGCCCTTTGTTGACAGGCCACCATGATGATTTTTTGTCATGGTTATTTGCAGCCTTTGCTGTTCTACTTTTTGGTTTCCTTTTTGGCGTTGTCAGGACGCTCTATCGGATTTTTTCGACCTCCGTTCCGGTGTTTGTATCTTGCCCGACAATTATTCCCTACACCTGTTTTGCGTTTCCTACCGGCTATAAATAGCCCAGGACTTCCGCATTTCTGACACTTCGATATTGTCTTTGCTATGTCGACAATGAAGTCGGCAAGGTATAGGAAATTTGGTTGCTGAATTTCTGGTTTCATATGAATAATAAACGCAGCAAGTCTGGTTAGAGAATGAGGATTAGATTGGTTTAACTCTTTCACCACAAGAGCTCTGGATAACAGGTTTTATTTTCTGTTCTTTTCCTTCACTCGTTTTATCGAGTTTTGCTTTGTTTCACTCCCTCTTATTACGCCTAATTATTTAGTGCGTGAGGTTCTTTTGTTAGTTATTCTCACTGTTTATCGAGATCGCCTCTGTTTTTGAGGTTGCTTTGTTTTGCCTTGTGCTAGGGACGTTTTGCTCCCGATCCTGTGTTATCTCCATCCTGGTGTGGCTACTTCCGCACGTGGCGTATCTTTCTAGATACACTTTTAGAATTCCTTATCAGTCAGGTTTGGTTCTCAGAACCTTACATTCCCCCTCACAATTTTCCATGCCGCCTTGACAAAAATGTGACCGGTGTTCTGCAACAATAAAGCCTATTTCAAAAGAGAGGAGCACAGTGGATTACTATAATTTTATCATGCAACGGCAGCACTACTCCAGAGTGGTGGTGGTGATGACGACGAAGAATAAAACTGGTGTGCAGCTGTAAAGCTCTGTGAGGCTAGTGACAGTAAGCAACAATAAAGCCGGTTTGTATTTGCAAACTTTTCCTACCAAAATAAAAGTTAAGTTTTGTTTTGCGCTGTTTAAGAGATTAGAATTGTGATCACAGCTGACGCCTCACATTACATTTATGGAATTTAGAATTCTGAAGCGTATCCAGTTGAAGTCTAATGCAATTTCCAAACTGTGTGTTTGTAAAATGTAGATTACTGCTTGTTAAATTAAACTACTTTATACTGCTACAGACAATGAAAATGTATGAGTTATCAAAACTATTTTGGAAAAATAGTTTTATTTATATGTTTTCTAATTAACTATTTAAAAAATAAAATATAATTATTTACACATTTTTTCAAGGGCAGAAACAAACTGGCAAAATCTGTGGCATTAATTCTTACTACAAATATATGAATGTTTTATGGAGCTACAGAAGAATAAAATAGGAATAGTAAATTGTTAAATTAAGTACTTTGGACAAACATTGCTAAACTAAGTAAAGAAAAAACTAGTGTAAGTCCCATATAGAATAGACATTCAATAGAATCATTGCATTAATCAAGTGAATTAAAGTGGAATACAGCCATGATTAAAAATAGCCCCCGCTGTCCCGAGATGTCCAGTGGCATTAAGCAGTCCAACACACAAACTGCGCCTCCACGACTTTCCTCCATACACTCTGTACACTGTCGAAATGGATCCAACGAACTGCGTCAATCTTCCCAGACGTTGCCTCACTCCTACCCCGCATTATCTTCTCTTTCCATTCCCTGGTTGCCTTTTGAAGATTTCCTGCACTCCTGGATCAGTCCCGACATCTTCAACTCCGGTGAAGAGCGATGGTAAACTTTGTTGCTGCAGATCCAACGGACATTCCCGAGCATATGTTGCGAATGCGTCTCCATGGTGATGACCACAAACAAAATTATATCGACTAGACAATTTGTCAATATTATAAAAACGAGCAGTAGGAGTGCCCTGAAAAATCTCCAGCCCACTTCCCCGTCCCACACACACAGCACATGAGAAAAAACAAAAGACAAAAGCCTGACACAACAAAATACATTCAAATTTACAAACACGAGCACGGGAGACAGCTGGACTACATGTCGTCATTACAGGGCCACGTGACAATATGTGCCTATAGAACCCAGGAAATTCAAAATCTTATTCACATTACACTGTGTTATCATACAAATTGTTGCTGGGGCATAATTATTACATGGGCAGCCAAAATTGGGGTAATTTAAGGGCAATTGGGGTCAGTTAAATCAAAGGCAATAATACTCTCCATGCAAATCTTTGTCTCCTGCAAAAGCAAAACGTTCTAACTCAGTAAAAGTGGGGTGGAACGGAATCCTCAGAATGTCTACAATATTTAAATAACTCAGATGATGTGACAAACTAAGCTGGGAAGGGTAACATTACTGAGTAGCCCGACACAGTAAGCAACATAAGCGGGTGCTTAGGGCCCTGTGTCCACCCCATAATTATTCTATATATATATATATATAGTGGATTTCATAAGTATTTGGACAGTGACAAAATATTTGTTGTTTTGGCTTTGTACTCCAGCACATTGGATTTTACTTTCAGCTTTAATTTGAGGATTTTTACATCCATATCAGGTGAACCATGTAGCAGTAGCAGGGCTGTTTCTAGAGGGGAGGGCACGGTTGGGCAATGCTCCCCCAAATGCTCCGCCTGCCCCCCCCCCCCCCCACCCCCCCCAAAGGCAAATCCAGAAAAAATGAAATCAGACAATATTAAGGCGGCGCCCATAGCGCCATCATTAGGCTATTAGAGCTACAGACGATTAGGCCAATCATAAAAATGCCACACCGAAATAATATATTTCTCTAATATCTGATTGGTTGGTTTGTCTATATAAAAAATGGAGACACAGCAAGAGAGAGAGGGGTCACTTTCTTTGATCAATCTATGCTGTCTTTTCTTGATAACTGTAACTGTTACGCATTGCTTAGGATATAATATTAGCTAGGCTAGCTTACTCAGTGAGTTGAGGATAGTGGCGAGAGTCTCCATCTGGGAGATTCGATTTTAAATAGATTGATTACATGTTGCATCTAGCCTAGTTGTTTAGATTTACTGTATATTATAGCTGTGATTCTGCAAAACATCTTCAGCATTGCATGAGCTGGCTGCACGTGTGTGTGTGCACCTGTGTGTGTGTGTGTGGCTAGCCTACTGCTGCGTGTTGGCTAGGCAGCCCTACTTTCCTCAAACTTTGGAATACTTCACATATATTAAAATACACTATCATGTCTCTCTCTCTCTCTCTCTCTCTCTCTCACACATTCTCTATCACTCTCACGGCGAAACAGCAGCCGTCAACAGAGGCAAGCCACCCGGCGTCTCAGGCATAAAATATATTTAAAAATAATTATATATAAACAGTGAGCACCATAATTCATTGGACAGTAATAGAATTTTTGTTATTTTGGTTCTGTACTCTAGCACTTTAAGTTTGAAAGGATACATGTAATAAAATTATCGTATCCACTAATGTACTGATTAGCCTATGCTTTAGCTTTATATGAAAGCATTTCAAATCTCATCTAGGGCTTTGAAAAAAAAAAAAGATCTTCAAAATGTTCATAAATTAAACATTTTATGTTAGAAAATGCCCTGTGTGAGGTTGTGTAGAAATGCACGAAATGAGTTTTAAAAGGCTCAAATCAAATTTTTCTGGGGGGGGGGGGGCCCAAACCCCCCCCCTCCTACTTCATCCCACCCTTGTGCCCCACCAACATACATCTCTTCATATCCCCCCAACCAAAGTAGTCTAGAAACGGCCCTGAATTGTAGCCATTTTAATACATAGTCCTCCTGTTTTAGGGGACCAAAATAATTGGACAAATTAACATGAACTTAAATAAAGTCATCATACTTAGTATTTGGTTGCATATCCTTTGTATGCAATGACTTCCTGATGTCTGTGATGCAACAGCATAAAAGACTCTTGATATCTTATTTTCAGGTACGTACTCTTACAAGCGATACAACCTCTCTGTATTTGAATGGATCTCTATGGGAATTGGGGGGTGGGACTAGATTAAGCTGTAAATTACACGGGGATTGTATGGAACACATGGTTGGCTAAATGGCTGTAAGTCATCAAGGGTCTGAGGTATCAAACGAGCCTCAAACCATCACTCCGTTGCCAGATATGCAGTAGATATGGATGGATCACTTTAAGGGTTGTTTCTCCTGACTCATTTCCTATTGAACTCTATGGAAAAATAAGTCAGGAGAAACAACCCTTAACTGATCCATCCCTAACTACTGCATATCTGGCAGCAGAGTGGTTTGAGGCCCGTGACGAACCCAGCCAGATTCCATGGGGTGTCAGTCCAAAGTGATTAAAGGAGGATAACCACAGACAGACTGTTACGGAAAAGTGATGGTCCAATCATCCCAGGAACACCGGCAGTCAGTCAAATTTTACAGCTGCGCTCCTCATTCCTCGTGGAGCTCAGAATGCTGATTCCATTCCATCGCGCACAGTTTGGTTAGCAGGGGCTTTGTTCAGTTTGTGTTCTTCAATGAGACTCTGTAATGAATCAACGGAGCGCAAGACTTCCGTGAGATTGCTCTCCCATTCCGGCATTGTCCTGATGCGACGTGGTTGAACGCGGTAGCAACGGGAGGTGTCAGGTTGAACTGAAGGCCCCCAGATGCTTGGATGAATCACAAAAGCGCTAGCCAGGGGGAAAAAAATAAAAAACAAAAGCCCCGACTGTTTTCCTCAGATAATGCAATGTAACGTGAAATGGCAAATCAATACTCTGATGAAGTATTCTGCCTGACCCCCGGGGCACGCCCACTCCATCTTCAGATAGTTTTGTATGGCAGAAAGGCAGATTCTGGTTCAGGGAGGACAAGATGAGGCTTTTCTCTAAAACTAGTCAGCATGTATTAATCATATATATTATATATAGTTTGCTGCTTGTCCTGAATTTCCAGTAAAACAAAGGATTTCTCACCTAAGAAATAAAACAAGGGAGCAACAAGGATACAACAAAAAAATCAATCAAGCACAAACAGGGTTTTCGTATATCATGAGAGAACAGGAACATAGCGGGCAGAGCGAAAACAAACAGGGTGTTGCTATAGTAATCTCCGTTTGACAAGGCTTGTCTTCGAGAATTTTTCATGCAGCTTGACATAGGGGACAAATTGAGGGAGAACGAGCGGAAATTGAGTGCAACGGGGGCCCGGGCCAAATAAAAGCCATTCACTCAACTGCTGAAAAGCAATTACTAAACCAGCCTTGAGAGTGGGTACCTCTGCAATTTCAGTCATCGGCCCAAAGACACCCTGCCAGTGTTAACTGTGTGATGTGATTAGCAAGGCATGGGCAGTAGGGTGAACATTGAGACTGAATCTTTCAGGATAATATGGTCCTGAATAGGCAAGTTGTTTGCCAAATTGCAGTTGTGTAAGGGGAATTCCAGATTAGACGATCGGATAACTTCTCAGAGGATCATTATGCACAGACCTACCCAGAGGAGTGGGCTGCGACAAACAGACGGCTCTTAAACATTTGGCTTTTCATACCGATCACAATTTTTCTCTTGTCCCTTAACGTTCAAGCATGGGCGCGGTTTAATTTAAGATTGATTGAGATGGCAGCATTAGTATTAAACACTGGATAAAAACACCTTAAGAAAATCTCATTACCTAAAATGCTTCTCGTGTGGCCTTACCAACTGCGCCGATGCATCAGCAAGACTTATAGTTTTTACACTGTCCTGTTGTCATGTTAGGCTCTTTTGAACTGGTGGAAGCTTACAAAGGCAACAAGTGAGTGTCTAATGATCTGTCCCAGAAGCAATATTCTAGAATACAATGTGTAAAGGAATGTACATGTGATGTCAGGCCCTGTGCTGCTAGCAAGAGATTACAACAGGCATGTACAGCAGAAATGCATTGTGGGTAGAAGATGGCAAAGGTGCTGCCTTGCCTTCAGCAGCCCCTGTCAGTGGTATCTGTTGTTTGCCTGAGTGGGTCCCACACTCATTACCTTGACACCAAACAGGAGCAAGGAGCAAACAACAATGATTAGGAGCTAATTATTTCTACCATCCGCCCCACTCCAAAAAAAGCACAATAGAAAACCACTGTTCACATCAGCAGGCTAAGCATTAGCTGGACATGCCTCCTTTATGCACCTCTTCCCCTACCCTGCCCTGACCAGGAGTTTGCTGCTTTTTGCCTCTCCCATAAGTGAGTCTATTGGATTTGAATGAATCAATGCAGGCTGGCCTGTTACTGATCTACAAACCCCAATTCCAAAAAAGTTGGGACAGTATGTAAAATGCACATAAAAGCAGAAAGCAGTGATTTGTAAATTCTCTTTTACATATATTTAATTGAAAACAGTACAAAGAAAAGATATTTAATGTTTTACCTTATCAACTTTTAGATTTTTGTAAATATACACTAATTCCGAATTTGATGCCTGCAACACGTTCCAAAAAAGTTGGGACAGGGGCAAAAAAAAGACAGGGCACCTGTTTGGAACGTTCCACAGGTAAATCGGTTATGCTATCATGACTGGGTATAAAAGGATATCAAAAGACTCTTGATATCTTATTTTCAGGTACTCTTACAAGCGATACTATAATGTCTCTGCATTTGAATGGATCTCTATGGGAATTGGGGGGTGGGACTAGATTAAGCTGTAAATTACACAGGAATAGTATGGAACCCATGGTGGGCTAAATGGCTGTAAGTTATCAAGGGTCTGAGGTATCAAACGAGCCTCAAACCATCACTCTGCTGCCAAATATGCAGTAGTTATGGATGGATCACTTTAAGGGATGTTTCTCTTATTGAATACATTTTTTACATGTCTTCTTATTGACTATTATTATTACTTTCAATATTGCTGATGTTAACATTTCACTAGATCATTCAGGTTTAATGCTGTGTATATATTCTATGGATGCAATGCGAGTGATTTCAGGCTTGACCATCGGCACTTTCCTTTGCTTTGCCATTGTATTTCTCTCTGAATCTGAATTTGCAAGGTCAATAGTTAGCCTTCAGCCAAGCTAACCATAGCTAGCTAGTTTGCTAATATGACAGCCAGGGACCCTAAACAACACTATCAGGGATCCTCACGGTGTTGAAGTAAGTGCTAGATACTCTCTAGACTGTAGGTAAATGCTGGGTCTAGACGGGCTGAGTAGGCTGTTCTTTTCATGGTGTATTATTTGTTTTCCTGCTTCCTGTGTTTTTCAAAAGGCTCCGAAAATGAAGATTTTACACACACACACACACACACACACACACACAACAGGCACATACATGTATACATACACACATACTTACACACACAAGCACACCTGCATATGCACACACGCTTATAAACAGACACACACAGTCACACAGGATCCCCCCACACCAATGCACACACACAAGAGCGCCCCCTAGCCCAACACACAAACACACACCCACACACATACATTCACAGGCACACATAAACACACTCATACCCACACACACATACACACACATACATCCACATACAAAAAAATACACAGAGACCCCCCCCCACACACACACACATCTGTAAACAGCCTGCCCATCTCACAGGCGGCTATGGGGAGAGAGAGAGAGAGAGAGAGCGAGAGAGAGAGAGAGAGAGCGAGAGAGAGAGAGAGACAGGAGAGAGTGGGAGCGGGAGAGAGGTGGGAGAGAGAGGAGGAGAAAGGGGCACGGAGTAGTGCGCACAGCACCAGGGACCTGGTCTGGGGGGAGTCTAACTCTGCCCTGGGAAAAGACGGCCTGAGAAAAACAAAACCGCCGCTGCTAATGAGACTTTTCATTACCACATACTGGGGGGGGCCGTTGCGAGACCCCGACCGTCAGCCGAGTGGACTATTTGTTTCGTTTCGGAGCTAAGATTTTAATGTGATGCAATATTTCTGTCACTGAAATACCTGGGGGCAACAAGTGAATCATTACGGCTGCCCTCCCTCCCCCTGCCCACACACACATGCATGCACGCACACTCACTCGCTTGAGGACAGCACAACGACAAGAGGCAAAGGCAAGTTACAGTTATTTTTCTTGTGCTGCTTTTTTCTGAGTGCATGTGAGACACCCGTGCGTGTGAAAAAAACTGGATGAAAAAGCAAAAAACTACAGAGAATGCATCTGGGAGCATGAATCCTGCCGGAAAGGAGAATGACATGTTTTGTCAGAAGGCGGTGGCCCTGATTGTTGACCTTTGTCTTCAAAACAGCCCCCTCCTGGACTCCGATACCTGTCAGGACTATCTCTTACTGCTGAGAAACCCCAGCCCCAGGCTTAACGAGACTGGTAAGTCCCATTATCACCAACGTGTGTGTGTGTGTGTGTGTGTGTGTTTGTGCGTTTTCATTATGCCCCTTTTGAGTACATAATGTGGTTCTGTTGCACGGAACGCGAAGAATAAAAGGTTCCCTTTTCACTGTTCGGCATACATTGTTATGTTAGGAGGGAGAGTTGCACATATTTAGGAATGCATGATGTTTAATAATTGGCTTAATTAGTGGCTTTCCACCATCGCACATTTTCAGAAATCTACTGCTGTGCACATCATCAGTTAGTGGAACAAAAGGTTAAGTAAAACTGCTGCATGGAACCATTATTAATCCAGGTACTTAGAAGGAATTAAAAGATGCACTAAAGAACAGAACACACAAATCGGTACAGTGACAGCTCGAACGAAACAAAATGTTGCATTCTTCAAAGCATTACTTTGCAAACTTGCAGCAAGTGCACTTTTAACGCATATGTTCGACAACCCATCCCTACAGCCAGATACATGAACTATGCATTTTTATTTCAGCATAGTGCTGTGGAGAACTGAAGTAGTTAATCTACAGGGGTTTGAATCCTCTGGGTCTTCAGCTGCAATTTCTGAATCCATCGTGCAAAACTGTTGATCAAGGATTGTCCAGAGGGGCTACTCATGATGGTGCGTTGGTTAATGAGGGACAAGGGTCTAGGACGCTCTCCCGGGCTAATTTGGAAAACCGACCCGGAGAACAGGTGGAAGCTATGACCCGCGGAAAGAAACGGAGATATCTGTGCACGAGCGTTGGAACGTTTAATTATTCAAAGCATAATTTGGAATGCAGAGAGGTGTGTAAACTAATGAGCGTGAGGGGCTCCTCATTGCTATATTTACTTAATGTCAAAGGCCACCCATTTCGCCCCCTCAGGTGATCAGTTAGCCAAAACTGATCAATAATGCATAGCCTGCCCGCCACGTAGAATGCAAATATCAGAGAGGAAATTGGTTCAAATCGCACCGTTCTGCTTTGCTCTTTTGTCAACGCATGCTGCTCTAAAGGCGGAGAAGTGAGACCTCTGAGTTCTCCGGGAAATAACTTTAATAAGTCTTTATAACCTTGAGGCAAAGAGCAATGGGAGAGCAGCAAAGCAGTCGCTGTCTGAATCAGTCGGCACCCGAGTCTTTTTAATGTCTCCCTTCAAAAGGAATGCATCTACAAAGGATATTCTAAAATAGATTACCACATGACATGCTGCAGACACACTTAAGCAGTCTTTTTCAGGGTGTTACTAAAAAGGACTCTTAATTTGTAGGAATGCCAGTGACTCCAAAATAAAGAGTCAGAGCCTGTATGGAATACACCTGTTATTGGCTGAGGCACAGCTGTGTGTAGCTGCAAGTCAACAGACGCCCGTGGGCTCCGCTGTACACTGATAATAAAGCATGTTGTGATTCTCCCCATTGCTTCTGTCTTCTTCAAGCATCCTATATGTTAGTGTGATTTAAAAGAATAGTGTGATAATTATCTGAATATACAGGAGCTGGGCTACATCCTGACATACGGGCTAGAATATATTGTGATAATTAGCGGCGGTAAATGGCTGGAATTCAGTGATGCTCTGTTGCATGGCTGATGGATCAGAAACCACTTAAAGTTCAGTGTTCATTTAAACGTCATAGCATTGTAATGAGTGCAAGAGGGATAAAATGTACTCTATCACAGTAAAATGTACTCTGTCACAATAAAATGTACTCTATCACAATAAAATGTACTCTGTGAGAGTTGATGTAATACTGCTGTGAAAAACATCCACATATGGCTGTGAAAAAGGACAGTATGATAAAGGGCTTATACGGTCGTGTGTAGAGGAAGTCTCAAACCTTACAAAGTCACTGGTGTAAGGTCTGGTGTTTGGTCACACCTGAGCACCACTGTCCGTGTATACGTGTGGCTCCAAATTAACGTTCCACAGGTGTTGTAACACCACCTCCACCACTGGACCTCAAACTGAGGTGTGAACTGTCACCAGCCGGCTCGTCTATACGCATCCAAGTTCGGCGACGGCCTTCTCTTCTGCCGTCTAAAATTATCCATGGTCATATAAAGCCGGCAGTCCGCCAGCAGCCCCACAGGCGTTTTTCTTTCTGTTCCTCTAGACCTGACACTTGTCACCACACGTCTGTTGATATGACTTAATGTGGCAGCAGGCGGTGGTTGCCCGACCATTTTTCAGGAGAGTTTACGCAAATTGACAGTTATCAAAGGACCTTTCGGGGGTAATAATGCCACATGGATGCATAAAGTGACCCCCCCCCCCCACCCCATTTACTTGGCAATGATGTATCTTGAGTATCTTTAACCCCTCCCAACTCATCTCCAGATGAAATTCCCAATAGTATGTTCTGAGACGACATGTCTGTGCTCATCTTTTTAACTTCACAGTACATCACCTGTGCTTTGTCATTGACTGCCTATCTAACCCAACTGCTTATTAGACTGCAGGCACCTGACTGACCAGAGGAGGCGCTGTTGTGCGATTAAGCAGGGGGGCACCCTGTTGACCAAAGACTTCTTTCCCTTGCTGATGCTACGGCTAATTACGTGCAGCCCCGCGGGGCCTCTGGTCATGGCACTGATACGACCAGGACCTGATTCCAGACCGTGTGACACATCCATGCACTGAGAGCAAGCATTAAAGGTGGTTGTGCCCCCTGAGACTCTTGGGTTCTGTGGATGGTTTTGTTTTTCTCCATTTAACACGTTCTGTATCTGAGGAAACGTGCCTTCCTCCAAGTCCAGGGTGACAGATTTAATTGATAAACACAGCACGACCTATGACCTACCAATGCCAAAGTGTATACACAAGCTGCAATAAGCTAAGACACCACTGAAGACAAACAGCACCTTTGACTGATTTGCTTACTTTTTATGAATGACTCAAGAAAATTGTAACAGAAATACACCCAACAATGTAAGCCATTATGCTAAAACTACATAACACACAGATAGAATAGTCAGAATATTCAGTGACAACATAATCAATGAGCCACAGAAATCAAAAAAGGTTATTTGATAACCATATTATAATTGTTGGCCACACACACACACACACACACACACACACACACATATACAGTATATATATATATATAGGTATATATATATATATGGACAAAAAATATATACAGTATATAGTGTATACACATACATGTATATATATTTATATATGTATGTGTATACAGTATATACTGTATATATGTTTTGTCAAATGATTATATGTGTGTGTGTGTGTGTGTGTGTGTGTGTGTGTCTCCGTGTGTGTAATATAAGTATACACAATGTAAGCCATACGATTAAACAATATTTTCCAAACTTTCAGACGTCATGACAGTGACGATGAGATGAGAGTGCATCAAGATTCCAGAGAATTCTTACCATGGCTGGATGCAGGCAATGCCACCAGGTGATGTTTCTGTAGAGACGGGTCCTAGCTCTGAGGAGCATGTCCCTTGTTGGGCTACAAAATTCTGTGTCAATTGGCGTTACCATCACGCAAGAAATTAAACGTACTTCGGTGCGCCAACGGCATTTGTGGATGAGCCGTGGGGACGAGAAATGCCACCACGCATAATTCCTCCGCCGTCATAAAGGGCTACTGCCAGATAGAAGCAAAAACAAAGCTGTTTTTAACTGCTGGGGATTTACAGTGAAAAAGTGATGGATTTCTTTCTGCTCGTAAGACACCAGAGATGGAAATAAATGTCAAAACCTGCTCGGTACATACAGCAGTCAAAGGGGAAATCAACTATAATCTTATTATCCTTCGAAATAGCTTTGAAACGTCACAGCTTTTCAATTTTCAAGCGTTCCCCTTCACATGCCTGTCACGGCTGACTGCGAAAGATCAATATCGAGTGGGAAAATCGCACGTCACTTTGGTTTTACAGCGAACTCCAGAAAACCATAAACATTCACCTATGAAGGCGCATGCATCAAAGGAGGCTTATGGATGTTTTCTGACAGCATTATCAGCAGCACACACAGGGCCTGCCCTAGCGCTCTACCCTTTCTGTGGCCTTAAGTGGGATATTTCCCGAGGACCATTCTTCTTGTATACACAGATATCGAGAGGCACACTGTTCCTGCAAAAAAAAATTAAGATAAGTGAGAAGTTAAGAAACTGAGTGAGTACGAAAAACTGAAGTGAAGGCTAAGTGTAGCTCATCTCTATCCAGCTGATTCTGAACACTTCTCTCACTCCAAATTATTTTTAACTCTTTGACCTTACATCCTTTCAGACTTGCACTCTGCTGCTTCCTTCGAAGGGCTGCACGAGAAGTGAACGGTGGTCAAGCCGCGAGCCACTATTTGCTTTCAACTCTTGCCTTCCCGAGAATGCCGTTGATTGTACTTTGTGAAGGAATGTACTTTGTGCATCTCAAGAGTTCCCAAGGTGCTTGTTCAACACCTGATTCCTAGAGGTGGATAATCCAGGGGTCAGAAAGTAAAAGTCCTGCCATGCTTTTCTACCACCCATGAACTCCAGTCAGCTGAATTAACTAATTAGTTTTTACCTCCTGGCTGAAAGATTGTGCAAATTAGGAAATCCAGGAGATTGGAACAAAAGGAGGACCCTTTACTTTCTGAACCTGGACATTCCACCTCTGCTGTCTGCTAACAAACAAGTGTTCAGAAAACACTTGTGTGAGACCCCCTTACCATCCATAATCATTTTAAGCCCACCTTAGGAGTGATCGAGGGTGTTATGTTCGGGTGGGGGAGAAGGACCCAAAGTATGAAAAACCGAAGTTTAATAAAAGGCCAAGGCAGCAATCCGTGGTACAGACAGGCAGGGTCGAAAAACCGGGGAGACAGGCAACGATACAAAGCACAGTCCAAAGAGTGGTCAAGGAACAGGCAGGGGTCAAAACCGGGCAGGCACAGCAAAAGCACAAAAACAGGATCCAAAAGCAGGGTCGCGAGAACACAGGCAGGGGTCAAAACCGGGGAGTAGTGATGTTACGGATGATACCGAAGCTCCGAGCTGTGTGTCGAGTACGTAGGGCAGTTTCTACAGAAGCCTCGCACCGAAGCTTGTATCACTTTCAGAGAAGCACGTGATCGATGACAAACGAGGCCTCGGGTGCTGTAGAACCATGTGATCGGTTTGTTTTGCGTTTTGGGCGGAATTAGGGGTTTTGAATTGTCTAGATATAAAGGAGCGATACCCCCCTTATTTTGAGGGTTGTTGCGGAGAGTTTGTTGTTATTGGTATTATTGCTATTGAAAGTTTTTGGAGGATTTTTTTGAGGAATTTTTGGAGCATTTTTATTTATTTTTTTTGTACAACTTTTGTACAGTTTTGTCGTTTTTGTACAGTTTTTGTACCTAATGGAACCTGCATGGAAGCGAAAATCTTCTCCTGCTTGGGAATATTTTGATCTGATATCTCCCAATAAGGCAGGCCTAAGTGGCGTAGATATAAAAACACACTGAAATGCTATTCGAACACTGGGCTAGCAATCGACTGTGCATGTAGTTCGTTGGTTGTTATTTTAACGTAACTACAGCAGATTATTACGATTTGTTTAATATTATTATGATTTGATTGTTAATTCTTATTCTTTCTTATTATCATTATCATCTGCATTCCTTCTCAAATAGCATATTATTTAATTTTGAAGGTAAAGTGCTTGCTGTGCCTAAAGGAGCTGGCTTACAGCAATAATACCTCGTCCAGGCATTATCGGGCAATGCATGAAAATGCACCTGCCAATGAGCAAGAAACCAGCGGAGGTTATTTATTTATTTATTTTACTTTTTAATAACAGTTATGGTTGCTTTATCATAATCATACTGACATACATGTTGATAAAAATACATTTGCATATTGTTATTTTGCCATAGGTTCCAGAAAGCAAGAACTTGATGATAAAAACCGTTAATAAAAATCTATAAAAACCTCCCTTCTCAGTCACAAAAGCACCTTCCCGTTCACTGCCCATACTGAAGCACATTCACTTTCACTGCCTGGTTACAGAAGCACTCCCAGTCCCAGACCAGAAACACTTTTACTGCTCAATAGAACCCCACACAAATGTTGTCCCCCTTTATATCATATATTTCATTTTGAAAGTTAATATAATATTATTACATATATTATTTTATAATATATCTTACTAGAAAATAAATCTAGCCTAATGACAGTTAAAAATATAAATTACGAGTATGTTAGTATGTGTATCGCCGGAGCGGGGTTTTGAACTAGTACTTTCTCTTACAGTAATGGCTCTGAAGTCCGACGCGTTACCAGTGAGCTAAAGGGTCATTTGTTGTTAGCGCGTGGCAACTTTGTTATTTTGAACCTGGGGTGGAATTTGTAATGATTTTGTTGCTCTAAATTACTTTTCCCAGCAGGTGTCACTAGTGTACACTGTGTTGAATGAGGCTTCGAGTAATGAATCTATTTGCGATACAATTGGCTGCAAAGCCTCAGTGCTTCAGGAAGCCTCATTTCGCCATCACTACCGGGGAGGCAGAGGAGGAACAAAAAGACAAAACGAAGATCAGACAACAAAATTAAAATAACAGGGGAAGGACGAGGGATAACAAGAAACTATACAGAAGCAAAAAATCTTGTGTAAGGAACTCGCGAAGACAGACTGAAATAACAGGGTTTAAATACACAAGGAGAAGATGACACAAAAGGAATCAGGTGTGAAGGGGAGGGGAAATGGGAGAGTACACAGGTGAGAACAATGAGGGTTAACAAGGACCCATAATACAATGACGGGGGGAAACGTAAGAGACGGACTGGAATACACATAGACACAATGATAACAAACGGCCTGGGGTTAGCAGATAAACAAGTGCACAGCTCAGAGGGGAGGCACACGAAAGTGGACACGTGCAGAGAATGCGAAATCACAGATAGATACAGGGATAGGATAACGAGGAGGGAAATGACAGCTGCAGGTAGAAACTCAAGATGAATTAGTAATTAGTAATGTTAGTAGCGAACTCTAAAACCCTAATGTTAGTAGGTTAGCTGGTTAGTATTATATACACGTTAGTTTGTTAGCAGGTTAGTATTAAATCTAATCTAACAGTTAGTATGATTAGTACATTAGTATTATATACAAATATAAATAAAGCCAGAAGGAAGAAAACGAGATACGAAATACAGAGGAAACCCGAATGTTCCCAAAATCACCCGAATAGTGCAATGACAAAGACAGGGAGTGGAATCTGAGGAACATGGAACGCGGACTGACAATCACGAGGGAAATGCAGGAAAAACAAAAGGAAGAAATCAGGAAACATAACAAATAAAACAGACAGAATATACAGAATCCTAACAGAGGGAGCACTTCATCCTGACCTAGAGCTCTGCTACTCTCTGACATATGGCTCTACAGTGGGGGATATCCTTTGATGGGTTTAAGCCACTAACTGGGGTGTGTTGTGACTGTAGGACATTTTACATTTATATTTTATGCATTTAGCAGATGTGCTTATCCAGAGGGACTTGCACAGCTTACGTACTTTACATGCAATCAATTAATACAGCTGGATATTTAATGAAGCGATTCAGTTTAAGTAACTTGCTCAAGGGTACAACAGCAGTGTCTTACCTGAAAATCAACGTTTCAGTCTTGGAGTTACAAGCCCAAGTTCCCTAACCATTACACTACACTGCTGTTCCTCCACACTGCTGACACTCTAGATTGTTTAGGACAAATAGACATGATACAGTTTGGAGGATGAATGGGCCAATGAAAGCCCTAAGGAAGGATGAACGGGCCAATGAAAGCCCTGAGGAATGCCTACCTCTTAGTCCATTGGTTGGCGACCCTGGTCCTGGAATGCCAGTGATGTTTCTGGTTTTTGTTTCATCTGAACTTGATTGCAAGAGTTTAATGGCTTATCAAGTGCCTGAGCCTGAATATTCAGAGCCTGAACAGTAAACTGCTGCGCACCTCCGGCACAAGATCACCTGTGTTCATTAAGCTTAATAATTAATCCAATTATGTAGTCGCAGGTTTGGATGGAGAAAAAACCAGGAACATCTCTGGCAGTACAGGATCAGGGCCGCCTACCCCTGTCCTACTTCGTTCCCAGTGAACATTTTTGCTGTGAGAAATCCGGCTATAGCTAATTGGTTGAAAAGTGAAAGTTTTCAAGCCGAATAGGACATAGCCAGGCTATATCTGGGTAAAACCTGAGCTATATTATAACCTAGTCCGTTTATGTCACAACACCTCAAAACGTCTCTCAACGTAGATTCCACCCTTCTAAACATCTAGATTCTGGCTTTTTGTCACTGGGTTGGTGCTCAGTGGAACCACCACAACCCTAACTGGAGGTTCTAAAGAAGTGGCTTTGGGTAACTTAAAAATCTTTTGAAATAATCACCTGAGAGATGCCTTCATGAATTAAGGAGCAGCAGAGTCACATTACGTATGCAGTGCATGTTGTTTTACAGGCCTCAGTACAGGGCTTATTCTGTCATTCCATCTCTCTTCCTACGCAAACGTCTCTTGGCTCATGTTATTTGGCTAAGCTTTTTGAGGACATTAGCATAGTTGGCTTGTTCAGTGTGATGGCCTCCACATTCATTCTTGTGTCCCTGCTAACTTCAGTGTGGATGGACGCCATGTCACTTGAAGGACATGGCAGTACCGTGGCAACAATGGGTGGCTGCATTAAAATCCCACTTTACAAACTGAGGAGCGGCACTTTCGGCTTGTCAAATAACAGAGACGGTTTTAAATGGCAATATTAAGGGCGCAATTATGGTCACACGCTGAGCATTGTGTGGACAGCCTGCATGGGGGAGCAGGAAAAATGGAGGCCAGTGGCCTATAACACTGACTGCAGCCCAGCTGCACGTTACGGCGGGTGGGATCTAATGAGGGGGTTTTGCTTCCAGGCCGCTGATATATGCGAGGGGGTGCACGGGACTATTCTCGCGCTTCCAGCTCATGCGGAGTTTATCCGGGTCTCGCTGGCCCCACTGTGGGTAAAGGCACAGCTGATAAAGCTGCAGGTTGAAATGGTTCTTTCCCCTTGGGTCAACCCCCACCTCATGGTGAGCGGCAGGGAAGAGGTCTTCTGAGCAGAAAACCTCTAATTTTCTTTTGTCTACAGTGAAAGACTAAATAAAAAACCTAACGTAGTTGGCAGAGTGCCAGTCGCTGTGGAAAGTATTGAGTAGTCTCCCAGCAGGTGGGGAGGGGGGGTCTGTTGCTGTACTCGAAACATGTACCCCCCCCCCCCCCCCGAGCTCTTTACCCCCATACCCCAGTGACTCAGATTGCAGGGGCATAATCTTCCCCTCAGCCTAGACATAAAGGGTGGCTTTTCCCACCACAATGCTCATACTGGCATATATCCATATGAATAAGTAAAGGATGGTGTGCCCTACACAGAGGAAAAGGCAGAAAACTCCATCTTTAATCCAGTCTTACAGTGCTGGAGAGGACCTCTCTTTCCACCTCTCTATATTGGGGCACAAGGGCCCATCTAAATAATTCAGATGACCTTCTATGCTAGATGCAGGATGGCAAACCAGACCTTCTACTGGTGGGGTGTCGGGGGAACATGTTAGTCTTGCCATGACAGGAAGTGATGTTGCAAGGGTTTTGATTGGTGTATTTCCGCAACTGGACCCAAATCAAGTTGATTATTCCACAGCATAGGAAACCAATCTGAATTAAGGATAATAATTTAGAAAGGTGAACATGAGTTAAACAACAATAAAACCCTACTGTAAAGGTTAGTCTGTATTTTTAAGGCTTGTGTGATGAATGAGCCAAAATCTGTGGTACGTGGAGTCTTAAAAATGAGTTGTGTGAGGTTGATTGGTGAAAAGGAAATGTGTGTGTGTGTGTGGTGGAAATTTTTCCACCAATAATGCCACTGTCAAAAGACAGAGTGACCTCCCTGTAACAGTGAACAAGCCTGATTTTAGGGGCACTCAACCATCAAATTCTTTCACTGTCAATCAGTATGCTGTAATCATCCTATGAATGTTGATGCAGACAACAACTTGAGAACGTGTGCTCAATCCTGTCAGAATTAGATTCAACATTTAATGTGCGTGTTATTAAGCTCACAGGAAATAGTTTAAAAAAACTTCAGAACAACATGCATTATGCATTAGCAAAGAACAGGCTAACGATTCAAAACACCTTGTTCGCTAATTAGATGAAAACATTGCATGCATGAAGGATCACAATAGCAATGACTTGCACAGCTTCTCAAAGGCATATGACTGGTGTCAGCATTTGTGCACGCGTGAGTGTGTGTGTGTGTATGTATGTATAGGGCATGAAAATACTCTCACTGAAACAATTTTGCATAACATATTTGCTTTACAAAATTTTGCTTAACAGTACCATTGCTGCAGTTAAACTTCATTAGCATAATGCGAAACAGGAGGCACATTCCTCCTTCCGACTGCGGCAGGCTGGGTACAAAGCAGCCCGCTTAATCTGGCGAACCAAGAACATCTGGGCGCGGTGGGCATCAGAGGCGTAATCGCCCCGGTCTTCCTGGAGTCAACTGTGCTCCCTGTTTACCAAGCACCACCCAGTGTTTCTCCTTGGAGGACGAGGAGGACAGGAGAAAGGTCTGGGATGAGAAAGCTGTATGTGGAAAGCGAGGGACCGTCCTCGGTGGCTGTGGAGCGAAGGCAAATGTGGCAGGCGAGAGGAATGTACTGCACAGGCTGATAGTGTGGCTTTCTGCACACATGGACTGTCTGCACAGTGTAGTCTGGCATTTAGTCTCTTAATGTGTGAAGACCCACTGAGAAGCAGTTTGCTTGGTGATAAGTACACAAACAGATACTGACAGAAGGCCAGGGATAGTGTTAGTGTTATTGCTTTTCAAAGCCGACCTGTTAGATGAAAACAACAACCTGTGAATGTGTGCTCCCTACTGCCAGAGGTGAAAAACAAACCTATCACGTTCACACCTTAGAACAATAGGACATAACTTTGTCTGGCTTTATGTATGGCACAATGTTGTGTGTTTGTTGATTTGTGATAATTTATTATCATTTTGTTTGTTAGATATTTAGAAAATGCTCCTATCCAGAATGACTCAATAGGGTTTTGTGACAGGACATGTTTAGAACAGCTCACTACAACAAGAGCGTGGGCAAAGAACAGAAGTAGCACATCAGTAATTAAGCCTTAAGCTGAATATCAGCACGACAAAATTTCTCCATTTACCCATAATCATAGAGCTTTAACAATTATCATAACAGTAACCATTTATCATCACAGCATACATGTCTACAGTGATCCATATAAACAACATAGCCTAACACTGCACTAGCGTACAGCCTCCAAACCAAATAAATAATGTCATTAACTAAAGAACAACTTTTCTTTTGAGAACAACTTACATTACATTACTGGCATTTACCAGATGTTCTTATCCAGAGCAACTTACACAACATTGCATTTTCACAGAGTATCCATTTATACAGCTTGATATATAGCAATTCAGTTTAAGTACCTTGCCTATGGGTACAACGGCAGTGTTCTACCTGGGAATCAAACCTGCAACTTTAAAGGTGCACTATGCAGGATTTCTACCTGGCAGTTGAAAAAATTGCCAAAACTCTGCCTGTATTTATTATTCTAAGATATGTTTGGGACATTTTTGGGCATGGTGCTATTTTATGTGTGGGGTGTGGTGGGTGTAGCTACAGAGCCTGTGGGGTGGGATCAGGTTTCAGCTGAGTGTAGTAGCCGCTGTTGTAGCAGCCGGCTACTGCAATGGCAGAGGTGAAGAAGCCAATTAGCCTACAGCGAAGCCAAACAACAAGTCGACACGGTGCGTTCAAGAAGCAGAGTCAACCTACGATTTGCTTTTCCTCGAGGGCAAGGAAAAAGTACTCTAGCACTTTGCATTTAAAAGGATACAATAACAATGAGGTTGAAGTGCAGACTGTCAGCTTTAATTTGAGTATTTTCATCCATATCGGATGAACCGTTTATAAATTATTGAACCTTTTGTACATTAGTCAAAAAACTCCAATATCAAAAGATATTGGACAGTTTAACATAATGTAGAATAAAGTAATCATTTTTAATACTTGGTCGCATATCCTTTGTATGCCATGACTTCCTGATGTCTGATTGTCATTATATCCTTTCAAACTCAATGTGCTAGAGTACAGAACCAAAATAACAAAAAATATGTCACTGTCCAATGAATTATGGTGCTCACTGTAGTTCTATTAGTAAAAGCCTGTCAAACCTCCCAGCTGTTTGTTCTTTGATGCTGCAATACCACACAAAGTATGTCAAAATGCACTGCTATTCTATGCCTTCATGCATAGAAAGTGTGTTAATAATGTTGAAAAATCGTTCTTATCCAGTTCTATGCATGGTACGTATCAAGCGGCTGCATAGAGTTCCGTAGTCCCGCCCCCTCCTATCCCTGCGTGGTCCCGGAAAACTGCCGGAAGCCATTACCTGTCCCATTTCGGGATCTTTCAGTCACCCTTATGATGATATATGGCATTGTATGGCCAAACGTTGACATACATGTCATCCAATGTCCATTATATACTCACCACCTCGTTTAAATCAAATTTGAATCGTATAATTAACAGAGTTTGATTACACTACACTACATAGCTACACTACCCAGAATCCACGGTCGTAAATGGCTCCCGCTCTTACTAGCTAATGAAGTAGCTACCAGCAGCTCTGCTAGTGAAACTGGCTATCACTTTGTCTGCTCTTGTAACTTATTATGGAAGCAAAACTAAGAGTATCACCAAGGGTGAGAATCGCTATGGGCCAGATTCAGAGATGGCCAATTTAAGTCATGCACTTAAGTGCCTCCGGATTTAACGTGGGATGAGATACGCCGTATTCTAACCTGCGCCACGCGGGTGCGTTTCTCAAAATGTGGGTGGCACAGGGCATGATATTCGAATGTCCTGTTTCTTGTACCTGCCCCCTGGGTTGCCAGCTTTCTAGTAAAAAAATGTGTGTGGGGGTATACATTTTCAACGTGTCAGTGACATTGCCTTTAATAACCACATTTGCCTTCGTAAAATCCTGCATCCTAGTTGCTCTTGCGTGATGGGGAAGGCAGTGAACGTATGAATCCGTCGCATTGATAAGATGATCATAGCTCCTATTGATGACTTGGATATGCCCATCACTCAATCAAAATAAATAATCGCTGGACAGTGGTTGCACGCAATATTATTAAGTAAACAACTAAATCGTTGGATTTACTGAAAAAAATATTTAAAAATCGAATCTTTTTTTAACGATTTACCTAAGAAAGTCATGTAGCCTACGGTGGTGTAACACAATAGCCTATATGTGACATCTAATAGCCTGCTCTTACATATTTGTACTTTTATGACAGCTATTTGGTAAGTAGGCTAGGCAAAGGAAAATAAGACCAATATTATTTTCAAAGAACATGTACTCATTCTAATATCCAACTACCTTTTTTCCGAACAAACTTGTGCAGAAAAATATGATTAAGTGGACACTCTGAATACACATATCTTGCACGATTTGCAGACATGCCATCAAATCTTCACCCCGTGCGCGTAATGCCGCATATATACTGGAGAGATGCTTAAAACAGTGGATAAGTCAAATGTCTGAATCACAAATAGCTTAATCTACACGGAATTCCGGGAGTAATCCCATTTGCACGTGCTTATCTCAACTCTGAATCTGGCCCTATAAGTCTGGCCATGTTGAAAGTGTCAGCTTTAGTGGTGGCTTTCACTTCAGCAGTGGTGGTGAGCAAATGAGTGAGTAGCCTGGATGTTGTAGTTGTTTTAGTTGTTTTTTTGAAAACACGCTTGTTTATTTGGACATAATTTCAAATGACCAATTTTATAAATTATTTAAAAATGTGACAACCCCTCTCTTGGGTGTTTTGAATGTATATCTGCCTGAATATAGGAGAAAAAAAAACATTTTTCAGCTCATTGACTCGCATTGTATTTTCTCAAAGAAGTGGCACCAGCCGTTCGTCACCAAAGTGGGACTACGAAGGTCTATAAACGTGAATCAGAATTATGCGCAATACTTCACACTGGCGGGAGTAGACAGCAAACAACAGAGAGAGAGTAGTGTGATGCTTTGGTTCACTGAAAATCGGTGGACCTCGGTCGGGTCACAAAAAATGACGTTCTGATTAATCACGGATGGGTGAGAAAGAAAGTTGTGAATTACATTATTTTAGATCAAATACAAATATATTATTAAATCTTGATTTGTTCTCTGGCATGCATTAGTATATATAAAAGAGAGAAGGTGCTCTCAGTATGGGACAGTGCATATAAAGAAAAATGTACACTGGCTCATCAAAAAGACTGCCCGGAGTAAACACTGGAACATTCATTCACACACCTCACCGCACATCACTGGCAAGAAGTGGTCATGGGCCACTTCCAAGTGAACCCTGGAGCAGTTTGATTGAAGTGAGAACTAAATATGCTATGAGTTTTGGCTGAGAACACACAGCTAACACAAAGCTATTTGCCGAATTATTATGATTATTATTAGTACAGAATATTTACCTTTCTTGTCTTCTTGGTAATACCAAACATGTAAACAAGTCGGAGCACGAACAAACGTATCAGAGCTAGCCTCCGATAGTATGACCGTCTGTTCATGCAACATGTCTTCTTTCATACAAGAGCAATGCATTATATATATATAGATATACATATAATTAGCCTATTTTCATTTGTGTAGCCGGGAATAGTCTATACTTTGGATAAATTATTGGCCTATGTTATTAGTTCATCTGTAAGGAATAGTGTAGCACTGCCTACATCGACATTTTTAATCGGTTCATGTATGCAGGCCATATATTCGTCGCATGACACACAGCCTTCTCTGGTCATATCTGCATCTGATGGCAGCACAGATGTCTTTCCCCCTCACAATGTTCCCTAATGTTATGGTGGTCTCTCTCCTTTGTTTGTAACATAGCTAGCTAGAACATCAGCTACTTATGTAGGATTCTAAGCAGTGAGTTGTGTATTTTTTAAAAATCAATCAATCAATCAATATTTATTTATATAGCGCATTTCACAACAAGTTGTCACAATGCACTTCACAGCAAAACAGCAAAACCCAGCCTAAACTCCCCACAAGAGCAAGCCAAAGGCAACAGTGGCAAGGAAAAACTCCCTGGTGTAACTAGGAAGAAACCTTGGAAGGAACCAGACTCAATGGGGGAACCCATCCTCCTCTGGTCGGCTCAGGGTCTAGGGCTTAAGGACCAACATGGTCAAAACAGCCAATGTCCATGATAATACAATTTGCAGCAGCTAGATGACAGTCCAGATGTGGCGGCAGTGATGGTGGGGAACCGGGCGCCGATGGCGGCGGGAGCAGCTGGCAGCGGTGGTAAGGAGGGAGGGGCAAGCGGCAACGGACAGGAAGCCGGACAGCAACTCTCGAGATGCGGGGCATAAGCCCCGCCGGCAGAATGTGAAAAAAAGAGAGAGAGAAAACAGTTAGGGGAAGTGTAATAGAGCAGCAGGAGCACCAACTGGAGGGGTGGGGGGGTGGGGAAGGGGTGGGAGGGTTGGACAGGTGCCCCCGCCAGGAGTAATCTATGGCTGCATAGCTATGAAGACAGAGTTTGAGGAACCATGCAGTCATGAGAGGGAAAACAGTCCTACCCACCTATCAAGAGCCAGCCCAGGAAGATGGGGTCACAGCTGTTGACAGGTGACAGTAAGGAAAGGATGCCACCCCACATTACTCTATGGCTAAATGCTTCTCTGGTCCTGTCTCCAGACTATAGCTCATTATAAGCCTGATCATAGAGGTGCGTTTTTAATCTAGACTTAAATATTGAGACAGTGTCTGATTCCCTTATAAGTTTTGGTAGGGTGTTCCACAGTAGTGGCGCTCTGTAAGAGAAAGCTCTACCACCCGTCAAGTTTTTAGATATTCTTGGGACTACTAGGTAGCCTGCGTCTTGGGAACGGAGTGATCTTTTTGGCTTATATGGTAAAAGCAGATTACATATATACACTGGCGCAAGTCCATTTAAGGCTTTAAAGGTCAGAAGCAAAATCTTAAAGTCTATCCTAAACTTAATTGGTAGCCAATGAAGCGATGCTAGTACTGGGGTAATATGCTCATATTTCTTAGTTCTAGTTAAAATGCGAGCGGCTGCATTCTGTACAAGCTGGAGATTATTTAGCAAGGATTTAGGGCAGCCAGATAGCAGGGCATTACAGTAATCTAGCCTAGACGTAACAAAAGCATGGATCAGTTTCTCTGCGTCCCCTATTGATAGGAAGTGCCTTATTTTAGCTATGTTTCTTAACTGAAAGAAAGCTACTCTAGATATGTTTTTTATGTGCGCGCTAAAGGTTAGATCTGGGTCTATAGTAACACCTAGGTCTTTCACAGCTGAGTTTGGAACAATTAAACAACCATCGAAATTTAAAGTAGATGTACCCAGTTTCTCCCTTTGTTTTTTTGGACCTAAAACCAGCATTTCGGTCTTTTCTGAGTTTAGGAGCAGGAAATTGGAAAGCATCCAGGCTTTAATATCTGCAATACAAGCCTCTAACCGAGAAAGTGGTAGTGCCTCACCGGGTTTCATGGAAATGTATATCTGCGTATCGTCCGCATAGCAGTGAAAATCTACCCCATGTGCCCGAATAATATCACCAAGGGGTAGCATATATAATGAAAAGAGTACTGGGCCTAGCACTGATCCTTGTGGAATACCATATTTCATTACTGAGTAACTGGATGATACTTCATTTATTTTAACAAACTGCTTCCTATTGTATAAGTATGATCTGAACCATGCAAGAGCTTGACCATTTAGTCCAACACAGCCCTGGAGTCTGTTTAGTAGAATTTTGTGATCTATTGTATCAAAAGCTGCACTTAGGTCAAGAAGTACAAGAACAGACACAGAGTTTTGGTCGGCTGATAATAGTAAATCGTTAATAACTTTAACAAGTGCCGTTTCAGTGCTATGGTAGGGTCTAAATCCTGACTGGAACATTTCATGGATATGGTTTGAGCTAAGGTATGCACCAAGTTGCTTAGCAACAGCTTTCTCTAATATTTTTGATAGAAATGGAAGATTTGAAATGGGTCTATAGTTTTCCAGTTTGTCAGATTCGAGGTTTGGTTTCTTTAGTAATGGCTTAATAACCGCCATTTTTAGTGGCTCTGGTACATATCCTGTTACTAAGGATGTGTTAATAATTTTTAACATATGCTGGCCTAGTATGGGGAAAAGTTCTTTAACTAATTTTGTAGGGATTGGGTCGAGTAGGCAGGTAGTTGGTTTTGAGGACATAACCAGTTTAGACAGCTCCTCCATGTCAATTGGCTTAAAACAGTTTAGTGCCACTGTTGATACATCTTCCTGTGTTAACCAGGATTTGGGCTGTTCATTGATTAAGGGAGGAGTGATGCCTAGAGGAGGAGGCAATTTGGAGATCTGGTCTCTAATAGCTTCAATCTTTTGATTGAAATAATTCATGAAATCATTACTGCTGTAAACGCTGGGGTAGGATGAAAATTCTAATGATGGTTTTTTAGTCAAGTTGTCCACAGTGCTAAACAAGAATTTTGGGTTACATTTGTTTTGTTCAATTAATTTAGAGAAAAAGGCAGATCTAGCTGATACAAGAGCTTGCTTGTACTGGAGGAGGCTATCTTTCCATGCAAGACGAAATACTTCTAGTTTAGCTGACCGCCATTTTCGCTCTAGTTTTCTTGTGGACTGTTTCAGGGCACGGGTAGTGTCATTGTACCAGGGAGTACGGTTTTTCCGACAAGACTTTCTTTTTAGAGGGGCAACCATATCAAGGGTGCTTCTGAGAGTAAAACTTAACTGGTTAGTCAGTTCGTCCAGCGATACTTCAGTGGTATTTCCTTTGTTTGAAAGGAATGATTCCGGAAGCATATCTATAAACTTTGGAATGACGTCAGAGTTTAACGACCGGCTGTAATAGTGTCTTGGCTCTGATATAGAAGTGGTCGTTGCCTCGATTTCAAAAGTAATAAGGAAATGATCAGATAATACAGGGTTATGGGGTGCAATAGTAAGATTAATAACATTGATACCATAGGATAACACTAAGTCTAGGGTATGGCTATGGTAATGAGTGGGTCCACAGACATTTTGTTTGAACCCAACAGAGTCAATAATAGAGGCAAAGGCTGTTCCTAGGGGATCACCTGGTTTATCCACATGTATGTTAAAGTCACCAACAATCACAACCTTGTCTGCCGAAATAGCAAGGCAAGACAAAAACTGAGCAAATTCTATTAGAAAATCCGAATAGGGCCCAGGTGGTCTGTAAACAGACACTAGGAGAGAGGACTGCATGTTACCCCTTATTTTAGCTAAGTCATGCTGTACACAGTTCATAGAAAGAACTTCAAAAGATGAGAACGTATGTCCACACTTAGGGGTTAAGTTTAAGGTGGACTGATAGATCGCTGCAATACCACCCCCTCTTCCTGACTGGCGCGATACCTGAGTACTTAAAAAACCTACAGGAGACGCTTCATTAAGTGCGACATATTCACCAGGTCTTAGCCAAGTTTCAGTTAGACATAGTACTTTGAGATTATGATCTGTGATCAATTCGTTTACAAGAAGTGCTTTAGGAGCAAGAGATCTAACATTTAGTAGTCCAATTTTTAGGAGTGATTCACAGCAGCTGCTAGCAGCAATATGTTTTAATTTAAGAGTAATAAGATTATCCGCGTTGACACCACGGTTTGCTTTACATTTGGCATATATGCGTGGGGCAGACACAGTCTCAATATAATGAATACTCATTTCTAGCTCAGATATGGGATGGGGATGAGTACTATTGCCAATTTCTAGCTCTGAAACGCACCTTGCAGACAACGGCGTTGGGCCATGTGTCTGAGTCACGGGCATTGGGAAACGCGTTGGGAAACGCACAGGCTCCGATGTAGGATCAGAGGCCTGCTGCCTGGCCGGCGCCCTGATAAGGTGTCAGGATCTGGCCTTACTAAGACTAGCATCTAAGTTATTTGCTAGGACAAGAGCACCTCTCCAGCTCGGGTGGAGTCCGTCTCTCTTCAGTAGGCCAGGCATTCTCCAGAAGTCAGGCCAATTATTGACGAACCCTATGCCACTAGATGAGCACCACTCAGACAGCCAGCGATTTAGCGACGTGAGTCTACTGTAGACCTCGTCGCTCCTACGAACTGGGAGCGGACCAGAGCATATTACTTCCCGACACATCTTTTTAGCCATCGCACACACCGAAACAAAGTTATTTTTGGTGACCTCCGATTGCCTCAATCGGACGTCATTTGTGCCGACGTGAATAACAATTTTAGAGTATTTACATTTACTTTTAGCCAGCACTCTCAGACATCGGTGGCTCTGGCACCAGGCATACACTGCACTATGGTCGCTGGTGTCGCTAATCTCACGTTTCTCAGAATACTATCCCCTATAATCAGGGCTTTCTCAGTGGGTGTGTTACTGAGTGGGGAATATCGGTTTGAAACGCGAGTAGGGTGATGCTCGGCGGCTCTAAGCCGACAGCTATGTTTCTTTTGCACCGTGATAAAATCGTCCCGCAGTGAGGACTCTGACGGGGGAGAAATACTAGCATCTAAACTGGCATCCGGCTCAGGTAAGAGGGAATCTATCAAACTCTCACTCTCCTGGATCTGATATAACGTCCGGATGCGGGCCTCTAGCTCAGCTATTTTCCGTGCTAATTCTGAGTTAAGCTGACACTTTGCACATATACCATTACTGGTAAAATTAGCAACAGAACTAAGGCTAAACATGAAACACACCCCGCAGGAAACACTTGCAGTGGAAGCCATAATGTGCGCTTACCGTATTTATCCTTAGTTGTCGTTAGATGTGATCAACTTAGAGCGGTAGTCACAAAAGTGGGAAAACGTAGAAGTCGTGGAAATTGTCGTTGAAAAATCTAAAGTAATGCAGTAGTATTTAAGATATATATATATATATTTTTTTTTTAAGTTCGTTCAGTTGAGCAAGCGAAGCAAACACGCCTTCAGTTCAGATTCAAACAGCAAACAGGAAAATCGGACACAAAAATACAGAGTAGCTACATGTCGTGCTCGAGTAGGGTCAGGTACTATTCTCTCGGGTTCTGTTTGGTTTTGGACAGAAATATCCGGCCCAAACTGCAAACGTAAATGGCATACGTTTGCCTTAACGGCTGTAAGTTCAACAACCAAACGGGGTTCCGTCATTTTCTGTGGTGACTCTGAAGAAGACGCTTAGTGAACATGTCTGTTGTATTTAATAAACATGCTTCATTCTATTACGAATGTTCCAGTGTTTACTCTGGGCAGTCTCTTTGATGAGCCCGGGTACATTTTTCTTTATATGCACTGTCCCATACTGAGAGCACCTTCTCTCTTTTATAACTTAGACTGAACCATGTGGGATAGCCTGTTACAGTTCCGAGCAGAGACTGGACCCAAATGCACAACTCAACACACACAAGGAAGTTCAAATAGTTCCAATAATTTATTGCTTCGACAAAACCTCCTGAAGCATAGGGAGAGAGACAGACAAGACAAAACCAGATATGGATTAGCAGGGGATCAGTGGGAGTGGGAGAGGCCAGGGACTGGACAGTGGCAGGAATCCGGGCAGGTTGAGCAGAGGGAGCGGGCACGAACAGCTGCAGGATAGCAGAGCGGGAGCACTGGCTCGGTGCACACACAGCAGCAGGCTTGCAGGACTGGAGCACAGGCAGGATGCTCACACAGCTGTAGGTGGGCAGAACTGGAGCACAGGCAGATTGCACAAACAGCTGCAGGCTGGTAGACTTGGAAGTAGCACAGAGTTAGTAACAGCGAGGCAGGACAGAATGAAGATGGACAAGACTGGAAATAGCGAGTTAACGCCGATTCAAACTAGAGATTCTAGCAGGCAAGAAAGGACTAGATACAGAGTATCAAAATGAGACAAGACCAGGGTATTACTACAAAGAGACTTAATTAACTGACACAGGACAAAGAACACCGGGTGACTAAATACGAGAGTTAATAGGTATCAATTAAGTGCAGCGTGCAAATGTATGCGTGGATGATTAACGGAGCAGAGAGTGTGCAGAATGTATGCGGAGAGAAGGGAAGGGATAGGCGGAGACAGAGCAGTGGAACAGAGTGATACGAAAGGGAAAACCACGCCCAGACTGCAGCACGGGTGGAAACAATCAGGAATACAAACAAACACGATACAAGAGGAAACCGGTAAAACACGGGACACAACAGGACGGGAGTGAGAGCATCACATAGCCTTTATTTCATCGTTATATCACTGCTTAATTACTGTTACCATCCATATAGAACACTGCAAAAAATTTTATTTTCATTTTATTTTTGCTTGACATTTTGTTTGCTGCGCTCAAGCATGTTTCTTGCCCTCAATGTAGGTGAGGAGGAGGACTTCTTTGATTGTAAACACAGGACCACAACAAGGCTGAAAATCCTGCATTGTGCACCTTTAAGGTTATAAGCCCAGTTCCTTAACCAATATACTACACTGCCTCCCGTACTACATTACACCCCTCCAATTCTCATAATTTTCTTCTCCTCTGACCCTCCCCTGAACTTCTCCATCACCCAACAGTAGGATGTTACAAGGCTGACTACCTAAATGACATTGTTTTATTCAGTAAAACTTTGAGCATTCTGTGACTTTAAGGTAATTTCCTGGATATTTTGTGGGGTACCCTGTGTCTGTGCATAACACCAGACTGTGGAAGAGCTAAAGCACTGAAAGTGAAACCAAATTCTGTTCCCTCTGTGATTGCTGCTTCTGGTGCCTTCTTGCATGTCATTACCAATGGCGGTGTCTAGGAACCTGACCCTGACACAATGGAAAACATTGGGTCCACCGCCCCCAACGGTAGAACAGGATGAAAGTGCCACACAGCAAATAAGCCATTTTTCTAATACGGGAAAGTGCGCAGTTGGTTTTTCCAAGACTGATAATCTGCTAAGAGAAAATGTCTCTGCATACCTTTTCAAATATTTTTCAAACAGCTTTTACCCATAATACTTTGTACAAAGAATCATTGAGTTGGCGATGGCCTGAAAAGAGTAAATGAAAATGTAAAGAAAGCTTCTGTAGGTGCATTCTTTTGAATTTTTTGTTCTCAGTGGCAGCAGAATTTCTGCAGCAGAAGCTGACAGGTACCTGAAAAAGTTCATGAGACATGGAACCCAAAATGTAGTGGCTTGACTTGAATTAGCAATGGAAAAATGTGTACCACTCATTGTTTAAGCTATGGGGACAGAAATCCCCATAAAAATTTTTTTTGCCAGGTGGTACACTGCAATTTTCGTTCAAGGAGTAAATTCAGTTGGCTACACTTGAGACGGGTGCGTGAGGGTTGGACCCGAAATGCATGACTCAGAAACAGTGGTTGAATGATAAAGTCCAGTCAGGGCTTTATTAAAGGAATGTCCAATGAGCGTAGTCAAAAAGCAAGCAGTACGCAAGCAGTTACCCCCCTAACGACCGACTCCTGGCGGTCTCATGAGCTTATCCGGGTGGTCACGGTGAAAGTCTTTGATCAAAGATTTGTCAATAATAAGACTGGGAGCGATCCAGGAACGCTCCTCTGGGCAATAACCCTCCCAGTCAACCAGGTACTGGTAACCACGACCCCTCTTACGAATGTTCAACAGTTTCTTGACAGTGTATGCAGGATGGTTATCAATGATGCGGGGAGGAGGGGGTCAGGGGGACATAGGGGGTGAGAAGATACGGGCTTGATACAGGAAACATGGAACGTGGGGTGAACCTTGAGTGAAGCAGGGAGTGACAACTTAACAGATGAGGGGTTGATAACACAAATAATCTTAAAGGGGCCAATGAAACGGGGTTGCAGTTTGTGTGAAGTAGACTGAAGGGGAATGTCCTTAGTGGAAAGCCAAACGGAATCACCTGGCTTGTAAACTGGGGCTGGTGTGCGGTGGCGATCAGTGAAGCGTCGATTGCGGTCTGCCGTGCGTAACAGTGTGGCCCTGGCGTCCCTCCAAATCTTAACACAGCGTCTCATGTGGGTGGCGAGGGAGGGAACAGCGATCTCGGCTTCCTGGTCGGGAAACAGTGGAGGTTGGTAGCCAAGGGCGATCTCAAATGGAGACTTTCCGGTGGCGGCGCAGGGTAGGGCGTTGTGCGCATATTCCACCCAGGTGAGCATCTTGCTCCATAAAGCCGGGTTCTGGGCTGAAAGACAACGTAGAGCGGCTCCCAAATCCTGGTTGGCCCTCTTGGTTTGCCCATTGGACTGGGGGTGGTAGCCAGATGAGAGGCTAGCAGTGGCACCGAGGGCCAGGTAGAAGGCTTTGCAAACCTGTGAGATGAATTGAGGCTCTCGGTCGGATACGATGTCCACGGGGATGCCATGGAACACCTCTTTGACTAAAACATCAGCGGTCTCTTGGGCGGTGGGTAGTCCGGGCAGGGGGATGAAGTGGGCCGCCTTGCTGAACCTGTCCACGACGGTGAGGATGGTGGTGTTACCTTCGGAAGGGGGAAGTCCGGTAACAAAATCTACCCCGATGTGGCTCCAGGGTCGGCTGGGCACAGGCAGAGGTTGGAGCAGTCCAGCTGGAGCCTGGTGGGAGGCCTTGTTTCTGGCGCAGGTGGTGCAAGCCTTGATGAAGCGCCTGGTGTCAGGGATCATGGAGCTCCACCAGAACTTATGCTTCAGCACCGCCAAGGTGCAAGTAAAGCCGGGATGGCAGGACAGGAGAGACGAATGATCCCACTGAAGCACCTGTGTCCGAGCAGCTGAGGGGACGTAAAGGCGTGTGCCGGGGTTGGACCTGGGATCGGGCTCCTCATGTAGAGCCCTCTGGATCACCGCCTCAATCTTCCAGGTTACAGAAGCGACAGTGCAGGAAACAGGGAGGATGTTCTCAGGCGTCTCTCGCTTGGAGCAGGTGTTGAATTGTTGGGACAGGGCATCTGGCTTGATGTTCTTGGAACCCGGGCGGTAGGTGAGTGCGAAGTTGAACCTTCCAAATAATAGCGTCCATCTGGCTTGGCGTGAGTTCAGTCTTTTAGCTGTCTGGAGGTACGCCAAGTTCTTGTGGTCTGTCCAGACGACAAAAGGTTTCTCGGACCCCTCCAGCCAATGCCTCCACTCCTCCAGTGCCAGTTTGACAGCGAGGAGTTCTCGGTTCCCCACGTCATAATTCCTCTCTGCCGGTGAAAGCTTCTTGGAGAAGAAGGCGCATGGGTGCAGCCGATTATCAGAGGAAGAAACTTACGAAAGCACGGCTCCCACCCCAGTGTCGGACGCATCCGTCTCCACAACAAACTGGCGGGTGGGGTCGGGGTGCACCAGGATAGGAGCGGAGGAAAACAGTTTCTTGATCTTGATAAATGCTCCCTCTGCTTCGGGACCCCAACGGAATGGCATGGCAGTGGATGTGAGTTTGGTGAGGGGGGAGACAACTTAGCTGTAAGACCTGATGAACCTTCTATAGAAATTAGCGAATCCCAAGAAGTGTTGGAGGTGTTTCCGAGAGGAAGGCGTAGGCCAGTCAGTGACCACCTGAACCTTCTTGGGATCCGTCTGGATCTGTCCCTTCTCCACAATGAAGCCCAGGAACTCGACAGTGTCGGCGTGGAAGACACATTTCTCCGCCTTGACAAACAGTTTGTTCTCCAACAGTCTCTGGAGAACTTGCCAGACGTGGATCTCATGTTCCTTGGCATTGGTGGAGTAGATTAGGATGTCGTCGAGGTAGACGAATACGTGTCGGCCCAGTAAGTCCCGAAGGACGTCGTTGACGAGTGCCTGGAATACGGCGAGTGCCTTAGTGAGGCCGAACGGGATGACCAGGTACTCAAAGTGTCCGAGGGAGGTATTGAAGGCGGTCTTCCACTCGTCACCCTCTCGAATACGAACCAGGTGGTAGGCGTTGCGTAGATCTAACTTGGTAAAGATGGTGGCAAAAAAAAAAAAAAAAGTGAAGAGGATGGGCGAATCAGTCCACTGGCTAGGCAGTCCCGGATATATTTCTCCATGGCCTCCCTTTCAGGTCTGGAGACATTGTAGAGGCGGCTTGAGGGGAGTGTGGAACCGGGTAGCAGCTCGATGGCGCAGTTGTAGGGTCGATGAGGAGGGAGCGTCTGTGCCAGCGTCTTGGAGAAGACTGTGCCCAGGTCGTGGTAAGGGGTGGGCACCTTCTCAAGAGAGGGATTGGGAACTTGCGGTGGAGTGGGTGCGCCCTCTGCTGGTGCAGGGGCCGGATCGCAGGCAGGACTGGTGACACTCACGACTCCAGGCTTGAATCTGGCTTGAACTCCAGTCGATGGTAGGGTTGTGTCTCTGGAGCCAGGGTAATCCCAGAATGAGCGGATCGTTAGGGGACCGGATGACACGGAACTGGATCATCTCATGGTGGTTTCCGGAAATGATTAGCTGGATAGGTTTGGTGATGTGGGTCATGTGGCAAAACGTCTTGCCATCCAATGACCGAGCATTCTCGGGGTGGGGCAGTGGGAGGGTGGGAATGTCCAGTTCCTTGACCATCACATCATCAATGAGGTTTGCGTCAGCTCTGGAGTCCACCAACGCGTTCACCTGGACCATTTTATCGGGAAGCATCAACATGGCGGTAAGGGTGGGACAATGGTCATTACTAGCAGACCCCTCCTGGTTGTTGAGCACTCTCACCTCATCGGATGGGCCTGACTTCTTGGAACGGAGGGTACACTGCTCTTGGGTATGTCCCAGCCTCCCACAATAGAAGCAGGAACCGGTAGCTCTCCGACGTCTCCGTTCCTCGGGCGAGATCTTCATACCCGCATGGGAAAGATCCATGGGTTTGACTCCCTCAGCTTGCATCTCCTCGGGCCGTGAACTAGATCCTCGCCTGGGGTACGGCTGGCCGGGTAGATCCTGTCTTTCAGTCCGGCGTTGTCTGGCCCGGTTGTCCAAACGAATGGCGGCACGGACGAGTGGGTCGAACTGGGTGATAGGTTCGAGACGCACCAACTCGTCCTGGAGTGCCTCACTCAGACTGGCCAGGAACAGGTTCGCTAGAGCCGCATCATTCCAGTTGGTCGCAGCCGTGAGGGTGCGGAAGTCGATCGAATGATCCGCCGCGGTCTTCCGGCCTTGATGAAGGGCGATCAGGCGCTGGGAAGGTTCTTGGTCACTGGAAGCGTGCTGGAAGACTTTACGGATCTCCTCGGCGAAGGCCGGGTACCGGGGATGGAATGAACACCCGGACCACACAGCTGTAGCCCAGTCCAATGCTCTCCCCTTGAGTAGCCCCATCACGTAGCCAATCCGGCGGTCGTCACTGTTGTAGGTCTGTGGTTGCTGCCGGAACACAAAGTTGCACTGGAGCAGGAATGCCTTGCATCTCTCCGGTTCTCTGCCGAACCTCTCTGGGGGGGATTGTTGTGGCTCCCGGAATTGCCAGGTTCCCATGGGGCTGGTAGGTGGAGGTGCAGGCGCTTTAGCAGGTTGTTCCACGGTGTGTGGCTGAACAGTGACGGCAAGTCTCCTTATCTCAGCACACAGCTCTCGAATCTCCTGACGAAGTTCGGAGATCCCTTGAGAGTGTTGCAGAACCACGGCACCTTGTTGCTGGAGGGCGTGGAACATGGCCATTGAGTCAACGGGGTCCATGCTGGCAAAATTGTTCTGAGACGGGTGTGTGAGGGTTGGACCCGAAATGCACGACTCAGAAACAGTGGTTGAATGATAAAGTCCCGTCAGGGCTTTATTAAAGGAATGTCCAATGAGCGTAGTCAAAAAGCAAGCAAAGTTCATACACAAAAAGTCCAGCCAAAACCAATGTACAGTACCGAGGGAGAAGGCAGTCTCAGAATCGGTACACCATGCAATAGTCCAGTAACCAGAGTAGCTGTCAGCGGGGCAGAAGTACAGGCAGACGGTAGGCAGGCTCGGGGTCGAAGATGATGCAAGAGTCAAGACCGGAGTCCGCTCCGCGGGGCAAAACTACAAAAGACAGCAGGCAAAAACTTGTGGTACAGGCAGGCAGTGGTTAACAAAACAGAGGTCAATAACAATGGTCAATAAACAGGCTTGGATCGTAACAAAATGGCAGGCTTGGAAAAAACGCTCAAAAGTGCACTGAAAACAGGAGGCAACAATTTTGCAAAGACAAGACATGAACACTGAGCTTAAATGCAGGTGTAGACAGGTGCAGACACTTAGCTTGAGAGCAGCATGCGAATGGAAATCAGGTGTGGAGGGCTGACAAGGTAACAAGATAATTAGTAATCGTTAGTAATAAACCTATCCTGACCTAGCATTGACGACTGAGGTTAAGCTGGTAAGTGTGGTGGATCTGCTCCGCATTTTGAAGCGAGAGGGCTTCGGCCAGGAGTACACAGATACCAACGCCCAGCGAGGTCCAGATTAAAGAGGAACGTTCTCACATCCTGCTGCTGACAGCCTCTCCTTAGGATATCGCTGAAGCTTACATGCAAGCCTTTCAAGCTTTTTTCATGGAAATGTATCGAAATTTCCCTGGAAATCTTTGCTTTTTAAGTCAGTATTTGGAAATTTAACTGTGCAATGCTTGCAGGTAAGAAATACAGTAGAAGGCAAAATTACATGAAAGATGGGGATTTGTCCAGAACACCCGGGTTTCTACCCCTTTCGATAAGTGCCATCGGATCCTTGGTTTTGAATGATGGGTCTTAAAACAATCCTTGAATCAATTATGCAGAAACAATCCAATATATCCCTACATTCCCCAGCATCTCCCGACATATACGCTTCATTGAATGAATGCTGAACACCCTATTGTATAAAAATTAATTCCACATCAATCAATTTCACATTACAACTGGAGGTATCTTTTAGCTTCATACAGTATATGAGACAACTCAGTGGCACTCCCATGTCAGCTTATCACTTTATTTCCAATGCATTCGCTAAGCATACTGCTCTGCCTCAATCCGAAAGAAAAGAATTGTTTGTCTCAAGTCAGCAGGCCTTAACATCGATTTCTGCCAACTGTGGCCAAGCATCTTATGTGATCATGTGAGCGTAATTGTTGACTGCCTTCTCGGAATGGCACCAATCCTGTGCTCGGCACTGACGGGGGGACGGGGGACGGGGGGGAATGGGGCTTTTCTGCATCTCGCTACGTCTCCTATGATTGGCTTTTTCAAAAACGAAAGTAATTCCCAGTCAGGACCACAACAACGCCGCGGTCAAAGCTCATGCAGAGTCACAGGAATGCAAGGAAATCATTATGTCTGCTTCAGTGGTGTGAAGCCTCTGGCTTGTTTATGCGGTTGATTTGGTTCATGTGTACAGAAGCAGGCAGCACTGAGCACGAATGGGTTGTTTACACAAGAGCTAGACTAATATAGACTAATGCCAATCATGCAAAAAGCTCAGAAAATTGAGCTGATTACAGTAATGAAGCACGCACTTGTCTCCAATCCACTTGCCCGCATCTACCTAATTACTCCACTTCTGCATTCCATGGACGTGGGAGTCTCATTGTTCTATAAGCTACGCAGAGAAAAACAAAAGAATGATATGGCAGCAATTGAAGTGCAGAAAGACACTGAGCTGGAGATCCTGTAAAATTTGAGGATTCGCGACCGGCGCCATTCTGGCTCTTTACCAAAACTGCTGCTGCGCCGGAGGAAAAGCCCGCTTCCCAGACTATCCCCTTTAGCTGCTCTGCACCAATTTGGGTGTCTGGGCTGACGCCGTCTATGAAGGAGACCAAGATTTTTTTTTTTGAAGGATTGAAAGATTTTTGAACGCTCCATTAAATCCCCTCCTCTGACACCACTTTAAATAACGGGAAAAAGTACATTTCGATTCTCAGAACCTGCTCCCAAAGGGCACCTTCTTTGACCCGGAGCACCATACTTTGGCTCTACCTTATCCAGAACCCCCCCATGGGGTGTCAAGTAGCTCTGTTTTTGTGGGAGATGACAGTTTGCCATTGATATACAGTATGGCTCATTAGAAAGATGAATGGAGCTGAGACAGTTCCCTGGTGACGCCCAACCCCGCCATGAGCTTTCAGCCTCTGCAAACCAAAAATCTTCCCTGGCCCATATGTTAAAGAACAGTTACATATCCACTTTATGTTGTGCAGTCCATAACCATTTTGCATTACATGCAATACTGTATGCATTCACAACAATATACAATATATCAAAGAGTGTGCCTTGGCACATTTGTAGTGCTAAGAATTATGTTTTTACTTTGATAAGCTTATATCCAAAGGGTGGGCCCTATTTTCAGTGTAACTAGTTGGCTTCATGCCTCTTGGTTCATGGAGGGAATACTAGACTCTGCACGATACACGAGACAGTGGGAGCCTCATATGTGCAAGTTCACACTTCACAAGAGCTAGCTCAAAGTTCAGTTCACACAGATTAAAATGAACTAGTTCACGTTCATCATTCACAATTTGAATTTTGAACTAGGTTCACAGTCCCAAAAAATGAACTAGTTCACGTTCATTTCTTCCGTTTTAAAAAAAATGAGCTGCTCCGATCTAACAATATTGCACACATTTTTGTGAATTAGATAATTGCCCCAGCTCATTCCAAAGTGATTATTACTACTACTGCTAACAGTTAAAAGATGTACTGTACCTACAGTCGCCTACTACCCAACTCTCAGCACAAAATCAACTAGACTCAGAGCCCTGAGCTGCGGCAATATTCCACGGCTCTAGAGCCGTGACACAAACCAAAGTTCTTTAGAGTTTTAACAGAGAGAAAATGCTGTAGCCTACACCATTAATAATCGGGTTTAGCCTAGCTACTCAGCGTGGATCAACCAGAAACCTTGACAAAGGTATTCTGTTATATCAAATGATATTCCGTGACGCCAACATTTTAATAGCCAACTTTTTATTACAAAATTATTACATGTGACTGTTTGCAACCAAATTGCACTATAAAACATAATTAATATGCGATTGTGTTCAGCTAATGACAGCAAATAGGCTACTTCTTATTTAAAGTGGTGGCTTTTTTTATTTTAGAACCCAACAACAACAGTGAACAGATAAATACTATTTTGTATAGCCTAATAGAAGAAATAAATAGCCCAATGGTTCAAATAAACATATTTTATGGTGTCCAAATAAATCTTTACCAAATACTATTTAAAACTAATAAACGAAACAGGCTCCTGTACACAGACACATGCATCAAGATCTGGCTTGTTTGTCGGATGTGGCTGGCTATCTCAGTAGGCTTTTCAGTAGGCTACTGGATTCTAGGATCTGAGAAAAAATAAGATTTATATTTGCATAGACTAATAAAATAGCTATATGCAAATATAACCATTCAATGTCTATTCTTAGGCCACGTAATATCTAATGTTACAATCAATGACCGACAGCGTTATTTTAGGCTATAGAACTAACATTATACTTCTGCTAGAAAATTGAAGAACTGTCCAACACTAGCTACTCGGGTGCCGTAAAACCATAGCGTAAAACACAGTGCGTGAGCGTCGTTAACTCTCACGGGAGTTAACGACGCTCACGTTCATTAGTTGCAAACTGATACGTTAAGTTCACCGTTCACCAAAAACATGAGCATGTTCAATGAACACGTTCATGCACAACACTGTGTGCATGGAATTTGTTGACAGTATACTAAAGTATGACAGTATACTATCACGCAAAACCCCCTAATGTTTTTCTCTGCACATGCTCTTAGATCAAATATAATGATTTACTGAAAAACAGTTCAAAAACACAGCCCAGAGACAGTGAATTTTTTAATATTCTGGCTAGCTATTGACAACGGGATCAAAGTACACAAATCAAGGGTATTAAAAGATTTTTTTTAAAACAACAACAATTCAGAAAATAATAAAAATGATGTTGCACTATAGCATTGTAATTTTATTTATTTATTTGATAAATAGAACGTCATGCTGGCAGGATCTGAAAATAGAGATTGTGTGACATTTAAATATTAAGCATTGAGTTAATTCATTTTTTTCCTGTCTGGGTGACCTTTGAATGCTAAAGAGTCTGAGAAAAAAAAAATGTCATTACTGATTTATTTGCTCTTCCTTTGCCCATGTTAGTCACCAAAGTTGTCCGAAACAGTCGTACAGTAATATCACACTGTCTCCAGGGGCTCAACAAGTGAATGAGCAAATACGCTTTTGAGAAGCGGTTCAGCAATTCAGTTAGCCTGCCAGCAAGCCCAGTCTTACAGATTGAAACAGAATGTAAATCAGCTCTGCAGACACAAATGAATGCATAGAATACATAAATAAAGCCTCATTGGCTTTCCACTGGACAACTGCCTTCCCATAAATCCTGGACTCCAATTGCTGGTGGATTGTGGTGCGCTGCGTCTTTCATGTGACCTGTCACTTCAAGCATGCCTCAGACCAGCCTCTGGCCCTCGTCTGTCCCTCTCTCAGTCACCCTGCTCTTTTCTCTCTCGTTTAGAATGGCTTAATTATGAAATGGACTCTGTGGCACCCCCAGCTGGCAGACATGGAAGAATTGTGCAAAATGGATTTAACAAAATATTTATTTGGAAACAAAATACAGACTCGCAACTTGCACAGTCTAGATTCCTTTCTTTTTTCTATGATCCCTCCCTCTCTACCACATGTTGATGTGGTGAGTGTTCGGGATCAAATGGCTGCCAGGCAGATGCTACACATTGATGGTGGTTGAGGTAAGCTTCCCCCACTTAATTGAAAAGCACTGTTAGATCCTGAGAGGAAAGGCACTATGTAAATGCATAATATATGCTGTATAAATACATTATTATTATTATTATTATTATTATTATCCCCCCAAAAAGTTTTCATACAGCCACTGTGTAAGGACGGGCCTCCTTATGGGGAAGGGGTGTAAACTATATGGGCCATTCTACAAAAGTCATGCAAATTGCTGTCCCTCTCTGATAAAAGTAAGAAATTGACCAATAAAATCTTTCAATGCTATATAATTCATTAGATCATGTTATGTTTTAATATAATCCAACATATAAATTGCAGTAATAATAGTTACATTTATCCAAAATCAACACTTATACTCTTGGGAGTATAAATTCCTATTGGGAGATGGCTGTCCCCACTATCAACCCTTAAACTGGTGCATTAAAAAATAATACCCAAAATATTTTTGCCAATTATTTGACTTGTCTCATTCAATAACGCATGTGAATTTTTATCAAATATAAGTTAAAATTATGCAATCTATTTTGTAATACATTTTATAATTAAAAAAACCTATCGAAAAAGACACTGTTTGTGTCTGTGCAGTGAACCTGCTTGTAGCCACACACCCCTTTTTTTAACCAGAAAATTAGACAGCCTTCATATGAATCAAGGCCACATGGTGAGTAGCTAGGTTTTAGCGTTTTGATATAATTGTCCTTCAAAGTATGAAAATTAGTGGTTTTAAGAGACGTCACACCCAAACACCCAAGTTTTCATATTAGAGAAAAAAAGTTGATTTCATAACTGTAGATTTGATTAAAAGGAAGGTGCATCTGCACAGAGAAGTGGTTGCTAACCATGTGCTTGCTAAATATTTTGTTTTGTGGCCGAAATTAGCCAAAATTGTCACAACCGAAACAGTCACTACCGAAACAGTATTGTTTTGACAGGCCTGTTTCGGTTGGTGACACTTGTCAGTAAATTCTTATTAAAGACAATAAATAGTGAGACAATCAATGCACATGTACAAACCTCAATTACAGGTTTGACAGTGTATAAAATGTAAATAAAAACAGAAAGCAATGATTTGCGAGTCCTTTTTGTATTCAGTTGAAAACAGTACAAAGACAAGATATTTCATGTTTTAACTAATCAACTTTATTCTACATTTCATTCTTTATTCAGCTCATTCTACATTTGATGCCTGCAACACCTCCCAAAAAATTGGGACAGGGGCATGTTTACCTTTGTGTTATATCACCTGTCCTTTTAACAACACTCAGTAATCTTTTGGGAACTACAACACTAATTGTTGTAGTTTTGAAAGCAGAATTGTTTCCCATTCTTGCTTAATATGAGACTTCAGCTGCTCACCAGTCCGGGGTCTCCATTGTCATATTTTGGGCTTCATAATGTGCCACACGTTTTCAATGGGAGACAGTCTGTACTGCAGGCAGGCCAGTCTAGCACCCGCACTCTCTGATGACGAAGCCATGCTGTTGTAACATGTGCATAATGTGGCTTGGCATTGTCTTGCTGAAATAAGCAGGGATGTCCCATATGTATATGTACCCTTCAGCGTTAATAGTGCTTTCACAGATGTGCAAGTTACCCATGCCATGGACACTAACACACCCCAATACCATGACAGACGCTGGCTTTTGAACCTTGTGTTGGTAACAATCGAGATGGTCCTTTTCCTCTTTGGCCAGGAGAACACGACGTCATGCCGTTTTTAATGTAGTGCTGTCTGAAGGGTCGAAGGTCACGGGCATTCAATATTGGTTTACGGCCTTGCCCGTTTTCTCCAGATTCTCTGAATCTTTTACTAATATTATGGACTGTACATGGTGAAATCCCTAAATTCCTTGCAATCGTGTGTTGAGAAACGTTGTTCTTAAACTGTTGGACTATTCGCTCATGCAGTTTTTCACAAAGTGGCGAACCCATACTTGCTCGTAAATGCCAGAGCCTTCGTGGATGCTCCTTTTATAGCATGACCTGTCACCTATTCACCTATTTACCTGTGGAATGTTCCAAACAGGTGTTTTTTGAACATTCCACAACTTTCCCAGTCTTTTTTATACCCCTGTCCCAACCTTTTTGGAATGTGTTGCAGGCATCAAATTCGGAATTAGCGTATATTTACAAAAATCAATGAAGTTGCTAAGGTAAAACATTAAATATCTTTTAAATATCGTTTTCATTTAAATATATAGACAAGAGAATTTACAAATCACTGCTTTCTGCTTTTATTTGCATTTTACGTACTGTCCCAACTTTGGAATTCAGGTTTCAGTAAGAGATGTCACAACCGCAACAATGTGGTCACAACCAAAACAACTGCTGTTTTGTAAAAATTTTGAATAATATGAATAATCAATCAAATATCCAAGATATTGTGCTGGTGAGGGTATATATAATCTTATAAATAAGAATCTATCAAATTCATGTGATCAAATCTGTCCATTTTATAGAGAACATTTGTACGGAGTTTTCACTAAATTTAATTAATCCAATGTTTTATTTGATTTAAAAATTCAGGGTAATTGATTCAAATTCAACAGCAGTCAAGATTTGTTTTCAAAAATGTCATTTTCAAAGGGGTGAATTAAACTTATCAATTGGGTATGTAATTTTATTTCAAAAGCAGTGTTTCGGTTGTGACATATTTAGGAGCAGTCAGTAAATTCATCCTTATTCTGAAAAAATGACGTGATTGCACTGTACATCTAGTATATTTATGTATCTCAGATAAAGTGTAACACATATATTATAAAATAATTTTGCAACAAGAATACAAATTTACACTTTTCTCCAACCCTCAATTTGCACGACTTCTGTAGAATGGCCCATATAGGAAATGTGTATGTAGGAACTCTCAGGATGTTTGAACTCACGCATCACATACATATTTTTATCATACCAGCTATTAAAAACAACCTCCCGAAGGTATTCGGAAGATGCGCTCAGAGGCATGACAGTTGAACAAATGCCTTGGGGGAAAGGGCGGGATATGAATCTGAAGGGGAAATTAAGCAGAAGGTTCTCTGTTTCCATGGTTTCGTGACCACAGGCCAAGAGCGCTTCAGAATGTACAACACATCATCTTTTTTTTTAGGAATATTTGTTTTATTAAAACTATTATTCCAAAATATGGGATAGTCCAAAAAACATCAAATAATAGAAGACCAGGAATTTCTCACGTCCTCTTGTTCAATTAAGCAAATCCAATTTTAGGCTTTTTTAAAAAATGTGTTATTTTATGAGCTACAATATGAAAGTGGCAGCTAAAGAGGTACTCTGACTGAACTAGGGGAAAAGTTTTTTGGAAAGTTTGACTCCCAGGAGCTGGTTGTAAGTAGGTGAGAGAGAGAGAGAAACCGCTGGTAGTAGATAGAAATACACCTGTAAGTCTCTAGGAATTAGAAACCCATCTGTTACGGTTTGAACACTGGATTGGACCCAAACGCAAGACTCTGAGGCAAAATCGTAGTAAACTCCGCAAGGAGTGTATTTATTAACAGGGCAGGGAAAAGAGACAGACAAACGAACAGGAAAACTGTAGGTGAAGGACTAGAAGCGGGGTTGGTGAACGAAACGGGGCTGGAGAGGAGTCAGGGCTGGAGCGGGCAAAACAGGAGGCAGGCTAGGCGGGCTGGAGCGAGGAACAGAACACAAACAGGTTATCATGCAAACAGACAAAAAAAAATGGCCGGGAGAGATCTCAAGACGGAGCGAGAAAACAAACTGGTGATGAATGAGTGGAAATGGGGAACTTAAGTACAGCAGGGAACAGGTGAGAAGGCTGATTGAATAACTGAGGGGTGTGCGGAATGTGTGCGAGGAGGGAGAGTGATAGGCTAGTCAATGAGGAGAGAAAACAAGGAACAAAACGGGGACCACGCCCAGCCTGCAACACACACGGAACTAGACAGGTTGAACAGAAACACACAACATGAAACATGAGGAATGGAAAAATGAAAGAAACAAAACGTGGACTGGAGGGAATCAGCGGATGTTACACCATCATTCCATTCAGGAGCTTTGCATTGGAAACAAAACACAATGTTCTGTGGCTGTGTATCCAGGAGTTTCAGAACACAGTGGGAATTTCACAAATGTATAGACTATCTCCTTTTGGTATAGATTTATCTGATCAAAAACGTCACTGACGTTAAAAAAAAAAGCCAAGTTACTCACGCATAGCCTACAGAGCGCTGTCTATAGGTCCTTAATTCCAACTTGCAAAAACTAGGCCTGCCTTTAAAAGTATTGATATCAAAATGTGGCCAAGTTACAACTAACAATATTGCCTATCGTAGCTCACACTAAATAAACTAGCTCTATTCCAAAGCAATGCTATGCAAACTTTCCTAAATTATGTCATGCAACTTGGCCCTGTGTTTCTTCATCTGTGAAGAGATTGTGCCTCATGGAACAACATATGATTTCAATGAATGTTTTTAACAGTTGATGAATAATTACATTCCAGAAAGGATATGGTTATACTTTCTTGGCAAGTTTACTTTAGAAAATGTACAGGTTTTAAAATGTTAACTGCTGCTACAGATTTCATTACAATTCACAAACAGACATTTATATCAAGAAATATCACATACAATAGAGAAAGGGGGGATGAATAAATAAATGCAGATAAAAATGAGTAATATTTTTACCTAGAAAATTGCGTACATATAGCATTTTTACGAACGTATCCATTATGATATTTGCGAACAGAATTTTGTGAACACAAGGATATCTATGCTCTGTAGGACCACACAGGTTTTGATATGAGCTGTATTTAATGTCTAATGAAATACAATGAATAGTTTACTTTTCTGTACTGCAATGGATGTATAAGGCATGTTGATTCGCTTCGTATTAGCCTAGCTTGTACCTGCTTCCTGACTAGCAGCTGACTGACGTTTCTCTGGCAAAACTAACGTTGGCTAACAAGCTTAATTGGACAACGCATATTTCCCAGGAATCTTAGCCATAAAGAAAACAATAGATACTACTAAGAAAGTAGCCTACCAGAGATATTCTTCTTATTATTATAATTAAAAGTGGTTGCAGTAAGCTACATTGTCTGCAGAGTAGCATAGACTAGAGCAATGTTCGGAGGCTATTCTAATTTTTTAAAGTGACTAACCATGAAACAGATATGTTTGGGTAATTGGAGGTTTATAAATCCGATCTCTTAAGGGATTGCAGCTTATAGTAGGCTATCATCAATTCTTAATGTATTATCGTACATTCTTAATTTTCCTAGTAGTTAATGTTATGGTGACATTGTGTTACGTGTGAAAAGGATAAACTGAACAGAGCTGAAGTGAAGAAATGAATGAAGACATAATAAAGAAATGTTGGCCGAGGCAAGCGTTGAAGGTTCAGTTTCCACAGTGAGTCAGACATGACCGCAAGAGCACATGCAGGCTCCACACAGACACATTTTTTGTCGGCATTTGTGTGAGATTAAAGCATGTAGCCAATGGCACAGTTATTTATAGAATTTTTATATAGAATTTATCTCAATGAGTGTGTAGTACATAATGGTGTCTTAATGCCGATAAATGTTGTTTGGAATTTAAACTGTCGGGGCATGTCCATTGATATGGCAAATAGGAGTGGGCATAGAAAGGAGCCTTGTGGTACACCTTTTTGAAACTCTTAAATT